>CM070668.1:5722500-6292500 GCA_036346575.1 Dendrocalamus sinicus
TAGCACGAGATAAATCCGTATGCAAAGGTTTTATCTCATCAGGATCACTTAGATATCATCATTGTTGAGCTCCTCAAAGTAGAGATAGACTCATTTTCTTTAGATAAAGTGGGATAATTTATGCATTTAACAGACACTACCCATGTTCATTCAAAAGATTTTTAGAAGCACTAGACTAAGCCAATCTTTATTTTTCAGCAAAAACAATAAGTTGTCTAGTTAATACTTCTATTTTATGATAAGTTAGGACAGTTCGAGCAAGAAGATATCTCATGATAAAGCATATATTGAATTGATTCCTGAGATGAATTAAGTCTAGTTTCTAGCAATTCACAATTATAGTAAGTTTTAGATTAAGCATTTAAAATACTTGACTCTAAACATGTGGAAGAACTAAACTTGAGCTCTCAACAACAAGATCATGATTTTTAATTTTATTTATGTATTCTTTGAGCTCCTCTGTTAATTGTGTTGCCATAAAACATATCCCAATGAAGTCCACCTCCTTTGCCTTCTTGCCATTGTCCACATCATTGCTTCCAGAATTAACATCACTCAGATCAATCTCATCAAGTACTGGAAATACTTTGTTGACCACCCTACGATAATTACGCTTCTTGCTTAGGTCAATCATAAATTTGGAGCGACGAGTTGGTGCCTTGTTAGTCTTGACCTCTTTGCTCCTCAGTTTGGGGTAATTCAGCTTAATGTGATTTAGCTCACCACATTCATAGCATATAATTGGACCTCCTCTGCATCTTGACCCAAAGAATTAGACTTATTTACCATGGCCAAAACATTAATCTTATGTATTTTTATCTTGGAAGAAAGACCATTCAAAGTGATATTTTCTATGTTAACAGAATGATTAAAAGTAATGACTAATACATTCCAAACAAATATATCCAAACATTTAAGATTTGACAATCATTGCCAGAATCAGAATATATGACATCACCAGATTACAAATCACTAATAATTTTATTGAAATGATAAAAAAGTGCATCTACTGATTCTCCAAATTTTATCTCAAATTTAGAATACTCACTTTTAAATTGGTTCTTATGAACACCTTTAACAAACTTAGAACCTTCATGATAACCAGCTAAAGTAGTCCAAATTTTATTAGCAGATTTAATTTGAACAATTCTAATAAACTCATTTCTACTTAGACTTTGCAACAAAATATTTTTAGCCTTAGCATTAGCTTCAACACTAACACTATTTTCAGTAATAATAACAGGAAGTACTTCATATATATTTTTAACTTTTTGTCAAATACTATTACCTTGTGCTTGTAGAAAAAACCTCCATGTGTGTTTCCTAATAGATAAAATCTGATCCATTGAAAAATGGTAGCTTACTGGAAAATGACCTTGATCTAATGCCATCGTAACCCGCTCTGATACACTTCTAGGATCAACGATGGCAATCAGAGGGGGATTAATGATTGTAATCTCTCACGGAAGCTTCTTCCTCAAATCTATTATCTTCTAATTGTCCAATCCTATCAATACTGCAAAAAACACAAAAACAAAAGACATCGAAAGTGGAAGAGAAAAATATTATTTTTTTTGTTACTGTAGCAACTCTGTGTATACTATAGCAACGGTGTGTGTTACTGCAGCGAATTAAAACAAAGATGTTGCTTTCACTAGTTGGCACTGCATGAGTTGGGAACAAGTGTGCTATTTTAGCCTTTGACAGATATATAAAATTTTGTACGCATATTTGAGGATAAGATGGCTACAGACATATATCAATTCAAACTATGATTAGCTTTCTAGTTCTACGGTAGTCTTCAACATTTCCAGCGATAATCACTGCAGCAGAGCCATAAACGATCCATACCATTTTTGTGCACTACGAATTTGAAGGCATGCAATTGAAACTAGACATGCAACTGCGCTACAAAAAATATGCTCATAAAAATAAGTCCCAAACAATGATGACTTGCTGCCCCTGAATTCTGTTCGGGAGCACCCACCTGGTACTTGCTCCCGACGTGAATCCGTCCGTGGGACCCAGGATGTGAGCTGCCGATGGGACCTTGCCTGGTCGCCGTGTGATGCACCGTCTACTCTTCACATGAGGGCCATGCACAAATCAGCTACTTGCCTCTTTGCTCTGACACGATGAACAATCACGGGGCTGGCCTTGACTTACCAATTTCAAGGACAAAGAGAGATGAAGGAAGTAGACATCCGCTGTGCGTTGACTGAGGAGAAGGATTTGCCATGCACAAGACATGATGCCGCTGATATCTTTTCCTTAAGATTTAATCTACTCTTTATTCCTGCATCATCATATTTATGGCTACAAAGTGTCATATAGCATCCTCAAACCCTAGTATAAAATTAGCATCCCTCGACCTTGGGGTTAACATCTAACCCCATCTCTATTTATAGTTTAGGACCCAAACCATGAGTTCTTATCCAATTCAAACAAATAAGGAATCCAAAACCCTTACGTAACATGGGTTTTTTTTTAACTTTTGTCACATTGCATAATTTTGGACACTCCATAATTAAATTGTCACGTGTCATAACCTCCGGACAGCATCTCTGTAACTTCAACACACATGATCCATCTTTGATCTCCACGTGCCCCAACTCAAGCACGACCGTCTCCTCCAACATCCTTGACCCTCTAGACCATAACTTTGCACCAAGCCAAGTCCTCTCCGTATACCACGATCGTCTTCGAGTTACTCTGCACATGTAAAGATCAAAGCAACATATTTTCCTAGGATAAGTTCTTTTCAACTTTACCAACATGAGTCCACACATGCCACACGCCTCAAATAATATCAATAAAACATCATCAATTATTTATCATCACATACTTGACCATGTGAAGTGGCTAGAGAAACAAGTTTCTATGTCATTATCATTGCAGTTTATGCAGTATTTGTGAAGTAGTTTAGCTAGCATCAATGATGATGGTGTTCAAATGGAACAATGTTATCAAAAATATGTATCTCTTCTACCTAGTGTTATGCAAATTCTACCCCAGTGTTATGTTGTCTTATGGAACTTTTGAGGTGTATGCAACTAAACTGTAAATGAGTAACAACATAATAGCAATATATTCAAACAGTTACACTCTGCAGAGGTTGTATATTTTACCCATAAGAGATAACCAACTTGTATATTCTACATATTTTCTTAGACATGCAGATCAAGAAGGTCGCCACACAGCCTTTACAATGCATCTCCCAGTTAGGCCACATCCTCTAAGGTTTCCACCGCTACGGAGTACAATCGCCCTTCCAGAAGCCCCTCTTGCACCATCACATCAAAGGCCCATCCCTTTGGCTCACTTGTTCGTGTTCACACCAATGGCATAACCCACATTAGGTCAATGCAAATTAATTGGCCAGGTCATACCCATTACAAACTTGTGGTTATACTGTTTTACATTGAGAGATCATCACAAAATTTAGTCATTAACGTTATTTAATTGGTTCTACTACATTCTACACATTCTCATACTTTCAATAGCACCAGCCCCTCTTACCATCCATCCAAATATTTAAGCAAGTTTGAACTTTTGGGAGCATAAAATAATTGAGTTTAACATACCAGTCACTTTCTAGAAGTAACTACCAAACTAAGTTTTCATGTTTGAAATGATATCAGGACGAATTATTGCCCTCGAGTATTTAAGCCAGACTAAGCATGACGCTTAAATACAGACTCATCACTAATGTGTTAACTATTAATTCTAGGGCACCAAGATTTCATGTCCAAAGCCAAGGATTAGGATATAATTAGGCAATTATCCTTAAGAAATTAACTATGAACTAATGCGAACACACTTTGCATAATAACGTAAAGCACACAATTTGAGATTTTTCAATTAAAATAACTTCCATTCAAAATATAGGTGCAACATGATCAAAGCATTAACTCGCTTGACTCATAGATAGGGTGGTCTTAGAATTCTTGAGCTTGCTTGAACTACGGCTCCTTAGCGTTCTCGTACTCTATTCGAACGAACGTAGCTAAAAGTAAATAAACATACGAGTAACTCAAATAAATTAATTAAAAGAAAATCCAAATGAACTCCAATTGAGCACAACCATTTCCGTTAGATAGATCTTGAATTTTATAAACAAAAATTGAAACAAATTTTATTAAATTTAGTTAAAATGAATGAGAACGAGTCCTTCAAATATTAAATCAAAATTTAATTCAAGAAAAAGAAAGAGAAGAGAGGTTACTCTAACTAAATGAGGGGCCATAGGTTTTCATTAAATTTTTGAATTATTTTTTCTATTGAAAATCCAAACTGAGGCTGGCAGCTGGGTCCCATTGGATTTTAATTTTAATTTCAATTTATTTTCTAAGGGAAAAAGGTTCTATGGCTAACCGGTGGAGTCCATTTACTGTGCAAATAGTAACTGGGGCCCACTTGTCAGTGGCTCTAGCTTTTAAAACTGATTTTAAAATAATTTAAAACTACAAAGGGGGTCCACCTGTCGTAGAAGCTTAGTCATTAACTTAGTGGGGGAAGGCCCACCAGTTAGAGACTATTTAATGGTTATGAACTACTATTATTATACTAATTAAACATGTGTTGTTAACTTTATTATGGTGCTACAGTTGTCTTCCTACTACCGAGCATGGCGCGGCTTGGCAACGGCGAGGGGAGGGACAGCAGCTGGATGCATGGGTAAAATAGAACCATTGCCTTGGCCTACACCTCTAGGCAAGGTATCACGACTCAATTCAGAGGCTAGGGTGTTTGACAGTGAGCTCATGCGGCAGCGCTAGGCCGAGCATGGCACTATGGTGGTTCAAAGCTCTAGGGTTTGATTCCTTGCTATGGGAGCATCACGGGATGGAGGAAAGCATACCGAAAGCAATGGCAAGGCTTGAAGATGCTCAAAGTGGTCTGCCGACGAAGAGTCGAGGTTGCGGTGAGGTGGTTGTCGTGGAGAGCTCGTCGAAGAAGAAGGGAGGGTCCAGGGTGGCTTGGGTTATCCTCGGGGAGTCCATGCGCGGCCAATTGAACCGGGATGCGATGAGTCCCAAACGGCGTTGGCAATGACAAGGTGATTGGGAGGAAGGAAGGAAGTGGCTCGGGTGGTTCTCAGTGCGATTGAAAGCAAGGGGAGTTGGGTGGGACTGGAGGAGGATGATACGCTGCTTTATAGCGAAGGAGGGGGCTCAGTGGCCGTTGGCACCATGATGGTAGTGCTACAGCTGGGCGGTGGCATCAACAAAGGAATAGGGCAGGACTAAGGGAAGTGGTGTAGCGCTTAATTGAGTCGCACGTAATGCAAGGAGCTAGCAGGCGCGACGGGACGGCATCGGGCGCAACGGCATGGCGCAACAGGAAAAGGGAAAAGGGTGGTCGAGCATTGGAGCACAGGGGAGGTGGTGGAGCAATAGGGATGGGGTGAAGCAGGCATGGCATAGTGCCTAGAATCCCGAAACGCGCATGGCAAGGGAGTGGTGCGGCTTCGAGCGATGGCCAAGGTGGTGCAGACACTGGGCGAGCGCGGCGCGGGCAAAGCACGTTTGGGTGGCGTGGACTATCTTGGGCCGTTCTAGGCTGGGCTGGAGGTGGTCTGGTGGGCCAAGGGGGAGGCAGGGTGGGCTAGGCTCGACCCAAGAGGGGTTTGAAACTCTGAATTTCAAAATTTTGGTTGAATTTTGAAAAAAAACAATTTGAATTCAAATTCTAATTTGAAAATTTTCACTCAGGCAAATACAACTCCCAAAATTGGATGTTACACTGAGTCCATCATCTCTGTTTCACTAAGTGCCCATGTATGTATCAATGGATGGACACTATTATTTACGCCATCTCACTTAGGTTAGTGGATAAACCATCTAATCTTGTTTAGTGTTTCATAATTTTGTCATTATTTTCTTTCTCTCACTACCCATCAAGAACTCCAAACAAGAGACTAATGTTCTTGCTCGTAAAGACTTGCTCTTTAGTTGCTTACCACACATTGCCACAGTATTATGCCAAAATGTGACAAGCCAAGTTTCTGTGGTAAAATTTGGCCAGAAAATGCAAGTGGGACGTAGGATAAAAAAAATTGTGACACACCATAGCTGTGGAATGAACCAAATGTCTGCTACGTATAATCAAATTTGCCTAACTTTAGTACATACAACAGAGGGCGTGTTTAGTTGGAAGTAAAGTATGCCGTAATTCCCTCACGCAAGTTTGACCAAGTTAGGCTAGTTGTATCGTACATAAGTAAGATGGTATTTATCTACTCGATCGATCAGCTAGCATCTTGTACCGAAATAGTTAAGCCAATCTCAGAAAGTTCGATTTGGTGTCCCTACCGAAGTCTGATTGCGGTATTACGCGATCATACCGTAATGGCGGATTACGCCCTGATATGTTGCAGAGAGGTGCTTCCATGCTATGTTGCCGCACTTCACACGAGTATCAAGCAGCGCTCAATCGTCGACTTCAGAGTCACATGAAGCACTCTAGCCGCCCAAGATGAGGAATCACGAATGCTAGTAAGTCTCGCACCCGCTGTCAGAAAAGCATAACTAATCTAGTAAGATCATGCATTTTCATCTTTAAGAGCATGTACAATGCAGTCGTTAGAGAGATACTTAGCAATGAATAACTGATTTTCTTGCCACATAGGATAGATAAGGTGTTTATTTTGAAACATCGATGCTTAAATAAGCATCGGTGCTTAGTATGCGCTTATATTTATAACTATATCTATTAATAGATAATATAGCATCTAAACACCCACGAAAGAGATGCTTACATTGAGGAAATAATTTTTGTATGAGTACTTGATAATATAATTATATTCTCTCTCTTTAAGCATCATACATATCCTAAAGCAACGCAAAACACAGGATACAGGATACGGCCGGTTCTCTATATTATATTAAAAGTCAAAATTAACAATACTGATCTGTACCGTGCAAGTCCGTGATATGACAAGCGTTGGATCTAAAGCTAAATCAAGGGCATTTTCGGGCAATGTTTGGTACTTCAGCAAAACACTGGGAATACTTTGCATGCCGTAAACGTCAAACATTATATCACTCTTATCTTAGTAACGGGATTTCAACGGGATGCATGCTAAAAGAGGCTTATCAAATAACGCTGAGGATTTTTGAGATACCCTGCCAGCAATATTTGCCTATGCACAGTGCCTCCGATCATTGGGTGTTCTTTTCAGTTTCAAAAAATTATTTTCCGACTTTTCTACCGGAACTAACTTTTAAACAGAGTATCTTTTCAAGATATGATCTACTAGTTAATTATAGTACATACTGTACCAATTACATTTATATCTGCAAAAAACCATACATGTGTTTTTGTTACTATGTAATCTCTCACACGAATACCCCAAAAGCCACAAGTCGCAGCTAAAAGTTATAAGCTTCAACCAAAAAGAACAAGCCCATTATTATTCTCACCTCGAGGGAAAAAAAAGGGTGCACCGCTGCCACCACTTATGCCACCCTCGTCCAATGCCCAAAGAAAACGCAAAGGGCATGTTCTTGTAAATTATAATCTATAATTTTTTACTATAACTTATTAATTTAATAAATCATAAATAATATATAGTTATGGTTAAAAAAATCAGAGAAAAAAAACCGATTGAAAAACCGATGGCACCGTACCGCACCGCACTATCCGTGCCGGCCGGCCCCGCTTGGGTCGGTGCTCCCCGCACATGCGCGCGCGCGCGCCGACGCATCCATCGGTGCACATCAAATCAACTGAAAGCCCAGCCGCGGCCGTCACGCGCGCCCCTACCCCCGCCGCGCCGGGTCAGTCAGTATTCAAAGCCGCGTCCCGCCCGCGCGTACGCGACGCTTAATTCCACCGTGTGCCGGCCGCGCGCGTGGGGAGCGGGCGAGGCCGCGCGACTGTGCGAGGCGGTGGCGCGTGGTACGAGCGCGGCCGTACGTGCTAGGAGCTAGCGATAACGTGACGGACCGACCCACGGCACGGGCCAGGCCGTCGCCATCCATCCCATCCTGCTGCGACTATCTATGCACGTATCCGCGTGTGACTGACTGCTCCGGCCTCCGGGTGGCTGGCGACAGGTAGGGGTGCAAACGGGTCGGATTTGGACGGGTCCGGATGGAAAATTTTTTATCGTGTGGCGGTGGTATAAGGTCTATTTTTTCAGATTTTGAAATTTTTTTTTGAATTTTTGATAGTAACTAGTTTTTAAATATAGTATCTTTTCAAGATAGGGTCTACTAATTAATTGTAGTGCATACTGTACCGACTTCATTTATATCGGCAAAAACCGCACGTGGGTTTCTGTTACTCGTAATCTCTCGCACAAACAACCCAAAAGTCACAAGCTGCAGCCAAAAGCATAAGTTTCAGCCAAAAAGAACAGGCCCATATATAATTGGATATATGTAACGAGCCAATCAAAAACACCGTAGCAAATACTGTAGCACAAAGATTTTTTTAAGGAGGTTTCGATGTGTAGTATATTATATCACGTGTTATTATTTGATTGGCTCGTTACATAAACTCACCTATATCATGGTTACATAATAAAATTTTTCCGGATCAAGTGAGAGGTAAGTTCTGGTCACCCGGTACGTACGCAACGTACATGCCCAAAGCCCCAAAGCCATGTTGCGTCACATGTGTTTGTGTGTTGGTGGCTAGCTAGCATTGATAGTAGTATCTGTGATCTGTGCAGCAGTGTGTGAATGTTTTGGGTGAGCATTTTATGCGTGATTTTATCACGCCGTAGTATACTACTAGCCTTGTAGGCGCGGCGTTACACCGCGTCAGTCACCATATGTACCAAAGTAAAAAAGACGAAAATTCGTAAGGAGTTTTATAAAAAAAATCGAGAGCATGTGTATTTTCGAAAAAGTTAAAGGTTTTTCTCGTAAAAAAATTGAGGGTCTGTACGTAAATAAACGGACCTGTACGTAAATAAACGAGGACTTGTACGTAATTTAGGAAAACGCGGGGTGCTATCCTGCAAAGTGGAGGGGTAAAAAACTGGCAGGGACCTTTTCGCAAGCAAAAAAGACCTTTACGTAATTTTTGGAAAGTACAGGGAAATCACCTCCCCCGGCCGTACGAAAATTCGGCGGCCACGCGCGTCGCCGCAGACGCCTGAGCGGCGTGGCCGCCTCTCTCTGCTGAAACCCCGCTCGTATAGGCTGGGGATTTATTAATTTCGAGTGCGAAAGCAATAAATAGATTTTAATATTACATTTTTTGAATTTTTTTATATTATGATTGTTAAAGATGTAGAAAGGATGGAAATACACCTTAGAAAAGTTAAAATATTAACGAGGCAATTTGGTATTATTACATGCTTCTTTTTCAAAATACTACGTGTATAAATGTTGCTTAGTGAGTGGCCTGATATTGACTTTCTTTTAGAGAAAGCCTATTTTTTAATAAGTACAATTTACTTTGCACCACCTAATATTGCTCAAGCGTCACTTTGCACATGAGTCATGCAATTCTTTTCACTTAACACATCTCATCTTACATTGTGTGTTGCAGTTTGCACCAGGATTGACTCAGCGATCTTAGCATGGTATTTTGGCCCATCCGCAGGTGCCACGCAAGCACCCACTGGACAGCTGCGCTGGCGTTAATAGTCAGTCGCAGGGATTGACACGTGCCCCTCCTCAAAATTCACTCCAGCGGCGAGACGAAGAGGAGAAAAAGAAGGTAAGCGCTAGTAAAGTGAACTCACCGGTGTAGACGGTAGAGGTGGAGCTGTGAGATGGCTTAGCGACATGTGACGCGTGGCAGCGACCTAGCAAGGGAGTGGCCAAATTAATGGTAACGGAAGATCGCAGGAGGTGACAGAAAGCTCTAGCAGGGAGGAATTGAGCCAAGATGAATCGTGCGAAGAATGGCAACGACGATAGTTGGTTTCGGCTGAAGTTGAGGAAGAAGGCGTTCCAGCGATCTTGGTGGCGTAGCACTGAAATTCGGAGAGGGGAACTAGTGAGGGGTGGAAACATGACGTGATGCAGTTGGATTTGAATAAAGCTCACTGGTTCGGCGGCGGCGAGGTAGATGCGACGGCCAGCACAGCACAGCGTGGTGTCGCGACCGGAGTGAAGGATCACCAGCAAGTTGATGGAGATGTCCTCAGGGGTGTCCTTGCTGCTACTCGTCTCCATCCTGCTTTCCATACTCGTTTCGTTGCCACCGCACCTGTCCACCGTGTCGCCAGCGTGGGCTCTGCATATGGGCCAAAGGCCAAGGTGGCTCAAGTCAGCCAGCTCCCTGGAGCAAACTGCAAAACAAGGTAAGAAAACCCGGTGCAAAGTGAAAAGATTTCTAAAGGGTGGTACAAAGTACACCTTTTGGTTAAAAACTGTAAAGTGAAATTTACTATTTTTAATCAGAGATCTGGTCCCACCTGGCCCAAATTCTAGCAGAGCACAGCCCTGTCCAAATCCTACCCAATCTGGACCAGCCAGTCCTTGAGCCTAGCCTAACTAACCCAACCTGGCTGCCTGAGCCCAGCCCAAGCCCAACTGTTTTTTAGTTTTTTATCCTTTTGGCGATGGCAAATCTCAATTAGTGTGTCAAAAAGGTGTGGCAAGAGCAACTTGGTAAATGTTAATTGGATGTCCAGTATCATTCGAACGATGTGATGCAACACGTAAATATAGAATTATTGGAACTTTAGTGAATCACAAAATGAAACATGCGAATATGGGCAGACCAGGGGTATTTGAAACGGCTGGATCTTCTGGCTTTTACTAGAGTTTTTGGTTTTGAAATAGTAGCAGCTGTTTTGGCTTTGAAATAGTAGCAACTGAAAGTAGGTATTTAATCCAACTAGAGCTTTTGGCTCTTTTGGCTTTGGAATAGTAGCTGATTGAAACGCTACCTCAATAGTCCCGCAACTTTACATACTTTTTTTCATTACTTAGGGGTTTAACAAACTTAATGTCAAAGCTTGACAAGAATGCTTGATCATCAGGAGCGTCAAAATATTTTGTCCATTTGTAGAACACATTACATGGCAAGTCGCGTTGGAAGTTGTCAACAACATCACGATACCAAAGTCGCTACAATAGTGTCACACAACTCGTCTATACTTGCATCGGCCCTAGAAGCAGTACCATCAGTGCAGTGAGTTGTCGTTCACAACAATGCAGTTGTTGTCCGTGCGAGCCTCGCGAAATTTCGATCAAGCAACTGATTGTCCCTAATAAAATTGTGCAAAGCCATCATAGCTAGATAATTTTCTTCAATTTTTTGTGTCGTAGCTCTTGGAACATTGAGAAGGATATACCACTTCATTTTCCAAAAACTGATAGTGTGTTCGACAGAATTCCTTAGTGATGAGTGGTGATATTTGATGGTCTCCTTATTCCGACGAAGCGACCACTATTCCTAAACTCAAGTATGCGGTACCTTTCATTCTTGTATGGTGCGAGAAACTCTTTACGGTTTGGATAACCAGAGTCCACGAGGTAGTACTTGCTTGCAGTGCAAATGAAACATAAGCTTAGAGACAGTTGATCAGCTTACGCAAAACAGAATTTACCGTAGCAACGTACCTTCAGTCGATTCTTCATGTGCACTTCCTCTACGCAAATATCTATAGAAATTGTTGTTGCAAAGGTGTTCTAAGTTGCAATTTGTGACCGATGGTTGTCCATATGTAACCGTACGACAAAACAAAGACAACAACACATATGCAATGAAAACAACAGTGAATTACCATTGAAAGTCAGGCAGGAATATAGAAGTATCTAGATTGAAGCATACAATTCGTACTATCCATTTCATGCAAAACAGAGAGCCTAAGCATGCTCTGATTAGAGGTAGTGATGACAACCATCCATACATACTAAGCAATAACAACTATGTAATGTACAAGTTACTCCTACGAAGCAATAACAACTAAGCAAAAGGATGACAATGTATAATAGCTACCGCATCCATCCATACATGCAACAACTCGGGGCCATGAAACAGACCCATATCGAAAACCAAGTGAACAAGTCGAGTTGCAGAGAGAAAACTTACTAGCTACTCCGATTAGAGATGGTGGCACGCACGCTTGGAAGGGAGTGACGGAGTTGCTAGAGTTCGCAGTCGGTTGAAGATCTTGCCTTTTTGGGGGTGGGGGATGCCTCTTGGGAGAGGCAGAACCGACGCGGAGGGGAAGGCAGCGGTGGATACAGCGAGAGGGGGATTCGACAGTACGAAGGGGGAGACAGCAGGGGGTTCGGTGGCGTGGAGGATCAAGGTGGCAGGGGATTCGGCTACGCAGAGGATGGAGGTGGCGCACTGGCACGGCAGTGATCGGTTGGGCTTAAGCTTTTGGCTTCCAGCTTATTTTTCACTATTTATAAATTTCATCTTTTTCTGAACTTTTGGTTTTTTGTCGAGTTTTTTTGCCGGTTCTTTTTTTCCGTATTTGTTTGTACTATACGTAATGGGCTAACATATTTTTTATATTTCTAAATTTTTTTAAATTTAATTATGCTAAATAAGTCTCTGTCACTCTGATGTTTTTGATCAGCTACAGTGTTTTCAGCCATAAGCCATGAGCTTTTAAGCCCAGCTGATCACCACCTAGGTTGGGAAATGGCCAAGCGAGAGAAGCGATCGAATCCAAGGTGGGTTAAGCACGATGCGGTCGAAGCTAAGTGTTTGATTCGGCTTCTGGCTTTTGGAAGCAATTTCGAACAGTCCCTAGATTTCCGACAACAGTTCCTATTCATCATTTGTGCTTTGTCACCGTTACTGGACCTAAGTATTAGAGGTATCAATAACGGTTGACCACAAGCTTCTGCAGCCGTAAAAAAGATTCTGGCACTAGCTAGAACTGTGGTAAAACTTCATAGTTCCAATTGGTAGTTAATTTTTTTTTGAAAGACAATTGGTAGAAAACCTTTACTAGAAAAGAGATGCATACACGCATGCGGTTGGTGACAGAGACAAGACTATCGTATTGCAGATGTTGTTCTCTAGTTTGCAATATTGCATCCCCCGTGTAATTCCTTTTTTCCCCGGATAACCACTGTGTAGTTAATCCATGGTGTTGGATAGTAGGAGCCTAGGAGGATATACAAATAAATTCCTGGGCCTCCTACTGTTGACAAGACCATGTATGGCCGCTAACTGCAGCTCTGCCCTTCGACAAGAGGTCGACGTGCCAAGGATCAGAATTCAGAGAGTAGTACGAGACAAGCACTTGTCATGGTTGGATCAATTCGCGAGTCTCTCCTGAGTAGGGGTGAAAATGAGTTGGATTCGGATGGATATTGCTGTTACCATATCCTAACCCATATTTTTTCTCCGGATTCGGTACCAATCGGATTGGTACCAACGGATTCGTGTCGGATCGGTCGGGATTAACCCATTTCGTTTGCACCTACTTGTTTGTAAGGAATGCATACGATGCGATAAATGGAGTAGGACGCCTTGACTTGATGTTACTATTTAATAGTGATGTGGAAGATTTTATTTTACCATTGCAAAAGAAAATGAAACGTCAAATAGTAGCACTAACCTAAAATCAAACTTGAAGATGTATCGGATTCGGACGGATATCGATTCGGACGGATATTGCTGTTACCATATCCTAACCCATATTTTTTTCTCCGGATTCGATACTAGTCGGATTCGGTACCAATCGGATTCGGTGCCGGATCGGTCGGGATTAACCCAACCCGTTTTCACCCCTACTCCTGAGCAAATTCCATGAGCGCACGCAAGAAACGAGTCACACCCACACGCGCAGTGATATGCTATACTGTGCCACAGAGCAAACACACGGACCGAAACCAAGTACTTCGAGGCTGCAGGCCGACCCCTAGAGAGTGCATGCAGAGCAAGTATTATAAGAGGCTGTAAGCTGGCTGTATATTGAGATGGAGGAGAGAGAAGAGAAGAGAGAAGAGAGGTGGGCTGTAAGCTTACAGCCAGCTGAAGCACAAAAACCAAGAAACTTTGTGAGAGGAAGGGGTAGATCATACAGCTTTCAGCTGGCTGTAACTACTATATAAGTAGACTAATAAATAAATTGTAAGTATCCATACAGCCAGCTGAAGGCTGGATTATAAGACTTGCTCTTACTGCCATGCCTTGCATGCACTGGCGATGTGTCTCCCGTCTTGTCCAAACGGCGCCGATGGTAAGGCAGACAACGTACGTACCCAGATCATCTCCGAGCTCTGCTTCGGTTTCTCTCAGTCCGTGCCACTTCGACATGCTCTCTCTCTCTCTCTCTCTCTCTCTCTCTCTCTCTCGTTCGTTCAATTGCCATGGCCTGCTTCTCTGTTTCCCTGGTCATGTCTGTCGGTTTAGGTAGAGCTCGACCAGGTCGTACTCGCACGTTGTTTCTAGGTCACATGTGTCTGCCTGTCCGTTCCTTTAGCCTTACGTGTGTGTTCTCCACTCCGGACTGATTGTTCGGGCTTTCTTTGACGTGTAGTCTGTTCATGTTGTGAACACCGTCCTCGATCGATCGAGGTCCTTCGGTTCTCGGATCTATTTGCGGTTTGAGCTTCCCCAAAGTGATCCGAGGACTCAAACTGATCGTGCCACAGCGTAAAAATTCCATTACACCGAGGCTCCGTTTAGAACGCAGCGAAAATTATCGTGTTCGGAACAGGTGTAAATTGTTCTCTATTCTTCATCTCTCGACACTCCTGACTCGTAGCAGTCCATTGCTTTTCTTGACCTGCCTGGACTACTAAGTATTAACAGAGCTGAAAGGCCCTACATTCCGAGCTTGGCTTAGCCTAGCACCCCGACAAGTTGGACTGCAGTCTGTATACAACAGCACCTCTTGAGGTTACAGCTGCTGACCAGTAGTTTCTACATGATAAATCATGATTCAGCCTGGTTGTTGCATGATAAATCATCGGGATTCATAAAGCCAAAGCAGTTTAACATTCTGCCTTAGTTTCACCTTAAAATAGCGCCTCATATTAGAATCTCACGCAGATAACACTAACATTTGGCAGAAGTCTACATGATGAAATCGATGGCCATCTTGACTATAAATTAAGCTGGCCGGCCATTGTAATATCAGGCCCAAAGGCAGATCACCATCCGTGTGATCTCACATTTGAGTATGTATACCACTATTTTTGAGATAATACAACACCACTTTCCTCCCACATACACAATAATGCATGGCACATGTACAGTGACGAAATACAGAAAGAATTACAATCCCTACTGACTCATCTATCCTCTGAACAAATCTGAATAGTATGACGCCGCAACTCAAACCTGTATGAACTCAAAAATCCAAGATGCTGTGGACATGCATCAACACTGAAGCATGGACCATCATGGGGTTTCAACTGGCTCCAAGTCACAATGGTTGGGGAACAACCGTGAAGGTTATGTCATGAGGCCGCAAAGCACCTTGAACTAGTTCTTGCACCGTTTTGTTTCGTCTACAAACATCTGAGATTTCCCCAAACCGATCCGTTATGGAATTAAGACTAGATCCTGATGATGCATCAGACATAATTTTCAGGAATCTTGAGCGCTCTGAATCTGTTAGGGCTTGTGGTGGTATAAGGGTAATGCAATCCCTTGCCCAATTCACCATAGTCCCACCAAATGCTCTGCTAAGGGACAGCAGAACATAAGAGACCTGCAAAGTTTCATGCAAAAGATATAAATTCATTCTTCTACTATTGTTATGTCAAGAGTCAGGACCTAGATATCTAATGTTTTCTTAAAGCTTACAAGCAGGATTCTAACAAACCAACAAAACTCGGGCTACTACCAATTCACGCCATTCCAATCAAGGGCCCTGATTAGGCAAACTGGGAAAAAAATCATGGCAGGTTATACTGAATTATGGGTGATTGGCACTAATTCCAGCAAACTGTTCTTTAACAAAAACACCATCATATCATTAAAAAAAAGTCAAAGCTTGCTGTTCCATCTGACCAAACAAATGTTCACAGTTTGAGCTAAGTTTTCGTGTAAGGGTAAAGAAGCTCCCCCGCAAAAACTTCAAGAAGCTAGGCCAAGAACAGCTTTGGAAAATGCACCTTCAAATAATGCAACAAAATCCGTCTCCAGTCACTCCAGTCATAAATAAGGACCGGGATGAATGGACAGATCTATGGATGAGACGTCAGGCAAATCTCAGTATCTTTCTAATTTTCAAACATATTTGAGATATAGCCCAATGATGCATTCAGACATAAATTCGTAAATTCAATAGTCCCTAGGAATGTTTACAGTATCTGTACATGTAAAACACCACCATAATAATCTTAGACAGAATCACACACTGTATATAAATCACTCCCATCAAGAAGGACTTCAGGGGTACCAGTCAATTTTTTAAAAAAAAATGATGGGAACATAGTGGCTAATGGGATTCTACTAAGATTATTCAGCCGGCAGCTGGAATTCCAACCCGAAATGTTGCTACGAGTAGCTCAAAAAGAACTCTTACAATTCTGGGTACCAAATTGAAAACATAGATTTAAATAATCTTAAACAAATAGTACCAGGACAAAAGAATGTGTTTTACAAGATTGCTTCGTAAATGTGATGCCTATATTTCCCTCTTTGTATCAATTTTTATTTTGACAGCACAGAAGAATTCTAACCTTGTAGATTATTGGTTCTTATTTTTCAATGGAGCATGTGAATTCAAGCAGAAGCATAGCACGTTAGCAAAAGGAAACACCACATAAGTACATACCTCCTCCAAGCGACCATATGGTAGTGCCCCTGTTAAGGAAGCAATCATTATTCTAGTAAGGGTTGCACCACGCTGAAGTACAATTGTGTTTATCAGTTCTTGGTACTTTCCCCCCTCAGGTAATTTCGCAAGATCAAAGGTGTCAGACAGAAAACATAATATGGATTTGCAGGCTTCCCTGTTACATAACACACAAAAATTTAGGTAACAAATTAGCCATAACATATAGGATTGAATCATAGGACACAAAGGTAAACAAGAATATCAAGCTCATATATAATCCATTTCAGAGTTAAAGAGACAATTCTAGCATCTGATAGTCTAGTTCAAATGCACGTGATCCTCAAGACACTACCTGTGCTGTATAGTTATACCAGCCATTGCACAGTCAACCAATCTGGGAAACATCTCTGTAGGTACAAAAAGATCAGGGCAGTAACGAATACATCTTGATGCTAGCAGAAAGCAATCATCAGCTAGGTCCGGTCTAGCTGTAAAATCCTGCAAATGTAGAGAATGCAATTCAGTGAATTAGTTATCACCTTGCTAATATGTTACTGTGAGTGTCTGAACTGCACACAGGGATGAAAAGCAGGAATAGTTACTTGAATAGTTCTGAGAAGCTGTATCGTATGGCTGAAAAGTGTCTGAATCAGACTTGTAAGATAACTTGCACAAGATGGATCAGACCCAAATATCTACAGAAAAAATGCCGTCAGAAAATAGAAGCACAGTTAAAAATACAATACTAGACTTTTAAGCATGAAACAACCTTGATAACTTCACTGGACAAGTAAAGGAAGCAAGACTGATTGTGCTGCTGATATAGAGTTTGAATTTCTTCAAGCATTGCACCGATGGTGGTTCCCATGAACCTCCCACATGTCCTAACCTTCACCACAGAAAAGAATATGTTAGCATGAAAGTTTGGCAAACAATCCATATTCACATGGAGTTAAACTGACTGCAGGAGACATTTATAAGGCGACTAGGCAGAGTACTTCAATGCTCTTCATAAAAGTGAAAAGAACAAATCTAGTGCAAAATAAGGGCATGATTTGCAATTTGGTATTTGCCATTTTGGAAATCATGGGAACACTCCCCTCATACTAATCCCACCAAGTAAAGAGTCAGAACATGGAGTAATGTAAAACTATATCTGACAAAAGATATTGCTTCAATTATGCACTTCTGATGGGACTTGTGTCGGATCTGTGTAAATTACACTCAAAACTATTAGCATCCATAAATAAAAAAAATGATTAACTTACAGCAAATTTGCAAGATCGGCATAGTGACTCCATGGTCCGTGTATCCCATGCCCGTCTGTGCAAAAGAGCATATTAATATATTGGGTATGGATGAGACCTTTCGAGTATATGATATTATTAGGAACTTCTCCCAGTATCCGTCTGGTCCAATACTTACTGATCAAAGATAGTTTTCAATATGGGCCAATATCTATTGACAGCTTCAGCAACTACTTCTGGAAGTTTCACATTGCTGCAACAATTTGGAGGATTTAATACAAAACCAAAATTTGGATGGGCAAATGTACAAATGAGAGGCCACCACCTAAAAATGCTCGATAATCGATCTATATGCATGGTTAATTGCCGAGCAGGAACTTGTTGAAGAACATTAACACCCTGTTGGATTATTTCCTATTTTTAAATAAAACAAATTAGCATGGATACATCAACATGGCCAAGTGACTATCAAAGATTGCTACTCACCTGCAAGGGATTAATTATTGGCAGGCAGATTAACTCTAGTGCTCTTTGAGCATTGTCTGGTGGAAGCGTCGTAATAACCACACTGATTTGAGTATGTCAACATGCAAGAGCATGTAAGGTGAAATGTTGAATAAAACCAAAATAGTAGTAATAATTGCTTAAGTGAAATGGTGAGAATTAGGGAACCTTAAGGCTTCAACCAAATGCAATGAGTCCTCTGAAGAAACTTTATAACCACCAACTCCACTTATTGCTATATGATAAATCTGGAAAAGGCCATCCAACGACCCCGAGAATTTTCTCCTACAGTCTTAAAACAAAAAAAAAGACAAATTAACTATATAGTCAATTGTTTATGATAATAACACAAATCTATGGAAAAAATCAAACAAACAAGGAAATACAGACAGATGCTTATGATAAATTAACTATTCAACATTGCAGTACATCGCAACTCCATATATTAACTAAATAGCACAACTATCAGGAATGGCAAAACCACAATAATTAATTAAATTACAGGCAATACCTCAACAATATCAAAGCTAGAAAAAATATGTGAGCACAAACAAAATAGATTCCGTTAAGCAGATGTGGATACTGATGTCATACCTTCACATATATACTTAAATGACATAGAAGCAGCTGCAGCTGTATCTTCTGATGTACCCATTCCCTTATTGAGAATATCAACCAAAGGTGGTAGGATGGACAGTTCAGCTGGGGCAGCATCAATCCATTTTGAAAATGCTCCAATGGTCAAACAAACTGCAAGTTTCAAGTATATTTGAACTCAAAACATTGTCATAATCAGGCTAGGACAACCAGTTCCCACTTCCCACCAGGTTTCTACCCAACTAGGCAAAAACAGCCCTAACTTATCAACCCTAACATCTCAACCGGCCATCACTGGCAGTAACCAGCTACTGTCTACCAGTGATTTTCCTGAATCCTATCACAGTATAAGATATAAAACACTGAGCTAACATCAAGGATTTTTGAATTATCAATTACACTGAAACAAACCTGTCTGCAGCAACTGTTCTTGATGACAAAAGCTGGGAAGCAGTGACATAACCTTCAGAGAACAATATAAACACATTATCATTACTATACCAGGACCCAGTCAAATAACGACAGTAAGCTCATATAGTAAGGCACAGACGAAAGCAGCCATTCAGAGGATGATCTTGTTGGCCATCAGTTGACAATAACATAAGAATACCAAGTAAATACATTAGGAGACACTCAAGATGTCATTCATACCTGTGGTAATATTTCCTTCTCTTCAATTGAGACTGATTTAGCAATGGCTTGTATACAGAACAGCGCAGCCTCTACAGGTTGCCATTTGTAATTCTGTTGGGTGCAGCTTCCACATGCCTAAAATCCAAAAGTACCAACTTTTATTATAGAGAACTAAATATATATCTTTGGTGGGATTAGAAATATGGGCAAGTAATGCTCAGTATCGAAGATAGCAGGGGTTAAAAACCACCATCCTAATATCACTGCACTCTGGAAAACAAAATATGGGTTGTATAATTACACAAGGGATAGAAACTCAATGGTACAAGATGAATGGACAAAAACTTGTGAAAGGTATGCTGTGCAGTTGTGCTGACTGAGTATACAATATCAACCACGCAAGCAAGAGGTGGATAAACAATTCTAACTAATTTATTCGATACAGTTTGCATAAGTTAATGAAAGCCCCATAACATTGATTATATCTAAGTGACCGTCTACATTAAGGGTGTGTTTGGTTGCTGGGATGGAGTGGGATGGAATGGGATGGTTCCTTTGACCAAGTCTATCCATGTGTTTGGTTTGAGGGATGGGGTGGGATGGAATGGTCCAAAGTGGGATGAGCCTGTGCAAATTTAGAGAATATTCTTCTTAGATGCTGGACCATGTGGTTCCACTTTTTTTGTGGAACTATCTCATCCCATCCCCATCCCATCCCATCCTACTCCATTCCAGCAACCAAACACACTCTAACAGGATGATGCAAGTATTACTCCACATCATTTGCATTGTTCAGGTGCCTGAAATAAGATTTTCTGCGACTAGCATCTGTTCATGCATAAGGACATTTGTCATAAAAACTTGGTAATTATGAAAAAATAAGCCACACAGGGGGAAAAAGTAGAGCTAAAAATACACTTATTGAATTTCATTAATAAATTCCACAAACTAATTTAATTCCAACAAAAATTCTACAAATGGATATGAGGAACTCACCAGCCAGAGTGCCAGACTATACATAAAAACTAATAGACATAATTAAGGTGTTAGAAAAACATAGCCTTCTCAAGAAGAAATTATGATCCTGGTATTGAGCACAGTCAGACAGCACATGCTAAAACAACCAAGAAACAAAAGCAATCCCAGGTTTCTCTGAGAAGGAAACTGTCGAACCTACAAAGAGACCCAACACAAGTTCGTGGCAAATAAAACAACAGATGGACAAGAAAATAGCTGAATTCACCTGAATTAGCTTCATGAAAAGTATTTTTAGTGTCGAGTCACCTCCAAGAACATCAGTTGCATCAAGTAATACGTCGCTAACCGCTGAAAAACAAATGGCTCAGTAATTATTTGACAAATGTACAAAATAGTCAACATAACTGCAAGAGGAACTCAGTTAAAAGAAATCAGGTAGTGTACCGTATCTAGCATGTCTGAAATCCCTGCAGTCTTCTTCTGAAAATGTGTGGTAGTCCACAGGATATTCAACTCGGAAACTGACCTGATTTGGAGATCAAAACAACATGAATCAACTAGATCAAAACAACATGAAATCAACTAGGGATCCAACAAACTATATATGGAATGAAATAATTCAATTGGCATTGTAGGTTTTTATTACGAGGAGCATCGTACACAAAAGCAATTGTACTAATCCACATCCCCTCAAATACATACCAGAGACACAAGAATCTCAAACGGAGGATGAAATATCTGCAACCTTCTATTTCTCTCAGCTTCAATCGACACCTCAGATCCATATGATGAATATGAGTCCCTAGAATGTGTAAGCACTTTATGGATTGTTTCTCAAGTAAAACTAGTAATGTTTCAGTAAAATTACCTCTCTGTCAGTTTACGCTTAAGATGGTGCCAGAAATTAAACGTCATGGAGGATATGTCAAATTCTGGATGAGAAGTAACTTCTAGTAGTGCATTCACTATTTGCATGGCATCATCTGAACCTGTAAAAGATCACATGCAACCGCAAAGCTTTAATGGCCAGGATGATCTTTATTCATATATTAACTTCATGAGACAAATCCAAATGATGATGATGATCATCCATTAAGTGTTACCTGTTGCAATCAAGTCGACATAGGAATCACCCATGTCTGCAAATAAACGAGCAATAGCTTTTACATCTTCTTCATCCTGATAATGCACAAATGAATTATCAAAGACAGTAGTAAAAAACACATGCACACACACATATTTACCACGCACTCATGGTACAAAAATTTAGAGAGAACAATAAAAGGATACAAAGAGCCAAACAACAAATTGTCAAACATACAGTACATACAACTTGCTCACTGAGTGTTTCAAATAACTTATTGAGCATGTTCTTTTCAGCTTTTAAAAACTGCTTTTTGGCTTTTCCACAGTATCTAGCTTTCAAAAGGAGTATCTTTTTAAGACGAAATCTACAAGTTGATTGTAGTGACTTCATTTATATCGACCTTACCTCCTCCATGCCTAAGGCGTCGCCTCAAGCCTTCTCGACACCATATGCCGCCTAAGCGACGCCTTCGTCCCAAGGCAGACGCCTTAAGCATGCACGGCAAGGTGGGGGCGACGCCTTGCTCCCCCCAACTACCTTACCGCTTAGGCGACACTGACGCCTTAATAAGCATGGTTTCCTTATTAGTTGGGTTTGTTTTCTTTTATATTATTTCTATGTATTAGAGATAAGTTTTCTATTATTGAAAATTAGTTTCTTAATATAGAAATAGGTTTCTTATGGGTCAAGTTTAGCCATCCCTATAAAAGAGACAGCATTGTATCGTTATCATTAAGCAAAGAAATAAACAAACCATCTCTTCTTCAACAGGCCTTAGAGCCTTAACGGCGGCATGGCCGGTCAATCAAGGGCAAGTACCCTACCCTCGGTCCTCGGATCAGTACCCAACCAACACCGACCACAACAGTATAGATATGAACAAGTAGAATTAAACACCAAAACAATACAACAACAAAATATTTTGTCCCAGACAAGTTAGGGTAGGCCGTGATCTCAATTAAACACCAAAACAATAATCAAGGATAAGTTTGCAAATAAAGATACGGAACATTCATGAAGAATACAGTCAGAGATTTCATACCTTAGATGAGTCTTTGAGCTGCTCTTTGAGACCCATAACATGGGGGATGAGAATTTGAATCAGCGGAAACTGTTCAGTGATGCCACTAGAATCTCGAGATACAGTAAAATGTATCAATTCAGAGGTAACTGGCAATTTAAAGATAAATGCATTAGTGAGCTGCTAACAAAATCCCAAGCATACAAAGCTAGTAATCTTAGGTGTAACTAGCTGCAGTCATTCACATTAACTATGGCACATCAGGGGGCCTATTTGGCCAAAGCCTAGCTTATCCAATAAGCCAGCTTTTGGGGCTTCTTAGCTTATAAGCCCAAAAACCAGTTTATGTGACAAGCTTGAGAAGCTGTTTGGAAGAATCTTAAGCTTACTAGGGTAACAGTTCAAAGAAATACATTCCTATCTTTCAGAAAGCAAGAAACAAAATTATTATTCAATAAACATCATCAACATCAATGTGACCCCAATGGAACTCGTGAATGATGAGATGAGCGGATCCATCCGAAACATCAAATTAGTCAAGCCTAGCATTGCTGATAGAATACTTTATGCGGTGAAGCGGCAGCACAGCAGCATGCAAACCGAGATATTGGTGACAATGGGATACAACAGTAGCAGCAGCATGTGGGCTCTGATCTTGACGATGGCAGATGGGTGCACAAGCATGGGGAAGCTGCAAACTCACGCCAGGTGGCAACAGTAGTACAGCCACTCACAATCTTGATTGTACCGGCAAGCTTGATCAGATCAAAAGAGGGGAAGGAAAGGTCGCAGGGCATGCGAGGCCTTATGGAGAAACCAAAGAAGCCATGGTATTCGGGCTGCAGATTTTTCCCAAGAAGATGGCTGCAGCTTCAGAATCTGACTTAAGCCAGAAAAGATCCACCTTTTTTGGCCGAGCTGAAACTTATTGCTGTGAACAAGCTATAGTTGAAGCATGCCTATCCAATGCACACTGGACCGCGCTACGCGGCCTCCATGATGGGTCGGGTTGGATGAGGGCATGGTAGCTCCAACCTGTGAGTGCACGGAGGTTGTGTTGCAGAGGACGGAGGAAGGGAGGAGGGTGATGCAGGTGGAGCCTGTGAGGAGGTCAGGGTTCGTGACAACATGTCGAAGTCGACAAGGAGGACATGAGCACGCAGGCCGGCAAGGCAGCCCCCATATGGGCTGCAGCCGGGTCTAAGATCCACTGCACCATCAAAACCCATCTAAGATCCGCCTTCCAACCAACATCACCGACACCTAGAGCCGGATATGGGTTGCATCACCACTGTTGTGCCCCATCTCCACAGTGCCTATCTGAAACCTGCACTAAATACCTGAACCAGCCTGGGTTTCATCCCCCTCTAGAAACCTGCAATGAAAGTTGATTTTTCATTGAAACTTGTTGAAACCTACTGAAGCCTGCACTTTGTTTTGATTGAAAATGATTGGAACCTATTCAAGCCTGCACCTTGTTTTTAATTGAAACTTGTTGAAACCTACTGAAGCCTGAACTTGGTTTTGTTTGAAACTTGTTGAAACATGAAGCCCGAAACATGTTGAAATCTGAAATCAGGAAGCCTCAAACCTGATGTCACTTTTAATACCGTTCCCTAGAAGCTCCCAATTTTTTAACGAGTTATAGCCTGAGTTATTAGCCAGGTAAACATCCAAAAACAATTTATTAGAGCTTTCCTTTTGAACTTGATTATCCATAAACTCAACATCACAAATAACAAAGATTACCCAACACCATCGTAGGTTTGTTGTGCATAAAACTCGACTGTGCAGAAAGAGGTCAGAAACAAAATATAAAGTCATATCTCAAATTTGCAATGTTCACAGCAACTGAATAAGATGAACATAACTATGATACGAAGAGCACACTAGAAAATGATTGATTGAGGCAAAAGGATGAAGTGAAATTGAGAAACTAACAAATGATGCATAGTTAAATACAATAGAAATTATGAGCATAGACAAACAATACCATTTACAGCTGCCTCCAAAAATTGATCAGAGTTCAATGAAGAGAGTGCCGTATGGACCAAAGGATGCGAAGCAAGAGTAGATGCAGAGATTCTGACAGAGAGAACACTTTAATAAATATACTGTTAGGTAGCAGTAGTATAGTAAGAATAGACAATGGTAGATGCACCACAAGAACTACATTCTCAAGGAATAAAGTATTACTATATCAAAATCCCAGAAGCTGCATACCCATCACAGAAACGAAGCCAAGAAGCAAAACCCTCCAAAACCTGTGAAAGGAACAATGAAGATTAAGTGATTACCTACCAAAATATCTTGTCACATAATTGTGTCTAGGGATTGCAGATTCTATGTATTTCTGGGTTCAGAAGAAGCATCTTGAAGCATTGATTTGGATGTGACATCTCACAAAAAGATAAGAAGCGAGGTTGCTGTCTGGAAAGGAGGTGTAACCATCTAAGTTGGTTTATATTAAAGTGGAAAATAATGTGAAACATCACATTTGCATATAACAAGGTAAGTGGAGCACATCGTATACCAGCCATCTAGTCACACCCCTTCTTTTAGTAGAAGGGGCCATAATATAACAAATAAAAATTAAAAAGAATAGCAACTAGAAGATGCCTTCCAAGTATGGTATCTTCAAATGCATGTCCTAATGGCCAAAAGCAAGGATAATAGCCCATAGAGGCCTCAGTTATTGAAGACTTTGCATATGCATGCAAGGAAGTAAGCAGTAGATAAACAGCTCCCAATAACATAATATACACCCCCATGACACACATTAACGCTATTTCTCGTGATTTTTATTATCTTTTGTGTTTGTTTCAATGATTCTAGTACTGGTTTGAATGACTTTGGGGTTGGGTAATACACAACTGTAACATGTTTTCTTCACAAATATAGCACCTAAGGACTTCATATTATCATAAAGATCTCGAAGAGGAGGAGATTAACCTGTTCCTTTAGCTGATCAATACCCAAACAAGCAGTCAATAGACTAAGAGCAACATTAGCTGATGAACAAAGGTCGTTCTCAAATTGTTTGTGCCTTTCGGGACGAGCAGCTATTTTATGACTAGAGGTTTCCTGTCAAGACAGAATTGAAGTAAGTCCGATTTCACCAAGAAAAATATAGAATATGATATACAAATGGTGTAATACATGAGCCATTAACTGGTGATAATTAGGATCATATGGACACTTGTTCATTTAATGCAAATATGCAATAGTTATGAACAAGATTTTGAGCAGATGATGTACATCACTCTATTAAACTCGAGCATGATCACAATGTGGACATGGCAAAAACAAAATCATAATAATATCTTTGTGATTTAAAACAAATATCTGGTTAAAGATTTGTAAGCTCTACGAGAAATCATCTAATGTATCCATCAATGTGATTCATCAATGATCTACTTTATTACTAACAAGTAGCAACATGACCAAATCCCATTGACCATTACAAAAATACCTTTCTGCAAATGGTAAAAAGACAAGAAAAGGCCAAAATGGTCTGTTGCTTTACTTTCCCTCAAATCTAAATAAACTGAGCCAACTTATTGTTTCCTGCACAGGAAATTAAAAGAAAACTAAAAATGCTGAATTGCAAACATATCAAAATCATGTTGTCAGCCTTTTCTTTTTTGGTCTAGACTAACAGGTGCTTCAGTGTTTTAAAAAAAAGGCATGAACGGCAACAACATGGTACTTTCAAATGACCTAATCATACTTCACCTGCAAATTAGCTCCTTAGTCACGCTTTACTGTCCTAAATAGGCTTATAGAGATTTTAGTAGAAACAGACAATCAAGAACTAGGAGAAATCAGGACACTTTCAGACTATGATGGGCATCTATATCAAGTTAAAAATTGCTTTACCTGTGGCAAAACAATAAGCAGTTCAAGGAAGCTTGGGATGAATTCTGGTTGAGATTTCATTTCATCACTTAGCCAATTCACAATTCCACCACCTCCCCAGTCCTCTACAGGTACATGAACAGCCAGAGCTGCAATTGCAATGCAAATCTGAAGATGATAGAATGAGTGGTGTTGTCATTATAATTGTGTTAGTACAAAATATACCTGCTTAATTCAGTCATTTACCTGTGTTCTAACTTTTGGTGGTCCGTTATTAAATTTTTTCAGCAATTCCTGCAGATGCAGCCCAGTTAAACAAAAAGAAACAGTGCTCTTTTTTTAGAGAGAGAGTAAAAGAAACAATGCTCTTGGAAAGATTAACTGGAGCTTATAATAAGAGAAATGATCTTAAAAGATATCATCGTAGGAGAACACAATATACATTGCAAAAGAACGTTTTTAAGACTGATTCCAATTGATAGTGCAACCCAGAGTCACATAGATTATACTCTTACAAAGAACTTCAAAAGCTGCTGCTTACATATAGAGAATCTTGTAATGGTCGAAAAGCTTCTGAGGGTAACTCTTCGAAGTCCCTTTGTACCTAAAATGCAAGCATTTTAAAACCATTGGCATGAATTATTTTATTATAAAATTTATAAATAGTTCATAAGAAATGCAGTTATGCATATATATTTTTTACCTTGCTTCTTAGGGTCTGAGAACAGAACATGAGAGTCTCCATATTACTGCTTTCATCATGAAGTAAACTGTCAGCTACCTGCATATTGAGAACAGCAAACAATCAGATGTCATCAAAGTAACTACCACTCACAAAGTGCCAACAAGATGATACAGTAAAAGAAAAAACTATACACCATATTCCATAATGGGTTCCAAATCTAACAGGAAACTCTAAATTTGCTAGGGACACATTCTGCACATACAATAAAACAAGAAATAAATATAATAACAAGATAGAATTAAAACAATTGAAAGGGAGCATAAAACCTTCAGCGAATTCCCCTCAACTACTAAATGATGCATCAATGCGCACACAATCTATGCTCACTTCATCCTCCTCAGTCACTGCACTTCAACAGCCAGTACAAAAGTTTGGGTACTAACAGCAAGAGCTGAACTAAGGCCGCATAGAGTAATCGCAATTTTAGGTCATCCAACACGCAGAGAAGTCCCGCACAACACTGGAATTCAATTCTGCAGCATCTTAGAAGCTCGTAATCTACGGTCGCCAGCCAAAATCAAACCTAATAAAAATGGCACTGACAGGATCGAAACAACCAACACTGCTGGTAAGATCTCTCTTAAGTTCTCCAAACTCTAACACGCCAATAAAGACAAAACCGATCCTACATTACCATTCCGGCCCCAGCCTTGCGCCGGAACCAGACACAATGCGCATCCACTACAGCAGCAGAACAAAATTCCACTCCAAACGAATCTAACCGCAACTCGTCGCCCCCAACCACCCATCCACACCAGCCATACCACGGAACTACTCCGAAAAGGCGAGAAATTGTGCGCCAGTTCTGCCCAAATCAACACGACCTCGCTCAAATCCCACCCTCACTACCCCAAATTCGCCGCCTCCGAACACGCCCCCGGCGGGAAACCGCCAGTCCGACACGCAGAGACCATCCAGCAACTCTACACGAAGGAACATATAGGAGTTGAATCGAATCGAGGGAGGGCTGCACCTGCCACGCGTCGAGGGTGTGCTGGAACTGCTGCAGCCAGCGGTCGGCGGCGGTGCGGATGGTGTCGTCGGGGTGGTGGTACAGCGCAGCGAGCGCCTCCTTCACCGTCGCCGTGGCCTGCGCCTCCATGCCGCCGAACCCTACCCCCAATCTCCTCTCGCCGCCGCTGCAATCTCCGGTGGATTCCTCGCGGCGCACTGGATCTACGGGAGCCTGGGCGATTCGGGTGGGTGGGTAGGGTTTTAGAGAGTAACCAAGGAGAAATTTGAAACGGAGTGGGAGGCGAGGCGCTTCTGCGTGCGGGATTTGATGAATCGATGGATGCGTCGAGCTGGTGATGGGTCAGGGAGACGTGACGGAGATGGAGTTGTTTATTTTTGTGGGTTTTTTATGACTTTTCTTTACTGTTTGGGATGTATTATGCGCTGTAGCTGCGGTAATTTATTTGATATAATTAATTTTTAAAAAATAAAATAGAAAAAATCATTCCGTTATGGACAATGCAAATAACACGAGAAAAAAAGACAAAATGCCTTAAAGAGCAAAAAATCAGAAAAATATGAAAATAAAAAACTAGAAGTTAGAAACCAAAAGCCCAAAGATGAAGCCCACTCTAAAAAAACATTTTTGTTTCTGCGCAGATTAATTAGACCATCTTTCTTTTCAGCTTGTAACTTATGACTTTTTCCAACAAATAAGTAGCACAGTTTTTTGTCGTGTTTTTAAAGCGACTTATCGAGATAGTTTTTTCAAAGTGTCTTATCGGCATTCAGTTCATTCGCACAAACACTCGCGCTAGATCCAAAGGCATTAGTCGCAGTTGAAAAGAACTCACCCAGAGCAAGTATAATAAGAGGCTGTTAGTAAGCTGTATGCTGAGGTGGAGGAGAGAGAAGAGAGGTGGACTGTAAGTTCTGACCAACACCAAGCACAAGAACCAAGAAACTTTGTGAGAGAAAGGGTGGGTCATACTGACCTTGGTGTTGTCAAACTACTATATGAATGAACTGATAAGTGGGCTGTAAGTGTCCATACAGCCAGCTGAAGGCTGTATTATTAGCCTTGCTCTAAGGCTCCGCTCCAAACGATTTTGGCTTCTGGCTTCTTAATTTCGTTTTTTGGCTTTTCATTTTTTTTCTTTTGTATTGTCTATGATGATATAATGTTTTTTATTTTTAAAAATATAACTACTAAGAAAACTCACAGTATATTTTCATCCGCTATAATACAAAAAAAATAAAGCCAGAACCCAACAGTCAGAAGACATATTGAGCAGGGGTATGACACTTGCTGTGAGTTTAAGGGGGTGTTTGGGACTGCTCCACTCCACGTTTTTCAGCTCCGCTCTATGTTTTTTAGCCAGACAGGTTCAACTCCACGCACTCTGTTCGAGGAAAAAAAGGTGGAGTTGTGAGAGCACCTAAAGGGGTACTCCACAAACTCTAGGTTTTTTGCGGAGCTGCTCCACGGTAGAATTCGTGGAGCAGAGTTTGTGGAGCAGTCTCAAACACCCCCTAACTCTCTATGCACTTGGCCCGGTTGATCTAATGGATTTATGGCAGTATATTATTCTTGTGGGTTGTTGGTTTTTTATTTCGTTTTTGAGATCTTGAGGGCTGTTCATTCATTTCCTTTTGTTTGGGTGATGAGGAATTGCCGTTTTAGTATTCTAGTTGTGGCTTGAATCCTGAAAGTAATGTTTTTGGAGATTGTTAACTGTGTGTTGTTTTCTAGAGCAAGATCGTTAATTGAGTTTATGTAAGACCAAATGGAATAAAAGATGTTTTTATATCATGAGCAGCCATAGCGATGATTTGGTGCCAACTAATCGTCTAACCCATTGATTGCTTTGCCATCTATGCAATAATGCAAATTCTGGTGGCACACAACAACGCGACCATAATCTAAAGCAAGTGGTAGAATCTCTCTCATATTTGTGCGAAGGTGTGAAGAGTTGCTTGATTACTAGTTACATTTTTAATCCTATATAAAACAATAATTTCCCCGCTTAAAGTGGCTTCGGTTTCTGCCCTTCCAGAAGTCAAAATGTCGTAGGATTCATAATTTCGAATTTTTCATTTTTTATTTCTTTGCATTTCCATAAAGATATAGGTATATAATGGTTTTTTTCTTCAATTAAATGACTCAAAAAAGTTAACTATTGTTATAGTGTAATTTTAACCAAAAGCCAACAGTTGGTTGGAGCGGGGAGTAAACCATGTGTGGTTGCTTCCAAAACGGATCATAAAACACTAAGAGAGATCAAACACAACCATAAATGATTTCTTGTTTGAAAAATGTAGGAATCAGGGGTGGACCCACCGGGAGGTCAACCGGGGCTGGCGCCCCCCTACGGCTGGCCGGCCGCCCCTTATAAGCCTTTTGCATTTGCATTCAGTATGATGGATTGTACCTAATTTTCTAATTTCTGCTAGTAGCACAAATAGCACGCCATTATTCACACAGAGCAAGATTTACACATGGCACCCAGCATTGCAATGACAGGGTGGTCGGCGATGTAAATATATGTTAGGAAACTGGGCCCATGGCCAAGAATCCTGACATATTTGGGCACCCTACCGTAGACTATAAATAGAGAGCCATACCCCCTCATTATGTACGAAAGAAAGAAAAGCAATAAAGAAAGACCGGGAGTTCTCTCTATCTCTCTGTGTGTTCAATCTATTCTCTTTGTGATTCTGTGATTGATTCGTTCTTGTTCTAAGCAGAGGAATCGTTCGGACTGGTCGCCAGCGACGGTTTCTCAACACATTATCAGCACGACTTCGCTCTGGTGAACGAGGTAATCATCGAAGCACAGATTGAATTTTCTAGATCGCTTTTAAATCTGTATTTTCTTTTCACGTTCTAGATTGAAATTTTACGGTGCAAATCCGCCCTAAATCTACCGCGAGAAGACTTGAAGTCGCCGGCACAATGCCGATCGGTAGATTATGAAACGGGGTAGATGTTGATTGCACTGTAGAACGATGCAAATCCGCCCTAAATCTACCGCGAGCAGACTTGAAGTCGCCGGCACAATGTCGATCGGTAGATTGCGAAAAAAAGGGGTAGATGTTGATTGCATCCTAGATTGGAAAACGAAATCGGGAAATTTTTGTATGATTTCACTTGATCCTGCAAGATCACTGAACGAAGAAATTCTGCATCCTTTCCTATTCAATTCTGCATGATCACTGTACAAAATTTATGCATCTGTTTTGTTTATGCAAAACATCACAAAGATTGCACGGCAATTTATGAAAAAGGGGGTCTTCGACTGGCGTTGCACGGCCGGCCGTTATCTACGCCTCCACCGGTGGCCGGTGCCGCCGCATGGTCCTGCACAGCCATCGCTCCTGCATGGGCCCTAGCACAGCCAGCCGCGCCCCGACGGTTGTTGCCCGCCCGCGACCGAAACGCATCGGTCTTGCGCGCCCCGCGATAGCCCGCCGCCGGCGGCGCGCGGCCGCCGCCGCCGACTCGCGCGCCGCACGAGCGCCGGCGCCGCCAGCCCTCCCGCCTCGCCGCTGGGACGCCTCCTCCCATCGCGTCGCCGCGGCCGCATGCGCCACGCCACGCCCCACCTTCCGCGCCGCATGCGCGATCGGATCGCCCACGCCGCCGCGCGCCGCTGCCGCCGCGCCGTCGCGCTGCGGCGCTGCGCCGCCGCCGCCGGCCGCCGCTTGCCGCCGAACGCGCCATGCGGCGCCGACCACCTGCCGTCGCCGCCGCCGCCGAAGACGCCGCGCGCACCGCACCGCACGCCTTTGCCGCTCCAACCTAGCGCCGCGATCGCTTCCTCATGTTGCCCGAACAGCGCCACCGCATTGCCTCACCGCGCGCCGAATGGCGTCGCGCCCGCGCTTGCCTCGGGCCCGCCGCGCGCCACCGGCGCTCATGCCGCCGCACCGCGACGGTGCCGCTACCACTACCGCCGCCCGGCTTCCTGCGCGCCGCCTCGCCGACGGACGGCTGCGCCGCGCGCCGGGCCGCCACTGCGCTGGTTGGACCGCCGCGCGCCCCTTGACCGGCCGCCGCCGCCACGGAAACATGAGTAGGGGAAACCCTACTCATGGCGTTAACACCGGGCGGGTGGGCCAAGAGGCCAAATGGGCCTGCATGGGCCAAAGCCAAATGGGCCGGATTCGGGTGAAAAAAAACGGGGGAGGGGAGGCCTGAACCGGATAGGGAGGCGGATTTTGCAAGAAAGCCCTCCGACTTCCGTGAAATTACCGAAAAGGCCCTACTTTTTGCGTTTAGGTCCTAAATTTTGCATAAAAGGTCTTGCAGTTCCGAAAATTGCAAATAAACCCTCAAATTTACGAGCGGGTCCAGAATTTTACAGAAAACCCCTCGGTAAATCAGAAAATTGCGAATTTTTCTCTGAATGAAATTTTGTGCATAAACCCCGTAAATTGCAAATTTCTTTGAAATTTCATATTTTAGCATAAAAGGGCCTTGGGAATCTGAATTTTGCATTATTTTTAGCATTTGAAGCTTATTTATTTATGCCATTATTATTCTCTATATTTTCTGTATTTATTTCTGTTTTGGTTAATTGTAATTGTTTAAATTGCTTTTAATCACCGAAATTAGCAAGAAAATTATAGAAAATGCATAGAAAATTTGGAACATTACGAGAACCTTTTATACCATTTATTTACCGCGATGAATTATCCGTGCATGTCTACCAGTGAGACTTATACACATTTAAATGACTACCATCACGAACTAGAAGTTCGAGGAGCTGGCCCAGCATGGCCAAAAACTATCTGTTGTAGGCATCCGATGTCGAGATTGTGCTTGGAGCCAGGAAGCTCCGCGCGACTATTGGGATTGGCGGACTGAATGACGCCTAACCCACGCCTAAAGAGAATGATCAGGCATTTCATTTTCTCAGGCACCACTTCTGCCTCACTCTCAAGAATGAGTACATGGTAGAGATTAGTGCGCTAGCACTCTGGACCGCACCCAAGAAGCAGGTTTGAGAGGCTAAAGTACACCATTCTTCCTCAAGCGAGTAGGAGTGGATCCGACTAAGGTTTGGCGACTTTAAGACGGTCGGGAATACAATTCTGCCTTGCACAGGATTTGTACCCCAATACAGAAAATTGAGAAAATCCTTCCACCCAAATGAAGTACAATCCGCACGCAATTATCGTCAAGATGGTTATGAGGAATACGCCGAATTGACCGATATGATGCAAGTTGCGGAGGCTCGGGACAAAGTTCTCTGTAAGAACTACGTCACTTAGTCACATGGGAGCTCCGTTGGTCGTGAAGCCAACACCGGGAGCAACAAGGTGCGAAAGCCCTTGATAGAGAAAAGGGGAAGGAAGGGAAAGATCGCAGCCCAGAAAGGCAAATTAGATGCTCCACGTGAGAATAAGGCTAGCAAGCCAAAACGGATGGCAAAGGGCACATGAAGCCCACTCTGCATCGGTTGAGGGGAGCATTCGGCAGTGCATTGCATACGATGGTGTTTGAGACCATTACGACAAAGACCCCTCTCGACCTAGAAGCGACCACCGTCATGATTTCTTTTGAAGAGAATGTCACCCGAGAGAATAGCGAGAAGAAGTCTAGTGCACGAATGCATTTAGACTTTAATTGTCATTTATTTTGTGTGGAAGAATATGTTAGAATTTGCATGGATGGTACTTAAGAATTGTTATCTTTCTTGTGATGGTTGGATGATTTTTGGAAGAATTCATTCATTTATTCAGTTTATAATGGCATGATATGTTCTGATATTGGAGTATCCTATTTATGTGTTGATTGCCTTCTCATACATGTTAATAAATACCCTATATTAGAACACGTGTAGCGCCTTATGAAGGAAGTGTGCTTAGCCAGCATCGGCACAACGCATATCATCTTAAGAGAGATTGAGTATTTTCAGTCGATTCGTAAGAGCACTGACAGCCTTACGACAATCGCCAGAAGCGATGCATGTATAACTGGTTCGGGAAGAGTCACAATGGGCACAACTTTGGTCATTGAAGAAGGCTTATTGTACCCAGAATCGGCTAGAACTCTCCTAAGTTTTAAGAATATTCGCGCAAATGGTTTCCACGTTGAGACTGAAAAGAGTACGGTAAGGAATACCTGCTCATTACGAAGCGCAAAGAGAACAGAAAATTATATTAGAAAACTTCTTTCACTTGAAACTGGGCTATATTATACCAACATTAAAGCGCCTGCAGCGTACACTGTACTGAAGATAGTGTTTAGAAGCTCTGAACTCTTCTGTCTCTGGCATGACAGATTAGGCCACCCAAGTCTTCGGATGATGAGAAATACAATAAATAACTCGCATGGGCATAATATTAATGTGAAGAATTTTCCGAATCATGAAGATTTTGTGTGCCCTGCATGTGCCACCGGGAAACTAATAACTAGACCCTCCACTCTGAAAGTGAAGGATGAAGTCCCTGCATTCCTGGATCGCATCCAGGGAGACATTTGCGGTCCTATTCAGCCTGTCTCAGGGCCGTATAAATATTTCATGGTGCTCGTTAACGCTTCTTCGAAGTAGTCATATGTGGGTCTGTTGTCTACAAGAAACCACGCCTTTGCAAAACTGATCTCGCAGATCGTTCGCATCAGAAATGTGTTTCCAGATCATCATATCAAGTCCTTCAGAATGGACAATGCCGGAGAATTTACTTCGAAGGCATTTGATGATTATTGCATGGCGATGGGAATTGCAGTTGAGCATTCGGTACCGCATGTCCATACCCAGAATGGTTTGGCAGAGGCTTTAATTAAGAGAATTAAATTTATTGCCCGACCTCTCTTGCATAATTGTAATTTGCCAGCTACATGTTGGGGACCCGCAGTCTTACATGCAGCGAATCTCATCAACCTTAGACCTTCGGCCTACAACATCCATTCACCTATGCACCTAGCGTAAGGGTCACCACCGAAAATTTCCCAACATTAGGGGGAGGAAATCAACCCCTTGATGAAGAATGTCGGAAAATTACGTGGCAAGCCACGGGAATCCATGCTGATAACCCGCGCATTAGTAAAGCAAATAGAGAAGTCCAGAAGACAATAGAAGTCCAGAAGACAAATGATTTGCAAGCATTAGCAAATCAGCTGCCTGATCACTTTAGTGATTTGAAGAGCGTGACTAAGTCGCATGTGCCTGCACGCATTACACCGGAGAGGGTTAAAATACCAAAGAAAGCAGAAGGTATCCCTAATCTCGTCCAGAGGCCTCAAAAAAAAATGAGGACGAGAACTCCTGTTCCTCGAATCCTTAGTAACCGGGGACGCCTGGCGAAAAAGGATAAGCGGGATTTATCACAATCGATCATTAAAGTCCCCCAGAATGAGAAGGGGAGCCAGTCGAGACCTGGCATGAGTATGACACCTTCAAAAAAGGGCATACTGGATCCGAATATCCATGGAAGAAGAAATCGGCATAGATGTGTGCGCACACATCGGAGCCGAAAAATTAAAGGGACTTGCCACCGCAATTGAAAGAAGCGATGCACAAGGTGAAGCTCCAGAAGAAGTAATCGCTCCAGAAGAAGTAACTCAGGAAGAAATAGCTATGAATTATGTGCACACGGGAGAGTCCCTGAATAGGACAATAGCTAATATCGACATCTACTTCGCAAAGAAAATTGCCACAATCATCGATCTTGATCCCGAGCCTGCATCGCTCGCTGAATGTAAGAAAAGATCATATTGGGAAGATTGAAAGAAGGCAATAGCAATTGAATTGCTATCTCTGAACAAAAGAGAGGTGTTTGGGCCCGTATGTCGCACGCCTCCCCATGTGCACCCCGTTGGGCACAAGTGGGTATTTGTTCGAAAGAGAAATGAAAGAAATGAAGTAGTGAGATACAAAGCAAGGCTAATAGCCAAGGTTTCACTCAACGTCCTGAAGTTGATTATGAAGAAACATATTCCCCAGTCATGAGTGGAATTACCTTTAGATATTTGATCTCAATGGCAGTGAACTTGAACTTAGAAATGAAATTGATGGATATTGTGACTGCATACCTTCTGATAACTTGGATTCGGAGATTTACATGAAAGTCCTGAAGGAATTCCTCTCCGAACTAAGATAGAGCAAATCGAAATCATGCGATGTGAAACTCGAGAAAGTCAACGTATGGTGAAACAATCTGGAAGAATGTGGTATAATCGCTGAGCGACTTTCTCTACAAGAAAGGCTACACGAACAATGAAGACTGTCCTTGTGTATTTATACGGCGATCCCGAATGGATTACGTATAATCTCGTGTATGTAGATGATCCGAATATCATCGGGACAGTAGAAGACATAAAAGAAGCAAGCTCCTACTTGGAGTCGAATTTGAAATGAAAGATTTGGGCAAGACCAAGTTTTGCTTAGGCTTGCAGCTTGAGCATGTCCTGAAGGAGTCTTGGTACATCAGTCGACCTACACCTGAAGGTGCTCGAAAGGTTTGGCTTTGAGAAGGCATTTCCCTCGAAAGTACCGATGATCGGTAGGTCTTTACAACAAGAAAAAGATCCTTTCCGACCAAGGGAAGAGGGAGGAAGTCCTGGGACCGAAATTCCCATACTTGAGTGCGGTGGGAGCACTCATGTATTTAGCAAACTGCACTAGACCGGACATTGCATTTGCCGTGAACACGTTAGCAAGGTGCAGTGCAGAGCCCACCAAAAGGCATTGGCGGGGCATAAAGGACATTTTCAATACCTCCAAGGTAGCAAGGACCTCGGATTGTTTCAGAAAGAATCAAGATCTGAACTTGATTGGCTATGCAGATGCTGGGTACCTGTCAGACCCGCATACCGCTAAGTCACAAACAGGCTATGTATTCCTGTGTGGTGGAACCGCAATTTCATGGAAATCGTCTAAGCAAAGCCTGGTAGCTACTTCGACGAACCACTCAGAAATTATAGCACTGTATGAAGCCGCACGAGAGTGCGCTTGGCTCCGCCGAATGGTTCACCACATCCAGCAGTCATGTGGGATGAACATTGTGCAAACCCCCACAATTATCTATGAAGATAATGCCGCTTGCGTTGCACAAGTGCAAACGAGCTATGTGAAGAGTCATCTCACAAAGCATATCAACCCCAAGTTCTTCTATGCACATGAATTGCAAAAGATGGACGGGATTAGAGTACTGCACACTAAGACTTGTTCACTAAGTCACTCCTCGCATCTAGCTTTGAAAGGTGCGTGTGAGGGATTGAAATGATGAGACTTAGAAAAGTGCAGAATTCAGGGGGAGAATTCTCTCAAGCCCGTTATTAAATCTTGATCATGAAGATTAAGTACCCAAAGAAATAAAGTCCTGAAGACCAAATGAAATTGGGTGAATTGTACTCTTTTTCCCTTGACGAGTTTTCTATGAAGTTTCTCGACCAAGGTTTTTAATGAGGCAATTCGTGCATCGCAACATCACATGTATCATGTACTCTTTCTCCAAATTTTTTCCACTAGGTTTTTATGGAGTTTTGACGAGGCATGAGCATGTTGGGTGAGTGCCCAAGGGGGAGTGTTAGGAAACTGGGCCCATGGCCAAGAGTCCTGACATATTTGGGCACCCCACCGTAGACTATAAATAGAGAGCCATATCCCCTCATTATGTACGAAAGAAAGAAAAGCAATAAAGAAAGACCGGGAGTTCTCTCTATCTCTCTGTGTGTTCAATCTATTCTTTCTATGATTCTGTGATTGATTCGTTCTTGTTCTAAGTAGAGGAATCGTTCGGACTGGTCGCCAGCGACGGTTTCTCAACAATATATAGCCAGCTCCCAAGCCCCAACTTGCATTTATGCTGAAAAAGTGAGATGTGCTCGGATTGCGCAACTTGCCGGCCCAATCGATCGATTAGTAGCAAGGTCCAGGCATTTCCTAGTAGCAAACCAAAGAATACAAAAGAATGTTCTTCCTGGACACACTTGCCATACATGGCTAATCCTACTGCCTAGCTTAATTTCAACGAAAAATCCATTTGTTCGTCGTTGTATTTCTCCCTCGTAACTATTTGCATATATATGAGAATGCACGCTTACCCGCTCGATGATGATGGGGGGCAGACGCAGATCCACTAGGGGTTAGCTCTTCTAAATTTTGATCTGGGTCCGCCACTGGTAGGAATTATGCAGGCTTTTTTAAAAATCTATTTAATTCCTAAAAAATTAGGGCAATAGCCGTGTTCAAAAGGTGGATTATCCAGCACAATGGTTCTCGATTTGCTCAAGACGGTCCTAGTGGCGTTCGCCAGGCTTCTCAGTAGCTTGTATGCTAAAAAAGAAGAACAGGGCACAAAACTGCAATAGCTCAGTTGGGGTTCAAAGCCCTCCTCCTAGCGCGATGGTTTTTAGGTGGGTTTTTTTTTAAGGTGATGGCTTATGGTTTAAATATTTAAATTTAGATTGTTTGTGAGAAGCAGTATGCAGAGAGAAATAATCATATACAATTTTGACCGATACAGCTGTACTCAGTATATTTTTACTATAAATTTCTTATTAATTTTATTTTAAAATATATCATTTAAAAGATAGTTACTGTAAATAGTATAAACATAAGACGTCTTTTAAGTGTAAAAGAATCCGGCCTTTTCATGCAGGCTGGCTTTGGGCTGGGCCGTTCAACTCTCTGTTTTTTTTTCACGGACCGGTTCAACTCTGAACTAACATTGGTCTGCACAGGACCGGCACAAGTATACACGCCAACTTAAACTTTTGTTTCTTGTTTCCTAGCCCATTTAATTCCAATCAAATGAACGTGCATTTCGATCTAAGCACAGCATTACAATGGGCCTCACCCCATCAACTCCCTCTAATTAAAAGTGACTCACCTCACCTATAAACTCCTTAAACAAACACATACATATTCACAAATGACTCCTTTAAATAATCCCCCTCTCACTCCAGCCCAAACTAGCAAATCTTCAAGACTCTCTACACGACTAGCTAGCTAGCCACGAATACAAAGCATGCGTTTTGTTGCATTGTACTTGTGCTAGAAGTACAGGCCATCCCTGTAGCAGCTGCCGCCACCTTGTGGCTCCATCTCCATCTCTATGATCTCCCCCATGCCATGCTCCTCAAACCCCACATGCTGCGGCCCCAGCTCCAGCTCCATCATGGCGTTGTTGTTGCCGTTGCTGCCTGCACAGCAGCTGGTGCTGTTGGCCCCCACTGCCATGTCGTCGTGCATAGCTGGGCCTGGGCAGTACTCCAGGAAGCTGTACTGCAGCATTGCCAGGTCCAGCAGGGAGCTGGAGCTGCTGCAATGGCTGCCCATGCGGTGATCTCCATGCATGAGTAGCACTGGTGTGCTGCTGCCGCTGCTGCTGCCGGCCATGGCTGCTGCTATCTGGTGGTGGTCAAACTTACCCACCACCGTTGGATCGGGCGATGAGCCGAGGATAGCCGTCGGTGAGGAGGGCCCGGCTGTGGCTGTGCCGGCGGTGGAGTCAGTGTGGTTGCTGTTGCTGCCTTGCTCGGCGTCTGATGCTTTCCTCTTGTCGAACACCCTGCATAGCACCCAGTCCTCCTGCGCTTGCCACATCGAAGAAATTAAGCACAAAGCTAGATGTGTGCATGTGCGCGAACGGTAGATGCACGCACTTGAAACTACTTCGGCGGATAAGAAGGTTTAGGACGGCTTGGACAGGATAAGGTTTTGGTTGTACCTAACTGTGACCCGTTTTTTCACCGGAGGTTTGATGTTACAAAGCCACAACACACATTTTAGTTACACGTGCTTTTCTTTCCCAACTAACACGATGTTTCCCGAAGCCAACAAATTGAAATGCTGCCTTTCGTTTTCCATTGTTATGATATGCTACAAATTAGCTAGGTGGATTGATGTAAAAAAAAAAGGTAAAATCAAATATGCCTCGAGACTGAGATTGATCGAGTGTACCTTTGGCGGCGAGTTCGGTGTCTCGAGGCGGAACTCGTGCATGACCCAGCCGGTCTTGCGCCCGTTCGGGGCACGCCCACGGTAGAACACCAGCGTCTTCCTCATCCCGACCGCCGCGCGCGTCGCGGTCTCATGGACAACCCGGTCCTTCCCGGTGGCCTTCCAGTAACCCGTCTTCGTCGCGCGGTTTGTCCGCGAGCCCGTCGCGTACTTCCTGTCTCGAAAGCTGAAGAAATACCACTCTTCTGAGGTGAGCTTGGCCACCTCTGAAAAAAGAGCCAAAGTTCAGATCAAACTACTTGATTATACCCAGCATATATCCTTCTTCTTCAGTACTGAAAGATTGTTCATATGCATCATTATCTTACGAGGATAATACGGGAGCTGCATGTGAACGTATCGTATATAGTGAAGCGCAAAATAGGTATAAGAGGTTGTGAATGGATCCATACACGTATGAAGTAGTACAGTGCTAGTAATAGTGACGTTGTCGCCCTAGAAGTGGACGGGGTTGGTCTTTTGCAACATGGAGTTTTGTGAGACACCATCACAAATTATTGGCGCGGCAAGCTTCCATGCTAGCTATTGCGCATGCTATACTTGTGCTCTAAGGAACCTTGATAGTTACCCCGGCTCCTCCGGACAAATATAAATGTCGTCCTAACATACGTGTAGTTAAACTATCTTTACTTTGATCATCAATATTTTATGAATATTCAGTTTAGATCAGTCAATGAAAACTATGAGAGTAGATTTGTTTGTAAGAACACTTTCATAATATTATATTTTATCCGGTTTTTATAAGTATGTTACGACAAAAATTGATGAACCAAGTCATGTTGTGAAGGCCACGTCGATGTCTAAAATAATATTTTTATTTATGATTAGAAGGAGTATATCTTATCTAACCATACATACTATAGTACTGACTTCTAATTTATTAAATTGATCAAAAGAATTAAGGCTAGCTAGACGCAACATCATAATATCGTGTATAGGATCATATATATGTGCATGCGCACGCATACGTATCCAGATTGAAATAGAATACGTGCGTGTATTATATATGTATATATAAGCTCTAATAATTTCTGTAGTTACTAGGCTCGTAAACATTCTAAAAAATATAAGAAAATAACTTGCTAACTAAGAGCGACCTTATAAGTGGCTAGATAGCTAGAGTTGTCTGAATTATTACCAGCTACGACGACAAGCACGAAATGTTAGTATATCAAGGCAATTTTCATTAGTTCAGTACTATTTTCGCAGATACAAACTAGGTAGCTAGTCCAAATCAGTATCACGCACAAAGTCACATGCAAGCTACTACCCAAGAGTTCAACTGTGCTCAAGTTGGCGATCTCCTGTATATGAGTATAGCAAGTGCCTAATCGATCCCAAGATAGCATTTTGGACAACAAAATATGAGAGAGAGAGAGAGAGAGAAGATGCATAATATCCTTACCGGGAAGCTCCCATGGCTCTCGGGCATGGAGGTCGACGTCGACGAGCGTCCCGGAAGCGATCCTCTCATTGGCCACCTTCTTCCGGAGGTAGAAGCACACAAGCTCCTCGTCGCTCGGGTAGAACCGGAACCCCGGAGGCAGCCGAGACTCCATCTCCCGCAGCCCCATTAATAACTAATTATCTCCTCTCCTCTGCTCCTCCCCTAACTAAGCACTATCCCAACTAATTAATCTCTCCTTAATTAGCTAGCTAAGTAGCAGCTGCCTCTACGCCAACTCGCCAAGGCCGGCTATAGATGTAGTATATATTTCTCTCTCGAGAGGTGAAGTGATGGAGGCTTATATAGAGGGTACACTGGTTGTCAAGAGGTCGTTGATGAAGTGGCGTTAGTTAACTATGGACCTGATCTTTATGGTTTCTCAAAGTGGTTTTTAGTTTTTACTACAGTATCTAACTTTAAAACAGAGTATTTTCTCAAGACGAGGTCTACAAGTTAATTGTAGTACACGTTAAAAGTCCAATATCTATATCAACTAAAATCGCATGTGAGTATCTCTCTCTTCGTAATCTTTATCGCAAACAGCTAAAATTCAAAAATTTCAGTCAAAAATCATAAGCCACAGCTATATCAAACAGACTTTATCTTTGGTGATTTAGGGAGAGAGATATATAGAAGATTGAAATGTGTGCCTGTCGACGTCTGCCCCAAAAGATGCTCGGCCTCAGCTCTCACGCGTGCGCGGTGTTACAAGTTTGACAGGCCTGCTGTCACAAGAAAACCCTCCCTCCAAGCCCTTGTACGCTTCGGGCCACCAGCAGCGCACACACCCCCCCCTCTCTCTCTCCATCCGTCCATTGGCTCTTCACAAAGTTCTCGAAATCCTACTGTTTGCTTACTACAACAGTGATAGCTGAGAAAAGAACATATGACATCTCGGAAATAATGCTGATCGATCTTATCCACTAAAAATAATCTTCCATAAACGGTGGCGGAGCCAGATTTTTTTTAGCCGGGCACACCTAGAAGTCCATGGCCCAAGGATCCACGACTCAACGCCGGTGAGCCGAGCAGCCGTCCAGACTCATCGGAAGGTGGCTCCATGCACCCCTATGCATGAAATAGTTTGGGCTGAAATTTCGAGAAGTTACCGTGTATTATGCCTTTGTCCAAAGAGAGATACTTCTATGCTTTCTCAATAGTGATTTGTACAATTTTATAAACATATTATCTTCCGAACTGACACTTCTTAACTGCTCATATGCATTTAGATATATATGTGTGCGCAAAATCACGATTTTACCTAAACACACTAATTAACTATATAAATAGATGACCAATTATACGACTCATTTGTCGCTATAGAGTATGAATAGAGGCTGCATTTAGCTATATGTGTCTTTGAGCAAGGAGTAGTATATACTTCTAGCTATATGTGAAGGCGACGAGACCACGCGCAAGCTAGAGTCCTTTGCCTCTACGTGAAAGGCTGTGACGCCAAATGATTAATTCCACGTATATATCTCAAATCTAAAGTTGTTACGTGTGAGATAATGTTGCATGAGACATGACAAACTTGTCACGGGGGAAGCAACTCCAATTATTTAATTTGTGTATAAACTTGAAGCTTTTCAGGTTGCTCCTAGTATCACCCCCAGTAAGATCCAAACCCAAACGAGCCTGAGATCCCATGTATGACCAAGTAAAACACAAACAAAAGCAAAAGATCTTAATTAACGAGAACGCACAGGACAAATTAAACTATAGGTAATTACGAGCGAGGCATGCATGTGGTACTAGCTAAGCAGCAACGCATCAAGATTGCGATTTGAGAAAGCTAGCTAAATGACGCAGTTCGATTCGATGGCTCATATAGAGGATATCATATGCATGGATCCATAATTAACCCCAGAAAATTAATTGTTAGGGGTCGATCAGGACGGGATTTAATTAGAAAAGGGAGGGAGGGAAGGGAATCATTAGCACATGAGTCCAAATCGATCGCTAGCTCGCCCACGCCCCCACACACTGTACGTACGTACGTGCGTGAAATGGGATGGAACGACGACGTCTCCGAGCAACTGATCGATCGGGCACTGTTTTACCCTAATTTTCTCCTTAATTATTCGGGATGGCGACATGAGCTCTGCTAGGCAGGCTTACATGCATGCACGCCACTGTCGTTGGATCATGCAGTTCATATTCTGTATTACTGTGTGCGGACAGGAGTGCATATATGGAACCGTTACAAATTAAAATTCGCTACGAGAAATCATAAGTTCTCCTTGGGTCGAAAACTGTAGGATGTATACAACAATTAGAGGGGTGAATGATTGTCGCCATTTATAAACACCTAAAAATAAATCTCAATCTAACAGAAAAATAATCCAACATACAGAGCTAGAATTCGACCGCAAGACGCTCCGCTCGACCGCCTGCTTGACTGTGCATAGGCTTGATAAAGGTTACGACTGCTTAGCGTTGCTCCGCTTGAACACTTTGTCCTCTCGATCACCGAAGATAATACTGTGCTCGTATCACGCGAGATCAAGATCTGTTAGCATACCGCTGCCGAAGATCAGAAAACATGTGACCGATGTCGACTAACTTTTTTGGAATAGATCTGATCTATTATTTCTAAATCATATTTTGTGGTTACAAAGCGCTCTCACGGCACCCCTAAAAACTCTAGCAAAAAAACCTCACAAAGCCACGACTAAACCCTTATCCTCTCCCCTACTTTTATATGCTAGAGCCCTAAAGTGTGTTCACATCAAACACAGACATCTCAAATCGTGTACATAACAATCTAGACACACAATCCTATCTCTTCCGAAAATCAAGGGACCCAACACTACTACAGAAAGGCTCATCACGGACGGTTCGGAACCGTCATTATAGATGGTTTCTGAACCATATGAATTTATGTGTCTATAATAATACGTGGTTATCATAGATGGCTCTTAAACCGTCTGTGATAATTACAGCATAAACAGTTTTTCCAAAAAAAACCGTCTGTAATATATCAAGTATCATAGACGATTCTTTAATATAGACATATGTGATATATCAAGTATCATATACGGTTTTTTTAAAATATCTATGATATATCAAGTATCACAGACGGCTAATACCAAAAACCATTTGTGATATGTCATATATCACAGACGGTTCTCGGACATAACCGTTTGTGATATCTTAGATATCACAGACGGCTAATACTAAAAACCGTCTGTGATAGCTATTTTAATACCTATATTATTTCCTGTTTTTGGGCTAACCTTAGGGAATGCTAGCCATGCCCTCTGAAAACAAGCAAACAGATCACTTATATAGCACACGACAACCATTACACAGATATCAACTAAATGATGTACATTTGAATGAATTATTTGATTAAGCACAATTGAGTAATTACAATTGTATAAAAATGTTTCAACATCTAATCATCTCTGGGGTAGAACTCTCCAGTCTTGTTTATGACCTCTACTATTAAGAATTAGGAGAGTTTTCCTCGAATTTCGGCGAGTTTGTCAAGATCGATTGCACTTTTGTCGAATTCCACATGTTGTCACTAGGAGTAGTGTTAAGTGTGTGTGTGTGTGTGTGTATAGGACGCTGAAATGGGGCACCATGTTGTCTGGGCACCAAGCCTCCTTGCCATTGGATTGCTTTAGATGCGTGCAAGTGCAATGATATGTAATATATCAGGATGAAAAGTCTTAATCATAGATAGAAAGTCTCAATCATGGATGGAAAGTCTTAATTATATATGGAAAAACTCAATCATGGAGCCTAGGCACCATGGTGCCCTTGTTATTTATACTCTCTCTCTCTCTCTCTCTCTCTATATATATATATATCATCACAAAATAACTATTGACAAACCATTGGATTATTTGTCTTAGCGTCCATGATTTCCTCCATATGGTGGCAAACATAGAAGCCACATATGTTGCCCTGTAGCTGTTGATGGCACTACAAAAATAGAATTACATATATAGGTATTGTCAGTTCTAGAGGCATTATAACGAGGTGTAATATAGGATTATTGTGTTATAGCGGGTACTGAAAATTACGTCTTGTGTCGTAATGTAGCGCTGGATTCCTTGTGTCTCCCTCCTTGGGCAACGTAAACACTGAACGACCTACATGATTCCAAAAAATTAGCCTCAACCATTGCAAATGAAGAAAAGACTACAATAGATGTATGGAGGAAATGAGTTTACCTATCAATTGTTTTTTGCACACGGGTAAAATCGTAGTTGCTCCTAAGTAGGGAATGAAGGTATATTACCTTGATCTACTTTGGTACAATCACAATCAGAATCCAATGCTCCCTAGTCATGTATGTCGCCATAGTAATTAATCCTAAGTTCATGTTGCGTATAAATTGCAAATGAAACTTGTTTGACAACTAGTGGAGCACTTACCCTTGGTTGAAGGGTACCATGATATAGTCCTTGTCACTGTAGGCAAGCAATCCCCTCATTATATAATCTTGAATGAAGGATTCGTTATCGTTGATGGATTGCTTATAGACCAAATGTGGGTCTAGGAAACCCACCAGTTCGAGCCGTCGCCGAACTTGTTAGATCATGGATCTATACGTAAGCAATGGGTTATGATATTTATTAGTGTTACGTGAATGTACAACTTGATTATACAGTACACATATAGTGTTCAGCATCATGTAAGTGAGACGTTGAGTTCATCGAGGTTAAATAGTAAGAATAAGTCTTTAAAGGTCACAATAAAATAGCTCGAGTCGTGGAGGAAATGCGCCTCCATGTATCTCTCGGTGAATTCACTGTGCCGGTTTGGCTTCATGTTGAACCTTTGCATGTACCAGGTATGCAAATTCCGCAAACCAGTCCAAGGCTGGGTAATTGTGACTCGATGACCAACGACACTTCGAGCATGAACTTCCATTCTCTGAAAGGCGCCTTAATCTTTTTTGATTCGGTCTTGGCACCTTACTTGCGATACATTTTCGGCGTCGCCTTAATGGGAGCTGATGCACTAGCTTTCTGAAGAGGAGCTTGAGGTGGAGTCATAAAGCGTTTTGTTTGATAGGCATGGTCATGTGGAGATTGTAGCATAGAAGGGTTCAGGGTGATATCCTTCTTAGGCTACTGGATGAATATGTGGACGACATTCTCTAGTGGCATAATTTCTTTGTTGGAGCCTCTCCAGCAGGACGGCCCCTAAAAACATCATTAATCTAGTCCACCTAGACCTTCACGAAACTAGTCCTTAGTTGGGCACCGTGCACCAACGTCCTTGGAAGGCATGGATACACCAACCCCCACCTAGCGTCAACGGGAATGGAGCCAACAACCCTGATTCTGAAGATGAACGGCATGGCCTCCTACATAACGATACACGATGAGCTAAGGTATCTACCAGGTTTATCTATGTAGTATTCTAAAGATGTACATTACCTGGATGTCGTTGATAGGTAAGTGGTCATCGCTATGTTCAGAAAGTGACACAGATGCGCAGCTACTTCGACGTTGAGGGAGATTGGGTACCGTAATAACGGGGCGGCTTGCGACTGTTTGTGGACTTCTTTTAGTTTGTTCCTCAATGCATCTATCTATCCTCGAAGTGAGGCAGTTATATCCTCAAGTTTTTCGTCAAAGTCCTGTTTCATACATTCCTCGCGCTCAACCTTGGATCTCTTCTCACTACTATACGTCTCAAAGTCATTTGGGAATTCAACTAGAAAAGTCTATGACTATCAACCAGTAAAATTTACGACTACTGATCACAAAGTCTTCGATTATCGAGTATCGACCAGAAAAGTCTACGACTATAAACCAGTAAAATTTACGACTACTGATCACAAGTCTTCCACTATCGAGTATCAACTAGAAAAGTCTACGACTATTGACCAGACACTATAGCTACGACCATCAAAAAGTGTTGTACCTATGACCATCGAAAAATATTGTAACTTACCATCTTCGACCAGGTATAGCCAATCTGTTGTAGGTGATGTTCCGTGGTTGAAATGTCATGATCAAAAAATGATGAGGTCAAATTGTCGTGGTTGAAAAGTCCGTAGTCAAAGGCTGTCATGGTCAAAGTCTGTACTACTTGACTTACCGAGGTCGAAATACCGTGGTCAAAGCCTGACGTGATCGAAGTTTGCTAATCGGACAAAGTTGTTTGGACCACCCATCACAGAGCTGTTCGGACCAACGATACAAGGTCGTTCAAACCACTGACTACCAAACATGGTCAAAGATAGTTGTTGTCGAAAATCCATCATGAAGACTCAAGCACAAAGTGCATTGATCAGAACTTACATAAATGCAAATTTCAATAAATCAAATATCAATTATTTATCATCAACAACATGCATGATCATCACATGATCTAACCAAAAACATTTTCCTTAGTGCTTGTGAAACAACCCAAGGGGATATAAAAGATCCCAAGGGTACATGTAACAAACCCAAGGGAAACAAACTTTCCCTGCAGTTTTATCCCAACACTAGGGAGCAATTGGTGAGGAGGCCACTGGGAAGTGCCACATCGGCACCAAGGTGGCTAAAAAAAGAGACAAGCATCAACTTTTCAGTTGAGCTGATTTTTTCGTTCTGTGCCACTCTTTTCCGCATAACACACCCCTCAAAATCTTCCTAGTCTTTAGATCTACATCGCCCTACCTCCTTCCAAGTTCCATCCCCAAATCGACTCCTTCCAAAACCTACCATCTCCTTCTTCCTCAAATCATCGTTGAGTTGGTGCTGTGGGATTGAAGTCAGTAGCTGTCCATTCCTGGTATGCATGCATACAATAGCTGTTCATTCCTTGAATTCCTCATCTGCATGCTCACGTGGTTCAGATCAGCATATTAGCCTTAATTGCATTTATTTGAGATGCTTGCTCTGGAGAGATGAGGCCGGTTGAACGAGCAAGTGATATCGGTCAAACCATATGTTGGCAATGGTCTGATCAGTGTGGGGCACCCCCGTCAGATCGGCCAGGCAGCAATTTTTCGATCAATTTGTCATTCTTGAGGTTTTGAGTGGTGGAATGGGTTTTGGTGACTAAAGTCAAGATATATATACTGCATGAGGTATATTAAGTTATGAAGAATTTGTGTTTAAAAACAATTTCTTTGTTTTTAGATGTGTAGGGTCGCTTGGAGTCAACCGTGATCAACGGTGAGCATCGGAGCTACGCTCATGAAGGTGCCAAGGCCCATAATGATCGAGGATGCGGGTGAGACGGTGAGCTCAAGCATAGCATGAGAAAGGCGAAAAATATTGAAAGAAAATTCTAATGGCAGGGTTGCACTATGTGTCTTAGTCGGTCTAAGTGAGACATAGTCTGATGGAATTGAAATGGAAAAGACTTGCTAACACATGGCAAACCAGTGGTGCACCTACACATGGTAAGCATGACGTTTGCTTGCCATGGAAGGAGATAACTGGGTCAAAGAAGGATATTTTGGTAGTTTGACCAAAATACCAGAAACAGCTTTAAAAGAAAACGCGGCGCTTGAGAGTGGTTTAGGTAAAGGAGAAGCTAGTTTGATCAAGATGAATCAAAGCTTAGGACTTAGTGAATTCGAGTTTATGCACTTTGGAAAGTGTGCATAAGTGAACATGTGTGAGATAATATCTAGGAATCATTCTCCACCTATCTAGGTACTTTAGTAATAAGTTTATCAAGAAACTCAACTTTTGTATTTTTTTTTATCTTTCAAGTGATTTCTTGATCTAAATGTTTTTGGAGTGATTTCTTTGGTGTTATTGCTTGCTGTGATATGTGAAAATATATCCAAAGCCATCTTGGCTATTCTCTACCCACGAGCAAGTCTTGATCATCGATTTTGGTTTTTGCTTATTCTTTGGTGCAACCTTATTTAAATCTCAAAAATATCTTAACTTTGATATGGGTTTTTATGATCAATGGATGGAATATGTTCCTGAGATCTTAAGCAAGGTGTGTACAAAGTTTCATGACTTTTGGATTATCGGATCAAAAGTTATGTGGATTTTAAGTTTTGCAACAGTGTTGAAATTACTATAGCATTGTCTGGTTTTACTGTTCAGGGTGGTCAGACCGCCCCAAAGAGAGGTCAGACTACCTCTTGGTTGGAGGTTAGACTTCTAAGCTTTGGTTTGTCTCTGAAGTTGAATTCTTGGTCGATTTGACTTGAGAGTTTGGCTGTGGATTCAATTCTTTATAACTTTATAGTTATTTGAGAAGAGGATATAGAATACTTAGGGAAAATTTTTGGATGGTGCAAATTTTTGGATGGCGCCATTTACCCCCTCTGTTGCCTTTCGGTCCTACAACAAGCTACTCTTGAGCTCACATATTGCAAAGCATTCAGCTTGCGTGATATGGCCACATCCTCGTCATTGTTGTTGTGTTGGGTAGTAAAGCACGTACTATGTTGTTGCATGCAGTAGGGCTAGTTTGACCAATATTGATAATGGTATGTGGTAGGGCTAAATGGAAAAAAAACAATGCATAGGAGGTTTTCTGTAAATGTTCTATCAACTGCATTGAAGCCGACATGGCATGCTACATGTATGTAATATGCTAACGTGGATAGGTAGAATGGACTGATGATCTACTTATGCCATATCAGTGATCTAGATGTGTATTTTGAAAGTATAATGACTTGGATGGCACACTCGTATAAGTTGAATGACCCTCCATGCATTTTACTCTTTGTACATTGTATTGGTTTGTCTTATTTGCGGAATGGTTAGCTTTTCTCAAAAGTGATTTGTATAATTTTTAAAGCATGATAAATGGTGGATAGATATTATTTATCTTTTTATGTGTTTTAAGATTAGTGTTACATTTATTAGAGAGAAAAGTATAGAAACATTTCTCTTTTGATAATCCGAGTTATGCTGATTGAATGTGGTGTTCTATTGAAAATAATTTGCTATAAATTCATTACGTCATGTGTCTTAAAGTTTTTAACTTACATATCTGTCAGTTCTGAGACTCGTAATTGGTCCGTGCTCTTTGAATGACTGATAATTCTGAATTTTCTAATATCTGCGCACCACTGATTTGTCAGTACTATCAAATTGCAGGGTCATACTATTTAGATATTGGAGCATGCAGGGTCATACTATTTAACCCTGTTGGGCTGAAAAGTTGTGGCTTATGGCTGAAATTGCACTGTAGCGTCTGAAATTGTAGCTGAAGGTGGCTTATTTGACATAATTAAATTTAAAATTTTTAAATAGAAAAAATATGCTAGCTCATCACGAACAACACAAACGAATACGGGAAAAAAGAACCGGCAAAAAAGCTCAAAAAAGCTAAAAGTTCAGAAAAAGACGAAATTTATGAATAGTGAAAAATAAATCAGAAACCAAAAACTGAAGTTGAAATGAGCGGGGATATTAGAGCAAAAAACATGGATAATGCGTTCAATGCAATTGCTCAATGAATGCTTGGGAACCACTTGTGTGAACTTGGCTGAGTTGCTGGGGACTTCTAACCATCCCTGTATGATGATCTTTTGGTTGGATTTTTTTGACTTGTTACTTATAGTTTTTTAGTTTATACTATAGTAACTAGCTAGCTTTTAAACAATGTATATTTTTAAGACGGGGCCTATAAATCGATTGTAGTAGATACTATACCGAATTTATTTATATCAGTTAAAATCGCAAATAAGTGTTTTTCTCTCCATACCCTCTCTTGCGAACAGTTAGAATTAAAAATTTTAAACCAAAATATATAGGCGAATGTCCAAAAGAATCCACCTAAGTGATTCACTTTGTATAATCAAATGTGTTGCTTGTACTTTCTAGTTATCAGCATATCACGCCAAAACTCCAAAATATTATTTATTGCGTTGGTTACATTGGTAGATTTTGATGTACATATGAATTTTATGCATACTTTTTTAAATATATGAATTTATTCATATCTTCTTTATGCGAGTGATGTTTCATACCGGAGGTATCTCATAAGATTTTATTTTGTTAATTCTTATCAGAATATTTATGTAAAGAATTTTGATATTGTATTTTCAAAAACTGCGTACAAAATAGTTTCCTTAGGGTAAGCATGACCCCAAGGGAAAGCTACTTTCCATCCTGGCCTTCTCTGCCACATGAGATTAGTTCCCCAGTGCCAGAAACCTCAGGGAAACAATTCTTTCCCTTGGTTTTTCCCCCCCTAAACCCTAAGGAAACTTCTCTTTCGCTATCTCTAGGTGCAGTTGCCTAGTGTAAGCACAATATCTCTATGATTTTTGGCTTATTCCCTATTGTATATGGCACTAATAAAACTTGTGATTTCTAGTAGTGTTTAAGGCCGCATTTAGAATACAAAATTTTCATAGAGATCTGTCAGAAATTATACTGTTTCTTGCTTAAGACTTATATGAATGTATATATATTCCTTGGGGGTTTTAAAAATTAAGTTAAGCCAGTGCACTATCATATATAATCCCTGGCTAATATTAAAAACGACAAGTAAACTATTTTTTTGAACTTACAACTAAACTCTAATATGCATGTGTGCCAGGTTAAAAAACCGACGAGAAGAAAACCGGTGGGACCGGTCGGTTCCTGCCGGTTTTTGTCTATTTGGCCTTGATCAACTCGGTTTCAGCTTCTGGCTTCTGGCTTATTTTTCACTATTCATAAGTTTCATCTTTTTCTGAACTTTTGGCTTTTCGTTGAGCTTTTTTTCCGGTTCTTTTTTCCCCGTATTTGTTTGTATTATACGTAATGGGCTACAGTGCTTTTTTTCAGCCAGCTACAGTGTTTTCAGCCATAAGCCACGGGCTTTTCAGCCGAACCGATCACCACCTTTATCTAATTCCAGGTTTTTTGCACCTAGATTCGTAGATATTTATTCCGATTTACTCTGATTTTCATATATTTAGACTGATTTTGGATGATTTTCACTGATCCTAGCCGATTGACAGTATGTCGGGTGAATTCTGAAAACTGCCCGGGAACTAGCTGGTTTTTGGTAAACCAGGGAATACCTCATTTCTGTTTTTGTGAACCCTGGCTAATTGAGGACCTGTTTTTTTTCAGCTTCTAAAAGCTGCTTTTCGGCTTTTCTACAGTAACTAGCTTTTAAACGGAGTATTTTTTCAAGGTAAGGTCTAATAGTTAATTGTAGTACATACTTTACTGACTTCATTTATATCGGCAAAAATCGCACGTGAATTTCTGTTACTCTGTAATCTCTTGTACAAACAGCCCAAAAGTCACAAGCCGCAACCAAAAAGAACAGGCCCTGATTATGCTACAAATGCATCACAGTATAGAACAGCATAACTCACTAACACAGAGAGACAAGAGAAGACTTAATACTTTAAGTTAATGAGAGGAGAAGACTAGCTGCACAATTAGGTAGCCGTTCCGTTTTGGAGAAAAATGCTGACTGAAAGAACAGAAAATTTCAACGAGAATATGTAGTAACGATCTGGGGACACATCGGGATATAATCGTGGAGCTTGGGCTTCACATGAAAGCTTCACCACTGATAATTAAACTCGGAATTTCCTAAAAGAAATCGAATTAATTAAGAACACATCCAGTATTCTTCTTATTCACATATAGCTACTAGCTAGCTGATTAAACTTGATACCTGTTTTGCAAATTCTGCATATATGAAGGAATAAATTGGACTATAAGCTGGTTTAAGACTTATTACCACGAGATTACGGGATCTAGAGTCCCAAAAATCCACGATTAAACCTATCTAAGCTTAGTTAGGGGACTTGAATCCTAGCATTCAGCCAGCTGACAATACGGGTGCCACACGGTACCGTAGCCATTGCTCCGTGGTGGTGGTGGCCTTGGTCGTTGCCATGTGGTGAGGTCCAAAGATGGGGACTTTTCCGGAGCACGGTCGGTGGAAATGAATGATGCCAAGATGGTTTCTAAGCACGGGAAGAGAAAAGGACTTGGGCGAGCAGCCGGGTCACATTTGGTCTTTGAGGAAGCGTTCGGACGGTTGCGCACCCGGATCCTTCATGCGTGAATCCATTGAACGTATTTAAGGCAAGTACCTCGCGGCCGTAACCTTTACGTTTCGCATATCATGTGTTTCCAGAATACATGTCACCTTGCTATTGATTACCATTATCATATCACTAAAGTTACCTAATAATTGCCATATCGCTAAGTCACCTGGCTAATTGCTAAAGTTACCTGGCCATTATCATATCACCAAAGTATCTGGCTAGCATCATATCACTAAAGTTATCTGGTTATTAACGTATCACTAATGCTTGTCTGGTTATTATCATATCGTTCATACTTGCTTAGGTTTTAGACTCTTAATATTGTATTCTTGCAACGATGTTATAGGCTAGCTTGTTCACATGCTTTTAGGTTTATTAGAATGCTCGATTAATAATGTTCTAGAATTCATACCTTAAATGAGTGTTTTAGAATCTATGCTTAAATCGTTAATGGGGGTAGCTTATGAACATGATTTAACTTAGGATTACATTGTTGATACTCTTTTGATATTAGGGTCGCTATGTTTTAGTTTCGCATATTATGTCTCAATAATTGCGATCTTGTATTTGAGTCATGAATGATGTATGTATTAAATCATTAATCGACTAATAATCACTTATCACATAATAAAACTTGATTGGTTGATAACCTTGTCTTGGATTAGTTATCTTTGTACCGAAGTAGTGAATGCTTCAAATTGTGCGATTCAAGTGTTATTACACAACCGATCGTTATTTGATGATTGTTACAAGTGGAGGCCTCAATCAACAGAGAACAGGGTAAGATGTATGCCACTTGTTGTTTGTTCAAATAGACAAATATTATGATGCTTGTAGATGGATAGGACAAAGAATGCAAGCAACCGGTTTGCACACGTATGCAGACAGCTTTATGGTCTTGATATGCTCTAATTGCACTAGCCTTGGAGTTAATTGAATTTGTAATGAGCATTGTCATAATGTCATTTACTATAATCTTCTCCAAAATGCCGAGGATCCTTGAGTTTTCTTCATGCTAGATATCTTGATTTGAGGTTAGTGGAACAATATTGTCAAGTGGCTAAACTAATACTGGATTCATTATTAGAATTGACCCAAAATATTCTGATGTAGAAATACAAATGCACAAGGAAGCTAACTTATTGATACAATCGCTAGATTAGATCGGTGGAACAATATTGTCAAGTGGCTAAACTAATACTGGATTCATTATTAGAATTGATCCAAAATATTCTGATGTAGAAATACAAATGCACAAGGAAGCTAACTTATTAATTTGTGTTTCTATTGTTCTCACTGCTTTCTTTTACTCTTCGTTTTGCTGAACCTTTGTGTTCCTATAATTAGCTTACAAAGTTTCTTGATGAGTATTGGTTTCACATTTTATATAAAACCGAGAGGCCATTGTAACTTTGTAAGCTTTTGGAGCTGTAATCATCCGTACTATCCGCCTATATTATCCGTTTTCGAGCCGAATCCGCATGTCCGTCCCGACGGTACCGTATTCGAAACTCCGAATATTTCGAATTCGTATTCGTATCCGGTCTTACCGTATTTGACTCCGAATCCGGAGAAAAAATGTGGGTTAGGATACGGTTTAAGCGATAAACGTTCTACTCGCTAGGTATGCCACTTCTAGTTTAATTAACTGAACTTGTACCGTAAGATTTTTCATGATTGCTCATATCTGATATTTTGTTGTTAATATTGCTATGTTTGCAGGATATGGAGGACTATGAAAAGAAATGCAGTGGAAGACACGATGCACAATTTTCAGATGAAGAAATAGACGATGATTTATTATAGCAGTTTAAAAACAATTGGATCGATTAGCCTAATTATTCTTGTCATACACAACAATTCAAATGAATTAGTGGAATTTGTACAATTGCATGACTAGATATTATAATATATATCCATTATACATCACTAATTCCTTTGAAAAATATAGCTATATTTGTTATGTTCACAATATGCAGATGAAACATACATTTGTTTGCATTAAAAAGCATTAATGCTATGGAAACCTTGACCATATGGTTTGGAAAAAGATTGAAACGAACTCAACATACAAGAGTTCTAGGTTTGCTACACAGATATATATGGTGAAGACAGGTTAATCATTAAAAATCCGTGAAAACCAACATGTGTAAGAATTTTAAGATCAAACTCAATCACGCTAGCTTGGAGACCAAACTGAATCTCAAGCCCACTCCTAGACCAGACCTCCGTGCTCCTTTCCGGGAGTTAGGTGAATTCTCGATGACCCAATTTTCTTCCTTTCCTGTTTAGATTGGAGGGTTGATTTATGATGGTTCCTGCAAATTTCTTTAGAATTCTCATATTCGAAACAGGGTCATTTTCCACCAGGTACGGAATACCAGCCAAGTTTCCTATGGAAAATACAAAACCCACCAAATAAGTCTATTCTTTTTAGCTTCTAAAAACTGCATTTTAGTTTTTCTACAGTAACTAACTTTCAAACGAAGTGTCTTTTCAAGGCGGATTCTATAAGTTGATTGTAGTATACATTGCAGTGACTTCATTTATATCAGTCAAAACTATACACGAATTTTTGTTACTCCGTACTATTTCTGTCACAAATAACCTAAAAGTAATAAGCTATAGGGCATGTTTGGCATGGCTATGGCTTATGGATTTTGGCTGAAATTTTTGAATTTTAGCTGTTTGCGACAGAGATTATAGAGAGAGAGATACTTGCTTGTGATTTTGGTTGATACGGATGTTAGGCTTTTAACATGTACTATAATTAACTTATAGACCCCGTCTTAAGAAAATACCTCATTTAAAAGTTAGACACTATAACAAAAAGCAAAAATCACTAGATTCAATCGAAAAGAACAGGCCTATAAACTAAAACTAAACGAACAGACCGACCCCTCTTCCTTTTTTTTTTCTCCCCTTTTGAAACGAGAAAACTTGGGAGCCTTTGATAACAACACATGTTGCTACTTTGCTAGCAGCTGATCTGTGTCATGCGCGCTGTAGCATGGCAGCATGCTCCCACCCACTTCACCAACCACCACACACATTGAGTGCAGGCATGTGCCATCTCTCCCGGGCAAGCAAGCAATATGTTCTTTCTCGACAAGGAACGCCAGCTCCTGACATGGACCTCGGCGTGCGTCCCCGTCTGAGGCTGCAGCTCCGCCTGCACCGGTGATCGATCGATCTTCGATGCATATACGAGAGGAGGGAGCTTGCAGAGCCATGAAGCGATCAGGAAAGGGAAACGGGCGCGATGATTGATTGGTCTCCATTATTGGACTGAAAACATCTCATCGGAGCTAGCCATCTTAAGGATAAAAGCATAGACGGCTATAGATGGATGGATACTGGATAGCTCTATGTTGTCTCCAAGGAATTGAACAGTCCCATTTGTACGGCGTGCTACTTACCACTGGTCACTGAAGAGTACCCTGAAAATTACGGAAAGAAATTACCTATTGGATTTTCTTCCGAAAATTACAGGGAGGCTAGCTTGGGGCGATGGTCTCGTCGAGCCTAATGGCAGCATGACACCTGGAACGATTGGGACACTGTTTGTTGAACTGAGGTATAGTACGCAGTATGCGGTCATCTCCAGGCAATTGTACTGTGAACTGGTCGAATTAGCATGCAGTTTATGGGGTGTAGTTACTCGGTGCTCTGCATCCTCCGTGTACTTTTTCTTAAGACAAGAGTTGCTCGGCGGTATATGTTACCATGCTCGACAATCACATTACCTTTACGCAAAAGAAAAATAATCCAATTACCTCGCCGATCGAGGCTGCAATGGTGCACCGGGCTAACGATGGCCCTGTTATTTTTGGCGAGTCAGTTTTTTTTTCGGTTTATTTCACCTTAAGGTTTTTAATTTTTTTAAATAAATAAATGAAACAATTTTTTGTTGTGGTTTTGAAGTGGCTTATTAGGATAACATTTTAGAATCGGCTTATTGGTTTTTGATTCGTTCAAGTGGCGGATTCAGGATTTTACCAAAGGGTATGCCACACCAAAATTTTTATATGCAATTCGATAAAACCATTTGCCAATTCGGTAAATAATTGTAAAATTTGCACCGTAATTCTGTATACAGGCAAACCATACTTTTCATCTAGCAACACATGACCAACCAGAATTGCAATTTTTTTTAATTCAAACTAATTTTACGCAGATCCAACTACACAGTGCACACCTAGCATTGCAATCCGTTTTTTTCATTGAAATGCCAATTAGGTTATTATCTTGGATCCAATGCTATCAACTCCATTCGGTTATCCAATAGTTGACTACAATCCCACAAATACCTATTGTAATATACAACAAACCTGTAGTTTATTAGCTAGATGAGCACTCAAAAAGCCCTTATAAAGTGTGCCTGTTTGAAAACAATCTTTGACCTATTTTTAACTCAAAATACATAGTAGTATTTACTTAATCAGCTCTGCACTTGCGCAGTCCTAATGCACTAGGTTGAAATGGGCCAAAGCACACAACAGCCACATGACAACAAAGTAGATACAAAAAGAACAAGCATACTCTGGCTCTAATGCTATGAGTATTCATCAGTACAATTACCTTGCAACCTAATAGCGAGAACAGATGAGCTGATGCAATCACGCATGCACACCTTAAGGGCAACAGATGCACCATTGATATCAACTTAAATACTGTAGCAAGGTACCAGGTTCATGAAAGAAACATCCATTCCTCATCTCAAACGCATCTCTAATAGTGATATAGGCACTACTAATCATCAGCGGAGGAAATCACAAATAATTTCCAACGAAGTGCCAAAATAGCAGCAATTCTTGGTGGATCTTAAGCGCGGGGCCAACACCTTACTCCTCGGCCGGAGCCGGAGCAATCGCCGACGAGGCCTCCGACTCTGGCGCGCTCGCCTCCGCAGGAGCCGCCGGATCGGCGACGGCGGCGGCACGGGACTTGGCGAGTTCGAGCAGGCGGCGGCTGACCTCCTTGGAGTAGGCCTGGAGGACCTCGATCCCTTCCTCGACTGAGGCCGAGGCGGCGGCGAAGGCCTCGGCCTCGACGGCGGCGGCGGCGCGCTCGGCCTCGGGCTCCGAGACAGCGCCGTAGCGCTGGGAGAGGACGCTGGGCGCAGCCAGCGTCTGCACGAGGCGGCGCACCACGGCGTCGCGCGTGCGCTGCGACGGCGGCCACTCGAGACCATCCGCTCGCCGCTTCCTCGTCGCCTCCGACCACGTAGTTGGCTGGCCCCAGGGTATGCCGTGACCCACTCGGCATACCCTGTGGATCCGCCCCTGCGTTCACAGATCAAAAACCATAAGGTGTAACCATATGTTTTAAGCGACAACCTAAATGAATAGGCCATGTTGATGACTTTTTATTGTGTTTTTCGAGATGGCGGCAGACATCGGAGACGTGGACGTGGACATCACATATGATTTTAGGCTTGAGAAACCGTTTGGAGAAGCAACTTCGAGAAGCCCTTTGGACAAACCGTCCTATTTATTTCGTCTTTTAAAGAAACCAAACCTAAAAGCCATAAAAAAGTCGAAAAGAACATAACCGATATTACATGTTTCTTTACTAACATTCTTTGAAATCATTGTAATTTTTTTTTCAAGAATATGCAGAGATCATTAGAAAAAATCGCACAGTCACAATATGGTTCAATCACCGAGACATTATCCGAAATGACTGCGATTCGTTAGGATCGAAACTACATTGTTTATAGGTTGACAACGATCAGGATCAAAAAAATTATTGTAGGATAGTAGAAGATGGCGTTCCTAAATACTTTAAGATATGAATTACCATTCGACATTATCTAACTAGATTCAGATATTGTTGGAATCGACTGATGCCTGTTTCCTTTAGAAAATTTTAAAGCATATATGGTTTAGTACATATTATCTAACTAAGTGGAGGAACAAATAATTTATAAGGCAGAATTATTGCTAGTCTTTAAAACACGTGACACATGAAATGAGAATGGTATAAAGTGGACTTTAGCAAACACACATGCAAACACAAGCATGTATTTGCATATTTTCGCGCAACCTGTGACTTGCAATCACGCCGTGTCGTAGCGCTAGCGCATCTCTTGCACATTAAATCTTCCTTTTAGTTTGTTGAATTATGCATTGTCCCTCTTAATTTTGTTTGAATGTGGTTTGAATGACTAGATTAATTTGGTTTTATTTATGATTAATGGAATTAGTTACTGGAGGTAATTACCTCACGTCTTTAAAATGACAGGGAGACGTCCATGTTCACTAATTGAATTTCTTTGTTCCTCTCTCACATCTCTTTCCTCCTCTAGTGAGCTGTACTATGGTGTTGAGCAGCTAAACCGTGTCAGCCTTTCTCCTCTGCATGCACTAAAAAGGAGGGTGAGTGATATCTTCGAACCGTTACCGTAGGGAGCATCTGCACGGGGCAGTAATAAGATTTCTGGGTAGTGCACATCTATGCGATCGCTCGCTTTGCTGCTTCCTCTATGTTCTGTACTGCATCGGGTCTGCACTGCTTTCTGTTCTCTATCAAGCCCAATTGTAAATCGTTCGTGTGACCGACTGACTCTGTTATACAATATTCTTGAGCATAGTTAAAAGTGCAATGTGTTGACTACTGTTAGTATTAATTTATGCATCACTAGTTATTTATGATATTTGCCTTCTAATAAAATCTAGAATTAAAATTTCGAGTATATTTACAACATATATGTAACACCCCCATTTCGGGGAGTATTATGAAACCCTCGCAACTGCCCAGGATTGTTCAGTTGCGAGTACATCTATCGAGTGTATAACATTGCCAACACATGCTTAAGATAGAAATCAACTTTATTGCAATATAAAGGTATAGAAGCCAAGTTTTACAGAAGGGCAACCGGCCCTTAGATACCTTACAAACAAAAGAACGCCACAGGCACGCCTGAGCGGAGGACGACCCTAATTCCACGTATCCTCGACCTTGTAGAGCTCCACTTCTTGGCCTTCATCTGCCTTCTCATTACTGGCTATTTCTGTTAATGCTTTTAGCAAGCATGAGTACAACAACCGTACTCAACAAGCCACACAGAGCTTAACAATAACTACATGTAAGGTATAACAAATAAAGGGAAACATGTCTATTATTTTGTGTGGATGCAGTTTTAGTTGGAAACCAGTTAAAGACTGAAAAAGATACTTTATTAATAAAAGGGGGTTTCAAACTTGATTACCAACTTTCCATGTTACCAAACCATCCTCAAATCTACTTATGCATTGTTGTTGGAATCACCCATTAAACATAGCTTCATTTACCGGAAGCACGACGTATTCGAATACAATTAATCATGACTCTGCAGAGCTGCCCTGCTTTACCCACAAGATTCCTTAACTCCCGCTAAAGAGTAAAGGAAACAAGGCTGTTCACTGCTCAATTCTTTATATAGCCTCTACCTAGTATGTTTCCTCGATAAGCCCAGGCCACAACCTCTGACTCATCTCGGCCTACTATTGTGTGGACATCTGATAATCAAAACAATAATAAAAACAACAACAGCGCCAACTTCCATACGACCCTTCTCAACTCCCTTCTGTATGGACTCACACTTTGCCTTCGCCTTGTGTTTGTAGAGGTTCAATCGAATTTGAGCAGCTACTAGACCAGGTTTGACGTATCAACGCTTGTGGTTGGGCGATCTCTATGTTCTTTACTTAGCATAAGGGTCTAGTCCTTATATTTTCACCGGTGGCAAATTCCCTTCTACGAATCTGTCCAGTGCTTTAACACTCCCATTGATTTGTAACATTTGCCTTCACCCTAGGTCACGGGATCCAACGATCCTCGCTTACCCTAAAACCACTTTCCCAAACAAATACCAAATCTTTTAGTAACAGTAGATGATGATTCTCTAAGCTATCATATTCACATTATCACTATATTTAATACTACTATGTCTTGTCAAGGTGAATATGACTATCAAATTAGACTGGGCTTTTTCGAGTGGTAGGTCGTAACTAGTATCATGTCATTCTAAGCATTTATTGTATATAAAATAACGGTGCACAAATAGCATAATGAAAATACAAGTAAATAAATAACTTAGGGAATGTAGGATCAATATGTTCAAAAATATGTGTCACTTGCCTTGTGGGTTTACGATTTCGATTAACTTATATTCTTCGGTGGGCCGGGCCTGAACTTGAGCTTTTCCCTTCTGCTCCTGTGAATCCTCGACTTTGGAAGCTAGCGTAAAACAATTAAAATAAATCAATTCCATGCCCAAAGGAATGAGCTAGGAATACAGAAATAAAATAAAGAATTAAAATCCGATAAAATTCAAATAAATTGGGATTTGGGCTTATAGGAGGGTCATATGGGGAAATGGGCCTTGGATTTGGGTTGGCAGGCTCGAAACGGATCTAGGGAGTATAAACTTGTATTTTTGGTTTTTGGGTCGGGTACTGTTCATCAGGCTCGGTACTGTTCATCGGGCTCGGGTCGGGTTCGGCTAAGCAGTCTGGTGTGACCGCGTTGATTTGGACTCGGTCGGGTGCGACCGGTGCGGCGGGCGGGTTGGTCCGGCTCAGCCGAGACAAGGCGGCCCGGTCGGTTGCAACCGGTGCGGGGGCGAATGGACTCGATCCAACCGAATCGATTTGACTTGGTCGGTCGCACTGTTCTCCTTCCCCAAACGCACGCGCGCGCGCAGAAGAACAGGGGAGGGTGGCGGCTGCTACCGGTGGCGGTGGGGTGAGGTGCGACGGCGGTGGAGGGTATGGGCGGGTGCGGGGTGATGTGGGGATTCCATTTTTGGCGGCGGGAGACCCGGCGGAGGCGGCTATCGCCGGCAGCGAGGTCCTCCCTTTTGCGGCTATTTTTGAGATTGCGGGCTCATAGTGGCTTCCTAGGGCAATTAGGCCGGTACTTAAGCATCTCTAGGGTTTGGGTAAGGTCATGGGAGAATCGATTTAAGCTAAGGAGGTTTGAGTTGAGCTAGCCACGGAAGGGTGGTTTTGGCCGTTGGGGGCTACCGGCGCCGGGGAAGATGGGGGAGTGGGGAGCTAGGGCGGCGGTTGGGGGTTGCTTCTAGGGCTATGGAGAAGCTGTAGGCGAAGGGAATTGGAAAGCTACGGGGCGGGTGACCGGCATTGAGCTAGGGTTCAAGCTTTGGGGATTTTGAAATTACCAACAATGGAGGTGATGATAGGGCTATGGAATGTATCGATTGGCGTTGGGAAGGTGTGAGGTCCTCTGTGAAGGATAGGGATTGCTTATATGGACGGAGTAAGGCAGTTGGCACCGGATATTTGTCATGGCGGCAAAGGTTCGTGGCAACCGGTCGGCGATGTTGCCACGCTCTCTGGTCGGTGCAGGGCGTCAGGGCGGTAGGGGAAAGACTGCGGGGAAGCTCTGTCCTGGCTGTGGAGGTGGCGGAACCCGTTGGCGCGGAGTAGCGGTGGCGCGCGCAGAGGGGACGGGCAGCGGTAAAGCGGGGACACGGTGGCCGCGGCGGCAGGTTGGCGTGGCCTGCCACGGTCTGGGGGTGGCCGACCAACAGGCGGAGCCGGCGGGAAGGGCGCAGAGGCGGTCGGTCACGAAGAGAGGGCGGTGGCGACAAAAGTTGGCGTGGAGGAGAACTTTTCAGGCATGAACAGTGTAGCATTTGCTCTCCCCCAATCCGATGGCAATGGCAGGGATTAGAGACATCTGGGTGTTGAGATTGGTGGAGAATAGAATGAGGAATAGGATGGGGAAGCAAGAGAACAGAGCAAAAACGAAATTTGAGCTCAAATTCAGATTTTGACTCTTTTTCAGAATTCGGTTTTATTTCAATATATAACTTATAGATCGAGAATGCGAGATGGTCCAGCAGAACCGCAGCGTAGGTTAACGGGAATCAAATCTAGAAATCCTTGCTCAATTTAAAACAACTATCTCGTGATCGCGCGCGATCCATCCATCAATCTGACCCCATCCCATGGTTGAGTCGAGTCGATAGCATCGTGGCGCTGTCAGGCGCTTCCACCGGTTATTCCGCTTTCCCCATCGACGCCGGCAACGCGCCAAATCTCGCCGCCGCCGCCGTCCGCCTCTCCGAACCCACAAATAATTGTGTCCCGGGTGACGCGAGCTCCATCCATCCATGGGCGGACGGATGGCTGCCACGCGAACAACCGCCGCAAGAAGCTCGATCTTGGCAGGGCCACAGGAGAGCTGCCCTTTCTGAAAGGTGTCGTGTGGCAGCATTGTACTCCTGCTACGTGCTGCCCGTGCCATGGTGATTAAACTAATTAATGACGGATCTCTCTAAAAAGATTGAATAATGAATGGATTTGATGGGTATCTTTGTGCGCCCTGATTGGATTTTTGGGAGGCAATCAATCATGCGTGGCTCGGTGAAGCAAGCACTGATTGCGAAATTTGTAGGGACTTGCATGCCGACTAGATTAACGCCCTATTCATTTCGGTTTGGACTTCTGATTTAATTTTACTACTAATAAATTTTGTCTTTTTTTGAACTTTTGTTTTTTGAAGGTTTTTGCTAGTTTTTTTTCTTGTATTCGTTTGTGTTGTCTGTGATGAGCTAATATATATATTTTTCTATTTTTCTATTTTTGAATTTAATTACGTCAAATAAGCTATCTTCAGCTACAATGTAATTTCAATCAGGTACAGTGTAATTTCAGTTATAAACTACTATTTTTCAGTCCAACCGAGCGGAGCCTAAGGACCACTGTGCTACCTATTGTTATGATGTACTGCCAGTCTGTAACGTGACGTGGAATCTCGTTGGTTACGGCATCTGTATCGAAACATCTCCATTAGGAAGCATAAATATCCGGAATTTACCAAGTTTTGTACCCATGTAAAATAATTGAGTTACGAGTAGGGAGGCAGAGTCTAGAAGAACCGAAGAAGTGGAGGGTGACTAAATTCTGATGATGGCTATATGTACCTTCCCAAGTGTGGAAATTAGTTGATTAAATTCTGATGATGGCTATATTTACCTTCCCAAGTGTGGAAATTAGCACAGGTTTTCTTTGATTAGAAGCGATCTTTCTCATTGGATTTTGCAAGCAATTAATCCCCAACATTTGATTAGAAGCGATCTTTCTCATTGGATTTTGCAAGCAATTAATCCCCAACATCAGCTGACAATGAATTAAACCTTCGAGCTTCCTCCCATCATGTTGAAATCAGTACGGGCTGCCACATAAGCATTTTTAATAATATGACAACATTTTTAAGAAAAGAAAGAAGAAGTGAGTTTCATCTAGATGAAACTCTCTTGACACGATTACCAACTCTATATGAGTCATGAAATTAAATGTCTATGAAACAATAGAATGAAACTATGCATTGAGAATGGATGTTTCATCCATGTTTCATTTCATTTTACATGATGTGGCAGTCTTGGAAACAACGCCATGAAACTCTCCAGTGAGAATGGCCTATAGCAACACTATGAAATGCTCCCTCAGGTTATAAATAGATGCCATTTCTTATATTGATTTGATCTCCAATGCACTCCTTTGATAATTACCTTTTATAATTATATGCCAGTAAAAATTATAAAAATATACAAGGGTATGAAAGTCTTTTTTCGATAATAAATCTACCAATATAAATTTCATGTGGGAAATATAAAGTTGACTTTTGCACATGTTAATGATCAAAGTTTTAAAATTTTAACTGTACGATGTGTATTTGTGAGCAGAGTGAGTACTATTTAATAAATGCAACAAGTGCGGAATATTGACTACAGGCAAGCAGAGGGATGGTTGCAACTTGCAAGTCCTGGCGTGTCATTTTGCCTCCCTTTTGGGATGTAATCTTGTATAGATTGATTCATCAGAAACCAATATAAAAAGCTGTCTGATATTTGCTGTTCACGATTCATTCATAAAGGGCAAGAGTGTAATTAAATTAAACAGAAATTAACATATCATTTTTAATTTGAGTGATAGGTTAATGTGGTGGGGATCGCAAATAGGTATTCTACAAGCCTTGTCATCAATGTTAAGGCCCTGTTTGTTTCCACTTAAGATTATTATAATCTAACTTATAAATCATAAGTGGAAACAAACAGCCCAGATTATAAGGTAACTTATTATAATCTAATAGCCCAGATTATTGTAATCTAATAAGCTCAAAAAAGGAGCTTATTTCAGCTTATAGATCCACCTTTTATCTTAATAACCATAAAACTTTAGGAATATTACTCACCTTTGCCATTCATCCAACCCCTAACTCCCGTGCCTCTCCCTCCCAGGGCATTGTAGTCTTTAAACATTCGAATATAACAATCCATAACTTTGATAATCCAGGTTGCCAAACACCTGACAGCTTATTTCCCACCAGTTTATTATAAGCTAGCTTATATAATCCCCATCTATAAGCTAGATTATAATAATCTTAAGTGGAAACAAACATGGCCTAAGTTGATGAGCCGAAATGTTATTGTCAGATCTATTTACAGCATGGTATCTTTGCATCTATAATTGTTTTCGATCCTGAAAACGACTCGCGCGTTGCAGAGTAACAACGAAAAGATGAGCCGAAATGTTATTGTCAGATCTACTTACAGCATGGTATCTTTGCATGTATAATTGTTTTCGATCTGCTAACATTGTGGCTTAGTGAGTACGGCATCGATCGTCTCACCCTGTCCCTAGAAATCGTCTCTCTTTGCCGTAAGAAAATGACGGTGCCGTTTAAAGGAAAATAGAAATGACAGAACTAATTATTTTATGACCCTGCTCATTTCGGCTCGAACTTCTAGTTTCTGGTTTATTTTTAGTATTCCTAAATTTCATCATTTTCTGGCTTTTTAACTTTTTTGAGTTTTTTGCCGGTTCTTTTTCCTATATTCGTTTGTGTTGTTCGTGATGGGTTAACCTGTTTTTTCTATTCTCAAATTTTTAAAATTTAGTTATACCAAATAAGCCATCATCAGTTACAGTGTAATTTTAGACATAAACTAGTTTATTTCAGTCCAATTAAGCGGCATCTATATTAACAGACATAAGGATATAATATTGGTACAAGTAATGCAAAAGCAAATAACCTTACCGACCTTTGAGCCACGACAAAATTTCAAATAGGAAGTTTCTATAGTGGTGATATAAGTTTAAAAACCCTTAAATAAAGCCGTTTGCTCTATATACTAACGAAATGGCTCGGGTTACTCGGATCTTTCTTAATTATTAGAGACCATACACATTTAGGTTGATCAGAGCTAGCTACACGACTGAGATATAGCAATAGGAATCTTAATTTCCCTGTTGATTCTTTTTAATCACACCAGACATGTGTAGCAAGTAGTCCACATGTAGCAGTAGCACTAACATTTGCATCTGTCATGAGATACGTCACGGAATTTGTATGGCAAAACCCAGTTGCAACTTGTCGCAGTGGCGCGTATCAATCCAAGTTGATGCTTAGCTGTAGTTGCCGGTGCATGAACAAAGACGATCGACGAGAAAGCGAACCGGGAACGGGCAAGTTAAACACAAGGAGATGTACGTACTTATACGTTGGGTAGTAAAATTGCTATATAGGGTCTGTTCTTTTTAGCTGAAATTTATGGGTTTTTAGCTGTGGCTTGCAGCTTTTAGGCTGTTCGTACGAGAGATTACAGAGTAACAGAAACTCATATGTGATTTTTGCCGATATAAATGAAATCGATACAATATATACTACAATTAACTAGTAGACTCTATCTTGATGGTTTTGGTCAATAGCGATGCTTGTTTTTCTTGAGTGTTTTTGGCGGAGCAAGAGTATTTCCTGAGTACTTGTGGTTTTCGAGTACTTGTTGAGTTAGCGGTCGTAAGAAGTTGTCTGGAGCTGATTTTCGGTAAGCGATAGAGTTTGTGTCATGGACAACCTGGTTGATGATTGTGGATGGATTTATTCTTGTCTATGGATGTATAAGGGTGGTGTGAATGTGTGTGCTGATGACGGTAAAGTTATGAAGAACTTGTGCTGGGAGAAGGTTTCTTTGGTCTTTGCATGTGCAGGTGAGCGTGGAGATGATTATGGTCGGTGACGAGGAGAGCCGGGACTAGTAGATGGTAATCTGAGGTCCAAGCGGTTGGGATGTCACATGAGGTGATCAGGATCATGTTGGAGTATGTGAAGATTGAAGGTGGATGATGTGTGGAGGTGTGGAGATAGTTACCGTCGGTGACGAGGAGGACCGGGACTAGGGGGATAATCTGAGGTTCAGGCGGTCGAGATGTCACGTGAGGTGATCAGGCTCACATTAGAGCACGTGATGATGTGTGAAGAACCTACAGGAGGTACGGTCTTAGAGACTTTGACACGGGAGTTGGGATATATGATGGAGATACAGGAGGTGTGTCCTGGAGGTTTCATCATATGGTGAGATTGGAGACGTTATGGAAGAATTCTATAACGGGAAGGTTTAAAGATAGTAAAACCCGTGTTAGGAAGGATTTTGGGTCCTTGATTGAAGGAAGTGATAGAGTTTGTGTGTTCGTGTTTGAGGCAGACATGGTTTCGACATTAGCCTATAAAAGCAGGGAGATGTTAAGGACTAACGAGTAGTTTTTGGTAGGGCTTTCGGGGAGAAAGCTTGTGTAGGTTCTTAGAGGACTTTTGTTGAAAGAGCTTTTAGGGATGCCGTGAGGGCACTTTGTAACCATATACATGATATATAAATAAGAAAATATTCCAAAAAAAGTTTGCTGGTATCGGCAATGTGTTTTCTGAGCATTGTTTTTCTTCTGTCTCCGGTGTGTACTCGTTCGAGTGGAAGGAGATTACGACTACGTGCGTCGATGGTCGTAGCGAGCGATTGAAGGGAGTGGTCAGACGATCGAAGAGTTTATCGAGCACGTGCGAGTGAATCAGTGTCTTACGATCGTAATCTACATTTGTTAATTTAGATTATTTTTCTTTTTCTTTTACTTTTAATTTCAGGTTCGAAAAAACAGAGACAATCATTCACCCTTCTCTAATTATGCCATATGATCCTATATTTTTATTAGAAACCACTGCATGTATGTTCAAATACATCGAAAAAGAGGGGAAAAATGGTTAGTAATCTGCGCGGTGGCACGGTGCATTAACAACGGTCACGGAGTAGCGAACCACAGACCGGCGACCACCGGCGTACGTCGACGAGGACGTGGAGATGTGGGACGGCACGGGGCTGGCAGGCAATCTACCGGCACGCTCAGCAGGAGCGGCGGTCGGAAGCCGTAGAGTCGCCGCGAACGAGGAGCGGCAGAGCAAGCCGGTGGTCGCCGCCAGGCAGGACGTCACGTGCGCCACATTGCTCACCCCCAGCCCGCTGCTTGATTGTGTAGCTAGCTAGTGTTATTTGCTTAGAGCAACTCCAGCAGTAGCCCTCAAAACAGGGCCCCTACTTTTCATTTGAGGGCTCCCCCTACTTTTGAGGGCCCTGTTTTTTTGCATCTACTCCAACAGCACCCCTCAAATTTCAGCCATCAAATCCATTCCACTATAATCGACACATGGGACCCACTCCTCATTCTCTCCTCCTCGTCCGCCTCCTCGCTTCTCCGACGACGGCGAGGCCGAGGAGGACGGTGGCGGCGCGGGGCGGTGGCGCGCGAGGAATCGCCGGGAGCGGTGGCGCGCGGGAGGAAAGAGGCGGCGACGCGCCGGGAGGAGGCGCGGAGGAGAGCGAGGAGGCGGGCGGCCGAGGCGCTCGAGCGGCAGCGGCCAGATCTGGCGGGCGAGGCCGCCGCACGGATCAGCGGGAGGCGGCGTCGGCGAGACGACCGGATCCAGGGGAGGCGGCGCCCCGGCGGAGACGACCGATCCAGCGGAGGCGGCGCCCCGGCGAGACGACCGGATCCAGCGGGAGGCGGCGTCGGCGGAGACGGCCGGATCGCGGGAGGCGGCCTCCGGGCGGACGACCGGATCCAGCGAGGCGGCGCCCGGCGAGACGACCGATCAGCGGGCGAGGCGAGGCGGCGGCGCGCTTCGGGAGGGAGGGCGCGCGCGCTCGGAGGGAGGCGGCGGCGCGCGGGAGCGAGGCGCGGCGGAGGAGAGCGGAGGCGGGCGCGCTCGGGAGGAGGCGGGGAGGCGGGCGCGCGCTTCGGGGAGGAGGCGCGGGAGGACGTCGGGAGCTCGCGAAGGCGGCGAAAGCGCGGCGAGCGGAGACGAGAGGCGCGGCGGGCGAACGGAGGCGCAGGGATCCGAGAGTTGAAGCGCGAGGCTGCGAGGAAACAGGCGGAGGCGGGAATTTCACGGCGCGGGGAAAAATCAACAACGGTAGGATGAGAGCCAGAGTAGGGGGCCCCTGAGAATGAGGGCTGAAGAGGGGATTTGAGGGGCTCCTCAAATTTGAGGGCTCTAGTAGGGGCCCTGCTGGACCTCTGTTTTTGCCTCAAGCCCTCAAATATAAGGTTTGAGGGCTCAAGTAGGGGCCCTGCTGGAGTTGCTCTTAGTAGCATGCCAGCAGCGTGCTATACTCGAAACTGCCTATTAAAGACAAAAGAAGCCGCCTAGCTTGCACTCAAGGACTAGAAGTTATCATGTTACTTGAAAAAAAAATCTATATCGTTGATTTTGATAAGTCCAAACTATATCGGTGAAGATCGATTAAATGTATATAATAGCTATTACAGTTGCATAAAAAATATAAATATATTTCTTACAAAAGTTGTATAATAAAGATAATTCTATATATCGATGTAAACATAAACACTAGCATTTAGCCGTGCAGTTACACGGAGAATTAAACTAGTTGTACGGAAGGAAGTCTTCGTACATAGTTTCACTATCTGAGATTACAATTTAGGCCCTATCTAGAAGAGACGAATTTTTCATGATTCCTACGATTTTCATGATTCCTACGAGAATTGACATCTCTTATAAAATTATTAGGAAATACCTGCTTTCCAAATGGATCGTAGTAATGCTGTCATGCCCTGTGATTAGATGACGGTGAATAAATCAAGCTGGCAAAAAATCTGAAGAATTTTTGTGTTGGGTTGAGCTTAATTTTGCCCGCCTCAAACGAAGTGAGATGGCCCATTAGACCCGTAAACAAAAAATTGAGGCCCAAAAGGCCCAAGTTCCGTGCTCCACATGCTCTCTCTCTCTCTCTCTCTTCCTTACCATTTGGAAATGCCGGACGGTGTAGTACTGACGCCATAAAAAAATGGTGACCATGCTGCCGGCTCCTCCTCCCCGCGCCTTCTCGCCGCGCTGCTCGCTCCAGACCCCGAGCCAAGCGCACCACCTGCTCGACGGGGCGCACCAGAGGCGGCATGCCCCGGCGAGGCGCGCGCGGCTCCCGGCCGAGGGCGAGCCCGCGGCCGCGGCCTACGCGCGGGAGATCGGCGCCTGCGTGCGCGCGCGGCGCTGGGGAGCGGCCTGCGAGGCGTTCGCGGCCATGCGCGCCGCGGGGCCGCGCCCGACCGGTTCCTCCTCCCGCAGGTGCTCCGCGCCTGCGCGGGGCGGGCGCGGCCCGCCTCGCCGCCGCCGCGCACGCGCTGGCGGCCAAAGGCGGGCCCGCGCTCGTGGGCGACGCGGTCGTCGGGAACGCGCTCGTCGCCATGTACGCCGCGCTCGGGGACGTCGCCGCCGCGCGCGCGGCGTTCGCGTCCCTCCCGACCGCGATGTCGTGGCGTGGACCGCGCTCATCGGCGCGTACGCCGACGCCGGGGAGCTGGACGAGGCCTTCGATCTGTTTGAATGGATGCAGGTGAGAGGCGTGCGGCCGGATGTGATTTCATGGAACACGCTGGTGTCCGGGTTTGCGAGGAATGGCGACCTTGGTGCTGCGCTGCTTCTGTTTGACGAAATGCGGCTTAGAGGTGTCAAGCCGGGGGTTAATTCTTGGAACTGCATCATCTCCGGTTGCGTGCAGAACGCACTGTATGGCGAAGCTTTGGGCATTTTCCGGGAGATGTGCAAGAACGAGAGGCCCGATGCGGTGACTGTGGCTAGTATACTCCCTGCTTGCGCTGGCTTGATGGCACTGGGCATTGGAAAGCAGCTGCATTCTTATGTTGTACGGTGTGGAATCAAATTAAATGTTTATATTGGTTCTTCTTTGATTGGCATGTACTCCGAGTGCAGAGAGTTTGGGTATGCGAGGAGCGTGTTTTCTGCCATTGAGGAGGAGAGGAATGTCACTGTGTGGAATGAGCTGATTCAATCATATATAAATGAGGGGAGGATGGACAAGGCGTGGGAGGCTGTTAACTTGATGCAGGAGGATGGATTGGAGCCTGACATTGTCACATATAACAGCTTCATTGCTGCATATGCTAGAGCAGGTCAGAAAGAACAAGCGTATGAACTGTTGTCAGGCATGGTCAATGACGGCTTGAAGCCTAATGTGGTATCAATGAATGCGTTAATATCCGGTTTGCATCACCATGGCCTGTGTGCAGATGCCCTGGAAGTTTTCAGATACATGCAGCTCTCAACCGATGGAAAAGCAAAGAACTGGACATTTCTTGATAATAACAATCCAATTCAACCAAGCGGTACTACCATTACTAGTGTCCTTTCACTGTTGACAGATCTCAAGTTAGACCGTCTTGGGAAGGAAGTCCACTGCTATGCTTTAAGGAATGGTTTGACGTCGAACATATTCGTTTCTAGCAAATTGGTTGACCTTTATGGTAAGACTGGTGATATGGTGTCCGCTGCTAATGTCTTTTGGGGAATCACAAACAAGAATGTTGTCACATGGAACAGTCTACTAGCAGCTTACAAGCATAATAGAAAGCCAGAAGTTGCTTTGAAACTGTTCCGTGAAATGCTCCAGTCTGATTTACTTCTTAACTTGGTTACAGTGCATATAGCTCTTTTGTCTTCAGGTATGACAATGGCATTGGGGTATGGGAGAGAACTGCATGGTTATATAAAGAAAAACTGGCCTAATGGTTATCCAGCTACTCTTGCAAGTGCATTGATAGATATGTATGGGAAATGTGGTAAGATTGAGGATGCTAGATTGGTATTTGAACACACTGTTGAAAAGGATATAGCGGTATGGAATGCAATGATGAATTGCTACTTGCTTCATAGGATGCCTAGACATGTTACAAATTTGTTCAACCATATTGAACAATCTGGAATTCAATCAGATCCTGTTACTTTCATTATACTTTTTTCAGCTTGTAAGCAAGAAGGTTCCATGGAGGAAGCTCAGAGCTATTTCTACAGTATGGAAGATGTATATGGCATAAAACCAACTTTAAAACACTATACGTGCATGGTTGACATCATGGGAACAGCTGGTTTACTGGAAGAGTCACTAGAATTTATCCAGAAGATGCCACTTGAACCAGATGCATGCCTATGGTCTACTGTTCTTAAAGCTTGTAAGCTACACTCAAATCGGGAGATTGGAGAGAAGGCTGCAAAAGCACTTTTTGAGCTTGAGCCAAATAATACTTCAAATTACATGGTGCTGTCCAATATCTATGCCAACACCGGCTTGTGGGATTCCACTGAGGCTGTGAGGGATGCTATGACAGAACAAGGGTTACATGTCGAGAGACAATGCAGCTGGTTGTATCTAGGTACAGCTGTGCATGCATTTGAGGCTGGAGATTTCTCGCATCCTGCATTCGAGAAGATTTTGAGTACATGGAAGGACTTAACTAGTAGGATGGAACAATCTGGGTATTCTCCTCGAGATATTGAGCCCTATTGCAATGTAGAAATTGATCCATTGGCATGCCACCATACTGAGAGGATTGCGGTGTGTTATGGACTTATTTCCATGTGTGCTCCTGAACCGATACGTATCTCAAAGAATTTTCGAATGTGCAAGGAATGCCATTCGTCAATCAAGTTTATCTCAAGGGATACCAACCGGGAAATATTTGTTTCAGATGGTAGCACCTATCACCATTTTAACGATGGCACATGCAGCTGTGGAGATATGTGGTAAATGAAGATTGCTTTCAACTACAGCAATATATAACGAGGGTGATACGTGTCTATGTCAACAGTCAAATGACACCATCTTGACCGTCAGCAAAAGAAAAAAGACACCATGTTGAAGCACTCCATGCTCTCTCTTATATGTATCCAGCTGTGAGCTGCAAATATGATGTCCTTCAGGGCATGTTGGAGGCTTCAAGCTCTTCAATAGATGCAAGGGCCAAGGTGCAAGGTTGGCCAGAATTGTGTTGCAGATTATGTTGATGATGTTTCAGAAAGGAAGTGAAGATATGTGTTATGCAGACAACCTATAAAACATGCACATGGATTTTAGGGGTGGTTCATACTTGCTGATAGATTGTTAATGATGGGTTGAGGTCAGTCATGCTCTTCAGCTGTTGATTTACAGGCAGTGGTGGCTCAGGTGTGATAACTGATAACACGTAGCCTAGCCCCGTGTTTTTCATGTAAGCATTTGTCTGTCTGGTGTACAGTTGTACACTTGTGCTTCAACATTTGTAGTTACTAGTATGAATACGGTGAATAGTGCTCTACATATGACACAATTTCATCTCACCAATACTTAAGGGAGAAATCCAGATTACTTTACATGACATTCAACAGATTTTTTTTCCTTTTTTTTTCTTCAGCTCCTATCTGTGTTAATTGCTAGTTGTTACTATTGCTTGCTGATAGCTCTATCCGTAAACAGAACACACAGAGAGAACAGGTTAAGGCTGAAGCTTACTCTTCTTCCGATACAAATCTGTACATGGGCACAGTAGCACAGTGCTAGTAGTACATTCCATATGCTGTGGATGAGACATCCGGCGGCCTTGAGGCCCCTGGCTAAAGCTCATAACCAAAAAAATCTGTTTACAATTGAAGTTTCTTACAATAAACACCAAATCTGTTTACTAGAGCAGGCTTCAATGAATGGACGTGAAACGCCTAGCTCGACAAAAAATCTTTATTTCCCAGAGTTCCCCGAGGCAGGCGCCTAGGCACCACCCTCCCGCCAAGCCGATTTTTTCCACCTAAGGCGATTAGGCACTAGCGCCGGTCTGCCGTCAGACTAACGTCTAGCGTTTAAGTGAACACTGTTATTTCCTAACCATACTAGAGAGCAAACATCAATTGACAATTACAGTATCTGTAGAGAAAAATATAGGCTTTAGCTTAGCCTGCTAGATATTTGCCATATGCTGATAAATAATCTATCTTCACGTGGGTAGTAGGGCCAGAAATCAAGAATCCAAATCTATTTCTGGAGCGGCGGTGTTCAATCGTATCTGGAGGGCTGCCAAGCCTCGCTTGCTGGCTTCTGAGCTGCAGATGCTGACGGTGCAAAAGAAACACGAGCGAAAATATTACGCGGAATCCTGTGAGCCTCCTTCTGGTAGCCACAATTTCTTCCGGATTATGAAGATCATTTCGTTCTCCTCTGATTCCGGACTGGACTCAGTATCTACAACAGTTACTGCTTCCCAGCGAAGTGCATTGAGGTACTTCTTGATGAATTCAATGACAGGGCCCTTGTCTCTCACGATGATAAATCCAGTCGGTCGAAGGATGCGGTCCATTTCAAGAAGCAGATCTTCAGCACTGCAACCTCTTTTGTCGAGGTCGGAGAAGACTGTCCACGCATGGAGAAGATCATATGTTCGAGGATAGGTCGAGAAGGCCTCACACCTGCAAACACATTATTGGATTTGAGTAAAATTATCTAGCAGACTTGCCAGCAACAATACAAACTGCAAACAATTGATAACCTTCACTCAATCCAGAAAGATGGAACGTGTAACTGAAGAATATATCCTCCAATACTACATTACTTTGGAACTGACTATATTTCTTGAAAGCCTAGAGAAGGGCTTCAGGCTTGAGGTTTAGGGTAATAGGGGTCATATGACTAAACTTACTATATGCACACAATAACACAACGAGTGCATCTGCAACATACAAGGTGTAAATCAACATTTTTGAGATGCTAAAGGAAAAAGACAGACATTAACCACCATTATCAGATGGGCATAAGAGTAGACCCAACATATTAGCAGTATTCACCAAAATTCCCTCACAGCAACCCAACCCAATTTCCTTTAATAGCAACAACATTTCAGTTCCAACATGGATTAGGATAGGGCAGATGGCAGAACTGGTATACTGATCTAGCAAGGCTCACTTTCCTGGAAGTAAGGTGTCAAAATACCAGGAGTAAATTCTGGAGAGGAATAGTTCCTGACAAAGCAACCAAGGATTTCATCCTTGATGTTCTAGTGGCATATGTGCAGCCCAGTCAATCAAGAAGAAATACGTTTAGTAGGTCCAGTAGTGTTGCCATCATAAAACCTTATTAGTGCATTGCAGATAGAAGGATCAGAAGCAGCTTGCAAACACTAAACTCTGACAAGACCATAGCCCTAAGATATAGCATACTACTCCCGTAGCCTTCTAAAGGTTGTAATCCCCGTTTAATCATTATGAAAGCATAACACATGACAAAAGTGGCAGAGAACTCGAACTACTGAATAGTCTGAACCTAACAAGCAGGCACAGTGCTGATCTCTCAAGTGCAAATCTCTTATGTGAATTGACACATACCAGTTGTGAGTGGAGCCTATGAGCCCTCTGTCGTAAATTATGTTGAGAGTGCTTGGTCCATCATGGGGCACAACATTCATCACCCACACATCCTTTACCTTGAGAGCAGCAGCAAATGACCCAAAATTTGCTTTCATGTCCATGATGTTTCTAATAGTGTCTGGTTTTATCTTTGGGCTCAACAAATTCCAGTAGTTATCTACTCTTTGCTGCCACATTTCCTGCATAGAAAGATTTTATCAATCCCTACCCAGTTGTTAGGACATTATTGAAGCACGATAATTCTAAAGGTATGCCCGTGATAACATATGTACAAAGACACAGTAAGATCAAGTTACCGTATCCTTTTCAAATGTGTCAGCGGTAACATACAAATCCGCAAGACGGGGAGGTGGAGTTGTTAATCGAGCAGGCCAAGGAGCCAGTCCACTTCCCCCATCTCTGTGCATTTCTGAGAACATAAAATCACTTAGTTATTTTGCTTAGATCCCAAATTAGCTGGAAAATTAAGTGAGGAAAAAGAAGAAAATAAAAGTTCTACCTTCATGTCTTGTTATTACTAAAAAGCATGTCAATTATGAAGGGAAAAAATTCAGAAGGACAATCATTTCAGCATAAACCATCATGTTACTCCCTTAATGTCAGCAAAAACTCCAAGAGACCATGAATTAACACAAAAACTACTTGGTTATTATGTTTATATTCCAAAATTAGCTGGAAAGCAAGGTGAGAGAAAAAAAGGGGAAAATAGCAAAATTATAGATCCTTTGCTTACCAATACTGACAAATGTGATTTTTTAAGGGAAAAAAGAAGGATGCATCCTTCTAGCATTAAATGACTATAGAGTATAGACCATCAACTTACTCCCTGATGTAACCAAAATCATCAAGGCACAAGGGTATGCTGAATATGTATTACATAGGACCCCTGAGCAGTGAGCACCACAATATATTGATTCCTATCCAAGTGGGCAGTGAGCAGGTTGATAATATCCACTACCAGAAATGCCATCTGCTTGCCCTAACTGGTTCTATACCTTAGCTAATGTCCCTGCCTCTTCAATATTTAGTAACAGTTCAACATTCACCAAACGCTCAGCAAACAACAAACCACAGAACAACTCACAAGCCCTGGTGCCCAAGTTTGAAGGGGAAAAAGTAGAAAGGCAAGCTGACTATATCTAGTATCCACTATCCAGCCAGTAAGTAAGCAACAAAAGGTCAAAACTATGGTTGGAATAGGATAAGCACTCACGTTCTGGATACAGCATAATGCAGGCTTCCATTGGCACTCCCCATACCGAATCTGGATCATTGCCGCTTTTGCATAGAGGTGGATTTGTACCAGGTGCTCGGCTCCTGTAGCAATCATTGTTCAGAGGCTTGACCCAAATAACTGTCTGGTTTCTTTTCTCTGCAATTTTCCAGCACATCCTTTCTACAAGGGCACTCATTTCTTTCCAGATTCTACGATCCTCTTCATCCTGTGCATATGCTTCAGGAGATGAATAAACAAAATAACCTCCAGGCCTCAGTAATCTGTCCAGTTCAAGCAGAAGAATCCCATCTCTTTGAAGCCAGTCAATCCTACAACGAGAACAATGGGCTAATTCAAACGATCTACTTGGGTATGGAAGCCTTTTTGTTCCCAAAACACCAAGATATGCAGGGATCCCTCTTTCAAGAGCAAATTGAATCTGGTTCTGATGTACATCGTTCGGTGCCAAAGACATCGCTATAACATTGGACGAAAGAAGATATCCTCCAAAACTTGCAACTCCACAACCAACATCAAGAACTGTACGAAGCATTCCCTCATTGTTTATATTGTTATCTTTGAAGTTTAGCATCTGTCAGATAGTAGAAGAGATGAATCACAATAATGAAGTTTGACAATGTATGATGCTCAAATATGTGTCATGTATTTTTAGTAGGACATTATTGTAAAGGAGTTAAAACAGCAAACTTACATTTGCAATGTTTGCTATATATTTGTCAGCTCCATGATGAAAATGAGTTCCACCACCAGGGAACTTAATTTTTTCACCTGCATCAATCATCCAGTTCTGGTCTGACTTCTCATGTGCAAGGTGAGTGTGAGGAATATTTGCTTTCCACACTATATCACGACTTTTTGGCCATTTTATGGGAACCTGCAAAACAAAGTTTTCTGTGTCAGAGTCTGATACGGCTTAGTACAGATCCAATCAAACAGAACCATTTTTAGAGAAGTACAGATTGGATAGGTCAGGGCAAAGGTAACATGAATAAACCAGCACCACGAGAGGTGCAAACAAAATTCTAACCATTTCCTGCAACTAAAACATATTAAGTCTACATGCAAAGGAAACTAACTTCTTGACCCATGATGTACATATAATTTTATATACATAATTAAGAGGTTCATCTTAAAAGTATTGGTTGAAATGATCAGTGTATGAACCCAAGTCAAACAAATATATGTCTCCGAGGCAGAATCTAAATAAAATAAAAAAAATTTGAGAAAAGAGAAAGGATCATCTTGTGACCTTATAGCCATGTGGCGGGGGAATCAGGCAATTAAAGCGCCTTTCAGCAGGTGGGCAATGCCTCTCATAGTGCTCCATCAGGTTTAAATCCAGCTTCACCCTCATCTGATATATCAAATTCCTATCCAAGCAGGGGATCAGCTCAGAATGCCCGTCATCACACACCTTCACACCCAAGAAAAGACATTCACAATTAACACCACATATATAGACAGTCAACATATAAAAACTAATAACTCATTGGGAACTCACAGGGAAACTCTTGAGCTTAACGTCATCCGCATCACTGGTCCCAAAAATGGACTCCTCCGAGCCGTCACCGCCATCGCCGTCACCGCCCCACCCAAGCGACCGCGAGAACTTGGTCCCGTACTCGAACGCGGCACTGCCGGCCTGCCCGTTGGAGCCCGAGAAATATAGTAAGAGGAGGCAGAGGCACACCACCATCACGCAGAGCAGCACGATGGGCCTCTTGCTCTGGCCCCCGTCATTTCTCCCCGCATCTCGGATCCCAAATCCTACTGCCCTCTAGTTACACAGCCCTCAAGACTCATAAAGGACGGCAGAAATTCTCGCGTTCTTGGCTGCACGGATCTGCAGAAACAAACACTAAGCCATTAGATACAGGTCAATCTGATGTCATAACCAAGTTCTCGAAAGCTAAGGCGATTCAAGAAACCCAACCAAACTGAGATAGGCAGTGCAAAGGGGAACCAAGATGGAAGCCTCCCAAGAATGGAAATCATTGGGAGGAATTAAATGCTCCCACCGAACCCCCAGACTGGTGCAAGGCGGAATTAAACGACGCTTCCGGATCAAAATTTCCCATCTCGTGAAGTATACAGACTTTCTGTGCCCAAAGGTAAAAGAAGAGAAAGAAAGGGGCAGCAGTGGTAAGAGTGAAGTGGGGGACAGATCACAAAGAGGAAAGATCAGCACCACTACCAAAAAAATCCCTTGTCCGGGCTATTTTACTCGCAGATTCCGTTCTGGGGAGGTGGTCTTCCACTCTCCCATCCTCCAATTCCACGAAGAGGGCTTGGGATTCGATGTATCGGCACACGAGCTTGCGAAATTGGATTAGGCGGCCAAACATTCCCGCAGAAAAACTTGGATTTGACGCAATTCAAATGCGCGACAGCGAGGCACAGCAGGTAGCCAGCCTATCGCTGCGACAGGGACGAGAGCGGAGAGCGAGGCCAGAAGCAGATTAAATTAAAATCCCTGAAAATTTTCAGCAACCAGATCGAACGCGCGGCCTCGTGGCGGAAACAATCAAATCCTAACAAAAAAGACCGAACTAAACCCAAATCGCGCGTTCGCGGAGCAAGCAGCGCGTCGGCTCCCAGGCTCTCGCTCCGGGAAGCCCCCAACAACACCGAGTAAACGATGCCCCGGACGGCGGGGGGCCGCCGCTATCGTGCCGCGCCACCACCCACCCCAGCACATCGGCACGCACAAGGAAGGAACTGCAGAGTGCGACGAGGGGAAGGGAGAAGCAACGCACCGTGGCAGATCCGGCCGCGGACTCCAGGACCGCCGCGGCGCTCGCTCGTCTCCGGTGGGCAGCGGGGGCGCGGCGCGGAGCAGGGAGGCCGAGCGAGCGGAAGGCCTCGATTTGCGCGGCTAAGCGAAGAGCGAACGCGCAGAGCGAGCGAGAGAGAGAGAGAGGACGCACGTAACAGATTAAAACGGGTCGGGTTAATCCCGACCGATCCGGCACCGAATCCGATTGATGCGAATCCGACTAGTACCAATTCGGAGAAAAAATATGGGTTAGGATATGGTAACAGCAATATCCGTCCGAATCGAATATCCGTCCGAACGTCTTCAAGTATGATTTGAGTTAGTGCTACTATTTGACGTTTCATTTTCTTTTGTAATGGTAAAATAAAATCTTCCACATCACTATTAAATAGTAACACGTCCTACTCCATTTTCTTGCCTTGTATGCATTCCTTACAAACAAGTACGAATTGGGTTATTCCCACCGGAATCCGATTGGTACCGAATCAGATTGATACCGAATCAGGAGAAAAAATATGGGTTAGGATATGGTAACAACAATATCCGTCCGAATCCGATCCGTTTTCACCCCTAGATTAGACTAACGCGGGATTACGCTTTACGAGACGGGATGCGGAAAGAATGTGGTGTGGAGATGGCAATGGATACCCGATACCCGAATACCCGACGGGTTGTACCCGATAAAGAGACGGGTATGAACAATTTTATGTACCCATGGAGTACGTTATTGGCGAAATCCTCTACCGCGGGTAGGATGCAGGTGTGGTATATACTACCCATACCGCCTACCCGAGTAATGAATACCCGCATTAGACAACTAGCCATCCCACTCAAATGTTAATTTTATTATTTACTTGTTGTTGATTGTTTATTTGTTTGTCATATGTTGATATGGTTATGTCAAGTATGTTTATGTGATGTACTAATTTTGATCATTAGACGCTTTTGTGCTTGACATGTATGATTAATGAATGTCTAAATTGATGATATTCTTATGTGTTGAACCGGGTATGCTTGCGGGTACGGGTTACCCGTCGGGTAGTAATACGGGTAACCTAACGGGTAAATTTACACCTAACGGGTATAGATATGGGATGGCACTACCCGTCGGGTATGTACCCGTTGCCATCCCTAGGTGTGGCCGTGCGGTGCGAACGAACAATGCGATGCGAGGGACAAACAAACGAACAAAAGAAATCCTAGTTAGGGAGCAGTGGATGGAGATTAAAATACTGGACTAGTATTCTCTACTTATTTCGACACTGTGCAAGTTCAAAGAGGAAAAGACTACACTGTTGCAGCGTTGCCGCGCTCGTAAATTTGGTAGCCACTAGCCAGTGAGACTCTGTTCCTTGGGCTGTGAACGATTTTTAATTGTAATTGATGATTTTTATTTATATGTTTTGAAACGATAGTAATTATTTGGAGAATTTATTTCAAAAACTGTCATATTTATTTAGACTTTTAAATAAATCAGAAGCCCAAAAACGGATTGCTATGTGAGTAGTCTTTTTTTATTGGCTTGCTTGTGTTTTTTACTCTACAGTTACTCCATATTGTTCTTCTCTCTTATTTTTCGGTTGATTTAGTTTTTAGTTTCAGAAAGATTGTTCATAAATAGGAATTTTAGGGGGTGTTCATATTCATTTTTGTCTCTAGCTTTTGCTTAACTAAAAGCCAATATGAATACCTGACTTCTCGAAACGGCTTCTCTACTCCTCTCGCTACGAGGATAAGTTAGGGGTGTCATGGATGCATCACACATCTCACTTCTTTCGCTCCCATCCACACGCGCATCCCTCACTCACTTTTTGCTTCTACTAGTTACATGTCCGTGCGTTGCAACGGAATTTATTAGATATATAGATAATCATGCTATGGAAGGGATTGCTGTGATCGGTTGGAAGGTGGAGAGTGATGAGAAGTCGAAGAAATAGAACGGTTAGAGAAGAATAGACGTACGACCACCAACTCGTTCTTTTATTTTATAATATAATGATAATCCACTTATTTTAACAACTATTTATTTTCAACTAAAAACACCACCCGCTAACATCCCTTACTTAAAACAGTACCGTGCCTACTAGAATTGTGTGAAATCCCTTCTCTCCAAACCGGGCCTCAACAATGAGATGGGATGGACGGCAACGCACATAGAATTTTGGAAATTGTTTTTTTTTTTGGCGAGGGATGGAAATTGGATGTGATCAAATTTTATATCACAGTTCCATTCACATGACATGACGAGATGGGGCTCTCCACTCGCACAGAATGTTCGATCCAAGATCTAGCCATGGCCTGATTTGGGCGTGCAGCCACCGACACGCAACACTGCGCGCGACGGTGAGTCAGTGCTACGGCTTAGATTCTCACACGGGCATCCAAATCCGCAAATGCCAAGGACACCCACTGCCCACTGAGGCGAGACACACGGAGCCGCCTAGTTTTGGCATGATTAGATCCATGAAGTTATGGCGCATTCGTAAAGACAAACCAAATTTGGTGCGAAAGACTACAGATCTTTACCCATGAAACTGCTCAGCGGCCCTATTTTTTTTTTTGAATGTGGTTAATAGCTTATGATCACAGCAAAAATGCTTATATAAACGAAGTGAATGCCGTAAATCGATAAATTACTTTAAAAAGATTGTCCCGATAAACCGCTTCAAAAAGACAGCGAAAAGGCCGTCACGTTTGTTTGTTCGGGAGAAGTTATAAGTTGAAAAGAACGGTAGTGGTCGGATTTCTTGTAAATTTATTCCAAACCTAAATTCAGCCTTTATGCGATTTAATAGAAAATAGAAATACTTCATGATGATCAATTATCAGGTTAAGATTGATCTAAACCAATCTTTTTTCTATATACATACCACATGCCCACAGTTAAACAACATATTAGAAACGCAAGACAGCCAATACGAAATGCTAGAACATATTAGCACCACTGGGACAACGTCTTGCCCGTTGACCAATGGGTATGTCACCATTTCGTTTAATCCATTTACCTATTATGTGCACCTCATTTTTGTGTTGTCTAACGTCCAAGTTCACTTGCAGGCAAACGAGGAGAGGGCGGAGGAGCGATGACTGGAGGCAGACACAGCTGTCGTGGACACAACTGTGGGATGAGAGGGCAGTGACGGAGGTTATACATGAGGCATGGCCATATAATGTTGATACCTACGCTACGTACTTGCGGTGGTACGTTCCGCACATGAGGTGCAGGCTGACAGGGCCAGCACCACAGCGTCCAGAGGACGTCACACACGAGGCCATTATACGAGCAGGTCCAGATCAATACCGGGCGACACGCCAGGACAAGACGGTAAAATATTTTCTGCAACTTTCCACGCGTACAAGCCTCTAACTCAGTCTTCATTCCTTTGCAATACGACTGCCTTCACCATATCCACATCAAGGCTGCTGACGCTCTACGGCGTGGGAGGACAAACACCATAGATCACCTCCTAGACTCCATACGTGCCATGTACAACAACGCAATGGTGGGAATGAGGGCCCTCGGTTGTGGTCGGCACAACGATGTTGCTGTACAGCGAGGCAGACACCGAGGATAGCCTCCACCCCAGACCCTCCGCACCTCCCTCTGTACCTCCCTCCGCACGTTCGTTGCACTCTGGCAGTCGTCCACCTCGGCCTAGCGGTATGACATTTGTGAGCTGTTTGTTCATGCACTCGATTGCAATATATCTGTCGATACAATTTTTCTTGCATCACTTGCAAGGGGATAGCAATTTGTTACAGCCATCGTCGTCACAGAGGGAGACGCAGGACCGGACATCCTCGTCGAGCCGATGGGGGTTGACTCTTGACAGCGACCCTAACTTGCCTCAACGTCCGGAGACCGCATTGCCCATGTTCGCACATGACGTTCAGTCCAGCCTATATGAGTGCGACGAGTGGTTCGGGGCTGCCTTGCACAACGACAAGACTAAAGGGGCAGCTTTGCACTGTGACAAAACCAAATAAGATAACCTCACGTAATGATAAGACCAAACGGAACAATTTTGTGCAGTGACAAGACCAAATGAGACAACCTTGCGCAGTGACAAGACCAAACGGGGCAACTTTACACTATGACAAGACCAAATAAGACAGCCTCGCGTAGTGACAAGACCAACCGGGACAGTTTTACGCTGTGACAAGACCAAATAAGATAGCCTCGTGTAGTGACAAGACCAAACATGACAGTTTTACATTGTGACAAGACCAAATAAGATAGCCTCGTGTAGTGACAAGACCAAACAGGACAGTTTTACACTGTGACAAGACCAAATAAGATAACCTCGTGTAGTGACAAGACCAAACGGGACAGTTTTACGCTATGATTAAGACCAAATAAGACAGCCATGCGTAGTGACAAGACCAAACGGGGCATCTTTGTGCAGCGACGTGATGCTACGCTGGTCTATGAATCGTACAGCATGCTGATGCCTCAGGACGCGAATTTGCCCAAATCGAATTAGACTTGTAACGTGTATGCCGCGTCGGTTTAGCCTACAAGTACTACCCCTTTTGTAGCGGGTTTTCCTGCACCACGGCTGCAACACTATATCGCTAGTATGGAAAAGCAATGGAAGGAGATCACTCGACTCGCAAGGACTGCTACAGCCTAAGGCGAACAAGCGGAGCATGCCAAAAGGCTACCTCCCCGAAGCAAAGCCCCGTACCTCCAACCGCAACCCATACCTCAACGTTCCCACCGAGTATTCGCCACAAGACCCCGCTTGTGGGAGAGACGTCCCCCTTTGCTGGTGAAGGACGCATGCAAGTTATTCAAGTCCAAGGAGTGGTTGAGCTTGGGCATGCATGACTGGGGTTGCGGTAACTATGCTTGGGACTATCCCGACCGGAGTTAGGACATAGCCTGCTACCGACAGCTGGTAAGGATGGGTTACAATATATTTCCCTACCAATTCTTTTCTATGGCATGCACTAACAAGCTCTCCTCTCTTTCCGTAGTCTCTGAATTCGCTATATGCGTATCGAAAATGGATCGACCGGGAGATCCACCTACACGACCAATGACGTCTGGATCTGCGAGGAGTGCGACACCTAGACGACATGCGAGAGGATGGAGGAGCGGCGGCACAGCGAAGATCGAACTGAGCGTATCTGGTAGGAGACACAAGCTCACATAGAGGCATACAGGCACAGAGAGCACGAGGCTCGTGAGAGAAAAGCGCAAACTAGCGATGAAGGCCAGGGCCGCCAGTGAGGATTACAACGCCGACCTCGGGAGGAAGGGAAAATGGATGTGGTCCATGTAGTAGACCGGCCCATTCCGTAGTAGTCCGTCATCCTACCCGTCAAGCTATTCCTCTCTCTAAAAGGCGTGCATTCTTACATGGTCCGGGTGCATATGTCGCTACAACCCCTTGAACTAGCGTAGTTGAAAACAAAATCCAATGAGTAAGTTTTATCCTAACATATGAAAATATTCTTCGCCATATATTAAACTTGCTCATGCTTGCTTCCATGTTGAAAAATGTTCGAACGTACTATATGATGGATTTCTGCTGCTGTTTTTCAAAAAACGTACATTTCCTACGTACGGACCATTGGCCATAAAAAACTTGTTCAGACATATTTTTACATTACTTTTGCATGAATAATAAACTTGTAATTAATTTTAAATATAAATAAATATATTTACACCAACATATAAATAAGTACCAAAGACACACAACAAAACTTGCTAAATAGTTACTGGAGAAAATTAGTCAAATGCAACTCCCACATTCCAAGTCTCATGAAATTATGAAACCTAATTTATGAAACTTAAGGTCCAAATTTCTGAGACGTAAACCCTCAATTTTTTTAGACAACTTCAGATCATATAAAATTGCAAAAAAAAAAAAACACAACCAAGTACATTACGTGAGCAGCTTTCAAAATAAATTTCAAAATATTTGGACCTTGTTTTCTATATTACAAAATTAGTGCTAATAGTACACAAATAGATTATGAAGGAAAATTCTGAATGTTTAAAATTAGAAGAAAAAAAACACAAGCAAGTAAACTGTATTACTAGGCTTTACAAAAAAATAAATTTTCAACCTCATTTCTTATGTCTAAAAATTCTTTAAAAAATTCCGAAATATTTTTCTCAAAAAATCTACGAGAGACATTGCTGCTGACGCGATATACGTACATGCGGTCCGAGGCGGTCTGAACCCGCAGCCGAGCAGCGCGGCAACCACCCCGAACCCGCCCTCGGACAGCACGGCTTTGCCCCGCCAATCCGGCAATCCCCGCGCTCGGGTGCCGCTGAAATTCGATTGGCCCCACCACCTGCGCCCGTGCACGAGAGTCCGCACCCCTGGGCGCAGTCTTTCCACGTGGCGGTCGCCAAGAACTTCTTGCTCGAGCGGGAGCTACAAACGCAAAAAAATAGCCGCCCGTGGCCATACTTGCAAAAAAGGGCTTGAATGGGCCAAATAGGGCAAAATTCCATCAGCGATGCTGTTGGAATTGAACGAGGTGGCTTCACAAGAGATTAGGCCTGTCTTTTTTAGTTATGATTTTTTGCTACAGTTTATTAACATAATAAATAGTTATTAGCAACAGAAGCCAAAAACTGCTAAAAACCTAAAATAATATAGAGCCATTAGACGTCCAAGACAGGAGGTCCGTGCAATGAGGCAGCACCCAGCAGATTCGAGATGAAGTGGACGCCGCAGCCCACGGATTCGACCGCGCCAACCCACCAAACGTCCAATCCGGCCATCCATGCCACTCCCACCCTTGGAATTGGACACAGACCCAGCCCTAGCCCATCCTGCATGGTTGACCTGCTACGCCCAGGAACAGGTTGATCCAAGATATTCCTGACATACCTCCTTCAACACAATGGTAGCTGCGAGATGTGATTCATGTCGCTCGCCACTCGTATTACTTATCGGATGACAGTTACAGTTGTTTGTGTCACACTGCAGGTAATGCAGTCACGCCTAGATGAGAACCTGTTTGCTTTACCCAGCAAAACGCTATAAAGACATCTGCCATTTTAAATACTAAGACCTCCTTTGGAACACAAGAATTTAATTTTTTTTCCAATTCCTGTAGAAATAGAACTGTATTCTATAAAATTCCTACATTCTCCAAACAGGCCCTAAGGGAAGGAGCACGGAATTCCAGAGTCGTACGTGAAACCACCATCATCCCATATCAAAATCACAGCACTATAACAATGTACACCCGAATCCACCAAAACGATTAACTGAAACTAACCAAGGGTGCAGGTAAAAATGATCAACAGAATGCCACAAATTGGGTGGCTACCAAAGACGATAAACAAGAACATAGCCATTATAAATTTCAGCACGCTGGCAGAAATGAACCCAGAAGAGTTCCTACTGATTTGGAGGCTTCCGCAAAAAAATGAAATCAAACCAACTCAACAAGCAAAGGATTGCTACGAAAATGCACAAACCAGACCCAGCACTGCAAACTAAAGCATCCCTAAATTTATGGCACGACAAAATTTTGGATTGACAATGAAATCCATCTTTTGTTCAAATTTTATGCACCCCATGCACAGTTTTTTGTTAATGTTACAAATGACAACAGATATCCATGTCTTAAGGTCTCTGATCTTTCCTCCCAAAATGTACCCAGAACGGCAACAACTACAAAGCATCATACTGAACAGAAAGCTACATACCACGATCAAAGTTAATGATGGAATTGCTTGCTCGCACTTCCACAAATTAACAAAGAAAATGGCAGCCAAACATTAGAAGTTCAGCTCCAAAATTTGAGCACAGCAATTGAATAAACTGACATCCCACCTAAAGCACCAATCAGAACACAGAGAAACAGGTAGACCAGGAAAGCGCCCCCAAAACCACTTCAGCATCACTTGAGTTTGTTGCCTTGACAATGCAGGACGTTCACATCAACTTCCCCATTTTTCCTGCCAAGCAAAAATGTTTGCACAACTGGACAGCTGATAATATCGAATCAGACCTGCACAGTAAAACTCGTAAGTACTCTTTGATGTTACTGAAACTGCTGCGAGCCTGCAATGACTTCCGCAGGCTAGCCAACAACTTTACATTTCTTCTTTCCAACCAATTTCATCCATGTCCAACCAAATTCAGTCAGAAAGAGCTGTTAATGGCAAAATTTAAAACAGTTCAGCAAGGCAGTGGCAGAAAAATACATACAACATTACCAGGCAAAGTACATGTTAACAGATAAACATAAAATTAAAAATGATAGTAAACTTATAGTATGAGCAGAAGTGATGGTTTTACATAGTTATACAATTGCTGAAACATTGACAGACCAATCAAATCATCCTCTTAGATTTCACTATTTCTAAACCATCCCAGTGGATCAGATATTAAACTTAAGAAATTGCTAATATTTCTCTCTTGAATTATAGAAATGGAGAAGACCGACTGTTTTGGACAAGGTAAACAGCAGATATTAGTCCATTTTGAATTACAAAAATCATGTTTTTTTAATGTAGATGGGCCAACTTCAAAGTTAAAGGAACTGGAACTTGGAAGGTGGGTGACTTATGTAAAGTAAAAAAATGTTGCAATTTCAGGAAAGCATAACTGCATAAGAGGGCATCATGCAGTTATTCTTTTCTTGAAAGTAGTCTGGTAAAATAATATAATAAAGTCAAATTTGCTTAACCAATAGGATCAAAATTCTAAATTCTGATCAATTTTGGTCATTGCTCATGGTATAGCTAGCTATTGTCTCAAGTTCTGTAAGTTTATCCAACAATAGCAGATAGTAAAACTCACATGATTCAAAATGGAGCTTCAAGTGATTCATCCCACACATCACCACTTCCATTTGAAGCATCTTCACCATCTTCTTCCATGGACAATCTAATATATTCCCTATGTGCGAACCGATCCCACTCGGTAAGAGTTGGATTTTCACGTTCCTGCAATTAAAAATCAAACTTATTAACAAGATAATTGGCAGTGGATTCACAACTTAATAGCAAGTTACAATCACCTGGCGAATGAGGAATGGATCACGAGTTTCAAATGCCATAAATTTGTTGAGATTGAATAGGATGTTGAATATATTTCCTGAGAGTTTACACCGTTTTAAGTCCCGCAGTGTAAAATAGCATTCATTCTGTGGAAAAGGAAAAGCTTTATCAAATTCAGTTTAAGTGCCTGTTTGGAGCAGGAATTTTGCAGGAAACAGTGCAATTCCTCCACATTTCCTTTGGGATTCCATTGTTCCAAACAGGGCCTGAAATTCATCACAATTATATCCAAGATTCTACCTCTGGTCCAATCATATCAATCATCTGGCATAATATGTCCTCAAAAAGCACAGGTTCCTGTGCCATGCACTCCATACGATGCAACTGCTCCTCATAGAAAAATTGCATCTCATTGGTAGTTAAAATACCATTACCATCAAGATCGATGCACTTAAACCTGTAAAAAAGTGATGTTTCAATAAATAGAGGAACATATTCCATCACAAATTACAATGAGTTAGTGAGCTACAGACTATGATGTGACATATATATAATAAGCTAATATAGGGTGCAACTCGATTATAAGCACAGACCCACCCTGTCTTCCTTGGACCAGTCAAAAGTAGCTACAGGAATTGTATCTTCCAAGAAAAAAAAGGTGCCATCATGTTTGGAAATTTTGAGCAACATTCCACTATGATTTGTTAAAATTATGAAAAATAATCAAATGCTACTCGGAAGAACAAATCCCATTAACAAAATTTGTTGGGAGTTCAACAGTTTGTCATCAATGCCTAGAGGTCAAACAGGACAAGACCAGGGACCACCACACATTTAGATTATAAATTAAAAGAATGGGATTGCTTTCTTATTAAAGCCACCTGAAGAGTGAAGACAGAAGGTACAAATGCATACAGAAGACAATTATTCAGACTGGGAGAACTCAATTACCAGTATTCAAGGCTAGGCTCAGATGATTTGTCTTCCTCTGACAAAATAAAGTAAACAAAATCTTCATAACCCATCTTTCCTTCTGTCATGCTTGTGAATTTCCTTGGGACCTAGGAAATATTAGAACAACAATATAACATCAAAAAAACATTTAGGCAAACTTGGATCACAGTTCTCAATACAAAATAGGAACAGACTAACCTGTGAAAAGATTCTATCAACTATTCTGTAGGTCAAAGAATGATTTCCGTATCTGATAAGGTTCTCTTTATCAATCAAAAAATCATGATCTGTGTCCAGCTCCCAAAATTTGCAGTAGATGACATAAAAGTGCTCATATGAGAAAAATCTGCCTCAGACATGAAAAAATTAATAAGTGTTTTAAAAAAGAACCATGTAAAAATCTTCTGTTTCCACTTAAAGGAAACATAATTTGAACCTAATAATAAGTGGACCCATAATAAGTGAAACACATCAGACCAAAAACGCATGTAGGGAATTAAAGCATAATAAATAGTAATGTTATAATGGAAACAGCCATTCGGCTGAGAAATCTTGGGCAATACAGGCAAGAGTGGACACTAAGGGAATTTGTTAACAATTCCATACATTAATTACCTCAACACTTTGTTGATATCCTCTTCCTCATCCAGCTGCTGCATTGCAGCAATTAAGTTCCCACGTTTTAGCTCTCTGAGGGTAAGATGACCATTTCCAGATTTATTTATGGAGTAAAAGATTCTGTATATTACAGTCTCCACTGGAAAATACATTAAGAAATGATTAGAATATGAATGATACAAGAGAAGATAATCAGTACATTGATCCTTAAGGGAAACAAACAAACAAGGGAATCATAATTAGATATTTCATCATTGTTTATAAATATTTAACACAAGAATCACGACAGTGTAGCCAATTTGCCCTTAAGATATCGACATCTATAAATGATGAGCCACATTACAAGATTAAAAAGCATCATGTTTGTCAGCAAGATTGTTGATACAATATGTTTATGATACAGAGAAGTCTATTGCAAAATATATTAGAATTCATATAATCATATGTAACATATCTTGGTATAGAAAAAATGCCATTCAGTTCTAAATTTTTAACAAGCAAGCGTAAAAGATACCACTATACCATCAGGTAGTGTTAGATATGTATTACATAGCTGTGTATTTACCCTATTGTATGAGGGGTTTTCTGCATATATGCCAGACCTGTACATGTATATATATTGGCCCATTGACCTCATGATGAATCAGAGCGCTATTCATAAAATGGTATCAGAGCGCTATTCATAACATACAGGACTTCCCTCCTACTCCGTCCGGTCCATTTTAATTCTCATTTTAGCTCTATGCAAACAGAACAATGAAGGAACAGGTGTCTAATTTCTTTGACATATGCTGCCCCTATTAATAAATTATACATCCATCTCTCTTACACTACTACCAGAAAGGATATTTGGAGGAAAAGGTTGTCTAGAAAAAACAAAACAAGTATTTCCAAACTGAAACCACTTCGCTAAAATAACTTCTATTTTGGGCTGGAGGGATTATTTATTTTCATTATTTATCAAACTACATGTTATATTGGTTTTCAAAAGAACAGAAGATTCAAAAGGCAAATCTGCGTTACACATTGATATGAAAATAGTGCAGCTAGTGCTAGCTACTAGTCACATGGATAAAACAAATTACCATATCTGTCCTGAAACTCGGGAGTGCCTTGTAAGAACTCCAAGCCAGGGTGAGTTGCCAGGAGTTCTTTTAGGACAGGCTTAAAGTCCTCCTGTACAAATTATGGAGAATTAGTGCTCCTGTCGAAGAAAACAAACAGTAGATAGAGAACCAACCAACATCTTTCCAGCTGGAGTACATATATTTGTGTTGAGTACTGAGAACAGCCAGAGGAAAGAAATGTTGACCTGAGTGAGATAATTGTAACCCGGCTTTCTTAATATCTCAAATATCTGGCTAGCCGTATCCATTGTAATCTTATTGTCATTAATCCAGTAATCAACGAATGCATCCCTGAGTTTAAAGACAGCGAGTCAAAGTTTACCCATGTCAAATCTGAAATATAGATACCAATGTTGTGGGGGGATAATCAAGATACAAGGGGAAGTGACTGAAATTACTTTTGCATGACTTCAAAAAGAAGAAAAGGCCGTTGACAACTTGACACAGAAACAAATTAGTGAACTGACATGTTTACATCAAATGATGTAAGCATGAAAAGAGGCTAGAGCCAAATAATATATGATATTCTTCAATATTTGTTAAATACCCATGAAACACTGCATTGTGTTATATTAAATTTTATCATCAAAGCTTGGGGATATGATCAATGAGACCTGACACCCTAATCCAGGAAAGATATGCTTCAGCAATCTAATATTACAAATGAACAAACCCAGCAATAAAATAATCAAAAAGCATGCATCCTGGGTACTTAAGAAGAAAACGATGCCTAAGCACATTCTAGCATAAGATACAAATGAAGGGTTCAACAAAACTCGCATTGGTGGATCACCACATAAGAAGCAGGGTTACAAAAATTTGATTAACAGTTTCTGCTTGCTTCTGGCCTGCCTGATGTTACTACTTCTCAACGTATTGCATTTGCTGCACCTTGTACAATCAATGGTCTGTACAATCTGTTTAAAACAGCAGAAAAATATCCCTATTCTGGAGGGATGTACCTCCTAACACCAGCCAGGAAAAGCAGAAACCAGCAGGTACCAACAGGTTCCAAAAACCAGTTGTGCAATGAAGGATCTAACCATGAATATCTCACATCTAGGTATGGACAAATAGGATTCAACTTAAAAGACTCGCATGAGTAAAACAGAATAAACTGATCACATATTGGTTGCACTGCAAGGCAGTCTCCCAATATCTCAAAAGATTTTTTTCAGTACTTGAACAACCTGTGGCCTATTAAACAAGGAAAAAGCCCATGGGCCTGTTTTTTTTGCTGAGACTTATGGCTTTTGGCTGCAGCTTGTGGCTTTTGGTTTGTTCGTGCGAGAGATTACAGAGTAACAGAAACTCACGTGCGATTTTTGCCGATATAAATGAAGTCGGTATAGTATATACTACAATTAACTAGTAGACCCCATCTTAAAAAGGCACTCCATTTAAAAGCAAGTTACTGTAGAAAAGTCAAAAGCAGAAGCCAGAAGTTGAAAAAGAACAGGGCCCATATAACACCCGACTTTACTCGAAAGTCCGTCCAGGACCTCGAACTATGAAGCCGGACATTTGACCCCTAAACTTGGCAATCCAGTTCAAATAACACCCTGACCCAGTTTTGGATTATAGTATTGCCTGCGCAGCGTGGTTTTACCACATAGGATGACACACTGGTCAAGTTTAAGTGAATGACAGGTAGGGCCCAGAGGGCCTTCTCTCCCTTATCAAAACAGAGAGGGAACTATAGGGGTGGTGACCATGAAAGTATAGCTGGGAACTCGGCGAGGGAGAAGCTCTTATGGGCCCTACGTCACTGACCTAACTTGACCAGCGTACCATCTTATGTGGCAAAACCACCCACACATCGTGCTACGTACGCAATACTACCATGCGAAACTGGGTCAGAGTGTTATTTGAACCGGATTGCAAAGTTCAAACTTCAAAGGGTTAAATGTTTGGTTTCATAATTTGAGATGCTGGACGGACTTTAAAACTAAGTTTAGGGTGTTTTAAGCAAATGGTCAATAATAAAATCATGTTTGACTAGAATGTTAACTATGGTTGGTAAGTTTATATGCTAATAAGCTACATGAAATATTTGTCATATTCTCCAAATCTTACAGAACAACTAAGATTCCTGATCTTTAAACACACATCAATATAGACCTTGATTCAGATATTGAAATGAACACCATACCTTGTTACAGTTCCAGAGCATGCAGCATCCATCTTCTTGAAGAGAACACTGGAGAAGAATGACGGTAGCTTGCATATATCTTTTGTGACTGATCTGAATTCTGATATGGACAAATAAAATAATCAAACTTAAGTATTCATTTTAATGAAGAAAATCAAGAAAGAAATCCTCAAAACAATCACCTTGAATCTGGAGTCCCTCCCCAGCAAAAAAGAGGTGATCTATTCTAGATAAGCATTGCTCCCGCAAATCTTTTGGAGGAGGGCGCCCATTTTTGAAGTAAAACTGCAAACACATTTAATACAAGAACTAAGAATAACAAAAAAAAGTGCTTGAACAATGATCATAGAAATAAATAGCGCAATAATAATTGCAAGCACAGATGAGAAGTACCTGAGGTATAACCTCTCTCACTGGTTCACTAACTAATTTTAGTGGAGATCCCAAGGATGATGGTCCAGCTCCAGATCCTCGTCTCATAACACGAGGAGAGCCAGAAGTGCTCCTTGGAGAAAGTGGAGGAGCACTACCAGCAGGAAACATCGACGGTAGAGAACTACTTGAAGCAGCGTTTGTGCTAGCAGAGCTCCCAGCAACATTCAGCGTAGCACCGGCTTTTGCATCTTCAATCAAAGACTTCACCTAACAGCCAGGAAAACTAGAAATTGTAAAAAATGATACATCCCACAGAAACACACTGTAGAAAAATATTGCTGTTTTTCACACAACAATTTCCTATGCAGTTTGACTTTCCAAAACATGGCAAAATGCTAAGTTTAACAATTAACACGAAGGTATGCAGCCATGCGTTGCATAATCTGATCCTACGGTGGAGCCCCAGCACAAATTTCAAAATACAATGCCCCTCTGGCATCCTCTTTCATGGTTTCATCCATATGGAACTTATCTATTTTGCATGCACTGCTAATAATACAAAAACATCTAGAGAAATACAAATATTGCACTTCAAAATGAATAATCATCACTGGAAAATGTGAATGACCAATGCATAAAACAATGTGAACATAAAAATAACGCCATCCCTCTCCATAGAATCATATATGCAGAAAGAGAGAACTCCAGTCATTGACAATGAAGGAAAAAATGTTTACAAAAGATCATGTTGTCACTTGAGCAGATATCTAAGATTATCCATGAAGGCAGCATAAAAAAAGGGTTACAAAAATCTTGATAGACTAAGCAGAGATAAATACTGCATTTCTATTTTTCATGTATACTTTATCAAATTCTGATGCATTGAACAAATTTTACTAACAATGATTACGCTCAAGGTTGTCACGGCGCTCCGGCAAGTCGCGGCAAGGCCGAGGCGCCTGGACGCCTAGTCGACTAGGCGCCCGCCATGGCGACAGTTAGACGATAGTAGTTAGACGACAAATAATAGCTTATATGACTAAAAATTAAATAACCATGCAACATAATAACACAAATTATCCAAATAATCATGTCTCAGGAGGTCTAAATTAGAAGAAATCCATTAAAAGAGAGATCTGTTTGTAATTTTTAAAAATGTTGAGGACTTAATCGCAAAAAAAACTTCTTAACCAGGCCCCCGTCTCCTCTCTCTCCCAAGTCTCGATTCTTCTTAACCAGGCCGCCGACTCCTCCCTTCTCCCGACGCCTCCTCTCCCGACTCCTCGCCTCCTCCCCTCTCCCGACGCCTCCTCTCCTCCTCCGCCGCCTCCCCTCGTCTCCCCCCTTCCCCGCCGCCTCCTCCCCGCCCGGCGCCTCCCCATCGCCTCCCCTCCTGCGCCTCCTCCCCCCGGCGCGCCTCCGTCGCCTCCTTTCGGCGCCTCCCGTCGCCTCCATGCCAAGAGCCACGGATCGGCCAATCCGGAGACAGCCGTGCGGTGGGGTGAGTGCGGCTCGGGAAGAGGTGGAGGAGGCTGCGCTCAGATCCGACCGTCGCGGCTTGGGAAGAGGCGGTGCGGCCAGATCCGGCCGGCGGTGGCTTCGGATGGAGGTGCGACGGCACTCGGGGCCGCGAGCGCGGCGGCTACTGCTGTGTGAGACCTCGGCGTCGAGCTTCTAACTCAGTAAGTTGGGCGATGGACCATGGCGTCGGGCTCTGGGCGACTGGACGCCTAGTCGTCGCCTTGGCGACGACTAGGCGACGCCGTAACAACCTTGATTACGCTGATCTTTACACGTCACCTAGGAGCCAACCTCAATAGTCATTCAGTTATAATTGCAATGTGTGACCACCTGTTCCCAAATTCCTAGAAGTTTGAGCTATTTCAAGTGCACACTATCTACAGTATGAAGCCAAAATAAATTTTCAAACTATCCCTTTTTGAAACCAAGCTTGTTCTACCTCCAGAAAAATGATCAAACATGAAAAATATCACCCAGTACATGTATAACACTACCATTATTAGTACTTAAGAACGACGAACACAATAGAATAACAAAGTGAAGCAAAACAAGAAGCACAACTATCATCATAGAAACAATTTTTCCTTAAGGAAAACAGGTAACACTAAAGTGCTCAAGCCTTGAGCCCTTGATAACACTACTCCAAGTAACACCATGCATAATACTCTGTCAACATGAGTTTTTTTCTCTAAGGTATCATGCATTTGCTTAACCCTTATACAAATTTAGCCAGCAAAGTAACATATCCTCTCGACAACCTTAAAACCACTCTTCTATCCGTAATTGGACATCCTTATTTCCTAGCATTAACAAAATCTTATGGGAAAACAGATTGACAAAGAAACCAAAACATCGCAACCTGCAGGTAAAGGTTTGATATTCAATATAATTCCACTCCTGGAAATGTTATTAGATAAAGAAACTATAGTGTTATGATAGCACCATTTGAGTAATATAGTTTATTGTTGCGTTGCTGCAGATATTAACGTGAAAAATCAACCACTCTCTTCTATCTGCAATTGGACATCCTTATTTCCTAGCATTAACACAATCTTATCGGAAAATGGACCGACAAAGAAACCAAAACATCGTAACTTGCAGGTAAAGGTTCGATATTCAATATATTTCCACTCCTGGAAATGCTATTAGATAAAGAAACTAATGTTGTGATAGCACCACTTGAGTAATATAGTCTATTGTTGCATTGCTGCAGATATTCCCTTGAAAAATCACTAAGGTTATTATGTTTGCACAGGTGTGCATAAATTTAGCAACCAAAGAGCACTCAAATGATATGCACGTCAACAATTAACAGATCACATCTCTCTAGTGTTCCCCTAGGTGGATGCTCCCCGCCGCGACTCGAGCAAAGGCACTCCCTTGGGCGATCGGCCCGCCTAGGCGGTCGACGCCGGTCCTAGGCAGACCTAGGCAGCGCTAGGTGAGCAAGGTGCGGCCGAGCTGGGAGGTATGGAGCAGCGTTGGGTGGCCCAGGCTAAGCTGGGTGCTCAGAGGCGACACTAGGCGGCTTGGGCGAGAAAGCAGAGCAGGATAAGGAGTTGGTAGAGGCCGGCTCGACACAGGTGCGGCGGCGGGAGCAGAGCAAGACGAGGAGTTGGCGGAGGCTAGCTTGACGCGGATGCAGCGGCGGGAGTAGAGCAAGACGAGGAGTTGGCGGCTCTGAATGATGAATAAGTCCCTGTACTGTGGTCTTTGTGGGGCTGTGGTAGTTTTTTTGTTTTTTGACTGCTTTAGGACAGCATCTGCTTTTAGGACAGCATCTGCTTTTGCTTTAGGACAGCATCTTTTAGGACAGCATTCGCTTTAGGACATCATCTGCTTAGGACGACATCGCTTTAGGACAGCATATTGACCGCTTTTAGGACAGCATCTAGGATAGCATCTTAGCATATGCTTGGCTGGTTCTCACCTATAAATTTGTATCCCCAACCCCTCAAAGTTGGCATGGCATTGTGTGAGCAATAAACAAGAAAATTTGCCCCATCTCCTAGTGTCATCCTCTCCATGAGAGTAAGGATCTTGCTATCACCAAGAGCAAGAGTCCAGCGACTAACACTGAAGCACAGACACGTGTCAAAACCGCCGTATCCGTGTCCGACACGTGTCGGACACGGATACGACATGGACACGTCTCCGACACGTGTCGGCGACGTATCGGCCGATTTTAGAATTAATTTTAATTATTAAAATTCTTGACACGTGTCGGACACGATAATATATCTGAGTCGGACACGACACGGACATAGCCAACCCAGAATGGCCCAGACACGGTGGCCCAGCCGCCCATCCTAACCCTAACCATAAGCGCCGATTCTGGCGCATCATTCCCATCGCTTCGCTCGCTTCTCGCATCGGCGCCGCCGCCGCCGCCCGCTCCGCATCTCGCCGCGCGCTCCGTCGGCTCCTGCATCTCGCCGCCGCTTCCATCTCCTCACTTGCATCTCCTCTGCCCGCCGGCTCCCGCATCTCGCCACCGACGACATCTCTCGCATCTCACCGCCGACTACATCTCAAGCGTCTCGCCGCCGACTACATCTCCCGTGCGTCGTCGACTCCCGCATCTCCTCCCGTGTAGTCTTGCCGATCTGATCATATTACTTTTTCCCAGGTTAATAGAGTTCTTATTTCTAGAAATGGTATTCACATCAACAATTGTCCGCAAAGATTAACAAAACAATTCATAAGGTACATATTCCGAGTATACACTTTACAAATTACAAGTTTACAATTTACATTATTTCAAATAATAAGCATGTGGAAACATAGAAAATAATACATATATATAATTTATTTATTTATTATTTAAATATATATATATAGCCGTGTCGGCGTATCGGTATTTTTGGGAAAACGGCGAATTCCCGTGTCGGTATCGTGTTGACGTATCCGTGTCCGTGCATCATAGGTTGGCGGACGCCGCTCGACGCGGGTGCGGCGGCGGGAGCAGAGCAAGACAAGTTGGCAAAGCTCGGCTCAGCGCCGGGGGGGGGGGGGGCTTTGAGATGGGCAGCTTGGGCGGCGGCCCCTTGTTGCTCCAGCGGCGGAGCCAAAGCATGATGAGAGCAGCAGCGAGGAGGCCAACGACAAGCGAGGAGGATGAGCTCAACGATAGCGAGGCACCTCATTTCTATTACAAACGGGGGTTTTGGGAAGGAGCCTATGTCTGCCTACTTGTGCTTTGCAATTATCGGTGTTTATCCCGCTTCGACCGCCTAGGCCCTAGGCGCTAAGCGGCCACCCACCGCCCGCTTAGCGCCTAGGTGAACCTTGGATCTCTCACTTCAAAAGCCATTCCTTGCAACACCAAAAGGTACCAGCTTCAAATTACAGAAATGCACTAAAGAGAAAGGTTAGCAGTTAGCACGCTTTACTATCAATATCCTTGCCGGATGCCTGCATCATTGCATACGGAATGCCACTGCATTCAAGTCCTTCTAGTAAGTGCTTGGCAAAAACAAATAGTAACTTATCAACACCACAATCAAAAGTAACCCGCATACAGTAAAAGTGCTAGTTTAATCTAGATTTTTTTAGCACATTATACCACTGAAAAAATGACATCAACAAAAATGTAAATGTTTTCATTTTCAGCACGCATATTTGGCTCATAAAATGCACACCATCGTTGTAGCATAAACCAAAGCTTTGACAGCATTACTTAGATCTCTGTACAGCATCAATGCCATATATCTCCTAAAATACAATATTCTGCTAAACCCACACAACACTGAGTTATCAAATCAACATTTCATTCCCTTCAAGATCATGTATTTATGAATAAACAATAAAGCTAATTCATAAGGCCAAATCTCATCCCAAAAACTATCAGTGAGTACAACAGTTTAAACAAACCAAAACTAGATCAGATGGTACAACTCCTGGACACACGCTACATCTTAAATCATGTCAGATTCTTTTATCTTAAATCAACAAAATCACTAAACTAGACCAAATAATCAGCTAGCAAGGGCCACTCCAACCTTCCAAAGTAACTAAGCTACAGAGCACATGCTCATCAATACTTCACACAACAATCGAGCCAATTCAAAGACATACAGACAACAAAAAAAGAATAAGAACATAAGAACAGACAAATGTAGTATTCATGCTACCCGGTTACACCTTGGTGAGTTCCAAACACAAGGTCACGGACATATGCAAAATTAAATACGAACAAAGACATTCCAAACCATTAAACGGGCAACAGAAGAGCAGAAACTAAGCAACCCACATGAAACAAGCAACATGCATATTTCCGAAAAAAATCACTGCATTCACAAACTCCCACAGGACTTCACCCTTTGATCTGCCAAACTCCAACATCGTACTGCATCCCCAGCACAAGCTCGCAAGTGTAATACGAACACAACAATCTAAACTACTACAGACTCACCGCAGCACAAAACGCCACCAAGCATTCCAAACTTCATTTCTCACGAGATCACACAAACCCGCAAAATCTACGCACGAACCGTGCCAATCTAGGAATAAATCCAAAGTAAACCACGAGGGCGAGAGGGCGTGTGAGAGGCTACCAGCTTGGACGTCTCGGGAAGCGCGAGCCACTGCGAGTAGAGCGCTTCCGCTATGCTTGAGTTCTCCCGGAGCGCGCCCGGCGCAAGCTCCGGCAGCTGAAGCAGCTCCGGGTCCAGCGCCGCCGCGTCCCTCCTCGCCGCCTCCACCTCCATGCCGTCCAGATCCCGGTGCCCTTCTCATGCACCAAGCGTGCCTTCAAACCCTAGATCTGCCCCCGCGCGTCCAGACGCTGGAGCACGAGGCGTTGCGGCCGGAGAGGGGGTGAATCGGAGCTCGGCGGGATCGGCGTCGGGCGACGGAGGAGGATCGGGGGTTGCCGGCGTCGGGATCTGAGGCGAGGACTGGGGGCGGTGCGGCTGGAGGCGAAACCCTAGGTCGGGACAAGCGAGCGAGAGATGGGGGAAGAGCGAAAGAAGGTGGTGGTGATGGTGGGCGGCGATACAACAGCGGAGAGCAAAATAAAATCGCCTTTCGGATGGCACTTCGGTTTGGGCTTTTAGCTAATGAACCAATGCCGCTGAAATTGCAGGTAACCCCTGTGGATTTCTCGGTTTGTGTTTTAAATTCCATTCTGGTAACTAATCATAATACATAAGTAAAAAACTAATCGTAATAAATCTTCTCATGAGGCTCGAGTGGAGTACTACATATATGTTCTTTTTTATTTTGATTTATAGACATAGGTTATAGTTTTAGATAGTTTGTAAGAGAGTACAGAATAACAGAAACTTGCACGTGATTTTAGCCGATATAAATAAAGTTGTTATAGTGTGTACTATAATTAACTTATAGACCTCATCTTAAAAAGACATTTTGTCTTGAAAAAACACTCCGTTTGAAAGTTAGTTACTGTAGAAAAATCGAAAAATAACTTTTAGAAACCGAAGAAAAAGACATACATATTCACATAACGTATACAACTATACAAGTATTTCTTTACTATTTCTATGATATTATATTGAGTTTTGAGATCTATGTGAAATACGTGGTGTTATCGTAATGCAAGCTGTCTATGGAAGTCATGTAGTTCTTTCAATATTTTGTTCTTTAGTTCTTTATTACGTTGTTCTCATATGTGCCGTTACTAAGTTAAAGTCCGGACATAAATCTAAATGACTAGGAGGGAAAGGGAATGGTTCATATGAGATTGCCATTTGGCTAACTGAAATAATGGGTCGATATGGTAAGTTAATGAATTTTTCGTACGAATAATCCTTTTTTTTGAAATTACAGAAATATACCGTGATAAAATTTTTAACAAAAATAGGCTCAAGTCGCCCAATAGAAGGGCGACTGGAACCTATCGCCCAACTAAAAGCCGATTCTGTCCCTGTCGCTCTACCATCAGGCGACTGCATCCAGTCGCGGCGACTTTAATGCAGTCGCCCAATGGTTGAGCGACATGGATCAAACCTTCGCCAAAAATAGTGAAAATTGGTGGAGATATTCTTCATTGATCCAAAAGCCTTCAGAAAATTTTTTGAGCAATTTCGGCTACGGGGTCAAAGTTATAGCAATCAAGGAACACAAAGAGAGGAAACGGGGAGTGATTGAAACTGCTATAACTTTTGATCCTATAGCCGAAATTGCTCAAATTTTTTTCTGAAGGCTTTTGGGTCAATGAAGAATATCTCCACCAATTTTCACTATTTTTGACGAATGTTTGGTCCCTGTCGCTCAACCATTGGGCGACTGCATTAAAGTCGCCCAATAGGAGGGCGACTGGATGCAGTCGCCTGATGGTAGAGCGACAGGGACAGAATCGGCTTCTGGTTGAGCGATAGGCTCCAGCCGCCCTCCCATTGAGCGACTTGAGCCTATTTTTGTAAAAAAATTTCCCGCGGGTATATTTCTGTAATTTCAAATAAAAAATGAATTATCCGTACAAAAAATTCGTAAGTTAATGGTATTACACGTTTACATTTTCAACATCTGTGAACCAAATGACATAACGTTACTAATTAGTGTACTTGTCGGAGTCACGTTCGAGAGATCGATATTTGTGGTTGTTTAAATTGAACATGTTGCTTTGTTGGCACAAATGATAAGGCATTTTACATGGTATATATACATGCTGATTACCGAGGATTTATATGGAGATATGAAACCAGGAGGAGATCTATGTAACTTAATCATGCCGCACAAATCTTAGCCATCCGTTCAAGGAATGAAGGGTTTAGCATTACACATTATGGAAATGGCTGTGGAAGATTAAGGCCGAGTTCTTTTGGGTTTAAAGTTGGCTTATGTTTGTACTGTCTATAATAACTAGCTTTTAAACGGTGCGCTTTTTAAAACAGGATCAATAGAAAAATTGTAGTAAAAAATATATTAAGTTCAGCTGTTAGCCACAAAATAAATGAATTTTTTAGATGTTAGCCATGCAATATAATAAAAGGACCCATAAAAGTATGGAAAAGTCAAAAGTATTTTGGTACCAAGAAACTATAGATCTTATGTTTATGGATACTAGAAGATTGGTATATATAGAAACATTTTCCTTTACTCATGGGTATTTATTTGTAATCATGTAAATTGTGCAATTTTCTTACTTTATTGCCCCTTGTACATGAAGTGTTGAAAATCCTACTTGTTTCTTACATTATTAAGGTCTGTTTGGAGCATGAGAAATTTTCTCAGTCCTACCGAGATTGAATTGTTTTATATAGAATCCCGTTGTCCAAAGCAGACTTTTTAGCATATTTGGCACTGTTTGGTATTGTATTTACAAAAATAGTTGTATGTCTAGCGTATTGAAAAAATAGCACATTTGTCATTCGATGGCCGAACGGCATCGTGCGTGGGCTAACGCGTGCCACTGTCATCCCATGGCCAGACGACAGGCGGCCTGCCATTCCACCACCAGGCTGCAGGGGACCTACCGTCCTACCACTAAGCAGTAGGTGATTAAGCCGGCTTAATTATCTACCCTAATTTATTTTTTTGTTTATTATTTGTTTGAGTTTTTAATTATAGGAAATGAGCTCAAACAATTACAAAATTTTATGTGCAGTCTCCTAATAAAATGTACTTAGCTGTGAATTTTTTTGGTAAATTTATCCACTGTGAATGTTGCTAAAAAATTTATACGATTTTGATATTTGTATAAGCTATTACATATAGCAAACGAGTTTCAAAAATTATGAAATTTTATGAGAAGCCTCCTGACATAGTTGTAGTAATTGTGTAATTTTTTAGAAATTTTATGTGCTCTGAATTTGCCACGTTAATTCATGTTAATTTAATCATGAAATTAACGATGCTCAAACATTTTTTGTAGAGTCTAACCTTTATCCTTCATACATAGGTTAGTCTGTTACTGCTATCTTTTCTTTTTCATTGTGTCCTTTATATAATTGTCACTCTATCCGTACCGTCCCCCTCGTGCGCTCCCTCGTTCGCACTAATATCGTTATATCTGTGTCGTCCCCCTCACCCACTCCCTCATTTGTACATTTGTCAGTGTTATCATACCGCCCCGTCATCTGAAGTGCTGCTCATCGACAAATAGTCCTTAATTTGTGGGATGAGCCACCGGATTCCTTTTTCGCTCGGCCATAAATACAAACATCTCGCAGTTCATCATCGCTCATCTCAGTCGCTCATTGCGGAAGCTTATTCTCGTGGTTGTCGCTCAAAATTAAGAGTGTGTAGCTCATTATTTTGGGAAGATAGTGTATACCTCATTAAGGATGTGACAGTGTGGTTGTTTCTCCCGAAAGATAGATAATTTTTTATCGCGTGCTTTCAACGTTATTTCCGTAGTCGTAGTTAATTAGTATTATTTAGTTAGTCATAATTAATGTAGTTTGTATTTCGAAGTAAGTAGGTCATAGCAATTTATATGTAGTTTTTACTATTTTGTGTATGTATGGTACCCATAATTTGTTATTGTATGGTAGTATGTAATTAAGCAGTCGTAATTACTGTAGTGGTAATTAGTTAGGGTTAATTAATGAGTTAGTGGTAAGTAATTTAAGTGTTACGGATGATGGTAATGAATTACTCGTAATTTTTTCGATGAGTAATGAAATTATCGGTAATTAATGAATTATTTGTATGTAGTTATACGCATGTAATCACTAACTTATAGTATTTTACTATCATTATCAATCTTCGTAGTAATATTTAGTCTATCCCATTTGTTGCAAGGTACTCTTTAAATTGGGAGTGCATCGCTAATTATTTTGAGAAGTGCATAACTCATTGAGGACGCTACAGGAGGACACACCAGTGCTGATTGCTTATCCCGAAATACAGGTAATTTTTCATCGCATGCTTTCGACGTTATTCCTATAGTTCCAGTTAATTAGTGTTATTTAGTTAGTCGTAATTAATATAGTTTGTATTATGAAGTAAGTTGGTCATAATAATGTAGACATAGTTTGTATTTTTTTTATGTACATACGGTACCCATAATTTGTTATTGTATAGTAGTGTGTAATTAAGCAGTCGTAATTACTGTAGTGGCAATTAGTTAGGATTAAGTAATGAATCACTCAGACACGGTTTAACTGGATAGTCCTAACACTTCTATTCGTCTTGAGTGGCCCCTACCGTTGTTAGGTATGGTTTTACCGTTCTACATACTAACTCCCCATCATCCACACTCCTGCCTCCTGTAGAGATTCAATTGAGTTGAGCAGCTGCTAAACCCGAGTTGACAAGTCAACACCTATAGTTGAGCGATCACTATGTGTCTTTTACTAAGCATAAGATTCGTGTACTTACTTTTCACTTGAGGCTACCAACCACATCCCCAATCATCTATGCTCGATGACACTACCACCTATCTGCTCAAGCCTCCACCCTAGGGTAAGGTCGTGGATTCCAACCATCTCGTGGTTTTCCACAATTCCTCCTTACCCTAGAACCATTTTAATATTTCTACCGGCCAAAAACCAAGTCACTTAGTAGTACAAAATTTTGAGTGGACTACTCTATAGTTATTTATACAATAATTAAATATTACTAAGATTATCAAGGTGAATATGGCCTCAAATTAAACAAAGCTTTTTAGTGGTAGGACATAACTAATTAACAAGTCATTCTAAATAGTTATTTTAATTAAATAGCCTTTCATAAATAGCATTAATGCAAATACAATGATTAAATAATTTAAATTTCATGGGATTCAATATGATCGAGAACTTATAACTTGCATTGCTGCTCTGCAAACTCTACTATCTCGTATGCTTCGTTGCCTGGTTCTAGTCCTTGTAAAGTCACCTCGGAAAGTTCGGGAGCTAGCGCAGACACATAAAATAACATAAGCCTATGCTTGAGTCTAATCAAGCTAGAAAATAAATTAAAATAAAAAGGAATAAAATACAATAAAATTCAAAGTGAGGGGTTTGGATTTATTTGAAGCTTAATTTGGTGGAATGGGAGGTCAAAAATGGATTGGTGGCATCAAAATGATTGAAATGGGGGTAGTTTTGGAATTTTTTAGTTTTCATATGAACAGTGATTTTGAACAGTAATAACAGTGTCAGGCCGGCTCAAATGAACAGTGTAGCCTGACACGATTTCAACCCGTTCAGCCATACGGGTTGACCGGCCTCAACCCATACGTCCATTGATCTTTGACCATGTTATATTAATCACATTAGTTGGACCTTGTTGGTTTCGACCACACAGATCTCGACCACGTCGGTTCGACCACATCGATTATGATCACGTAGGTCTCGACCACATCGGTTTCAACCACGTTGGTTTGACAACACTAGTTTTGATCACATAAATCTTGACCATATTGGTTCAACCACGCTGGCTTCGACCACGCTGGTTTCGATCACACAAATCTCGACCACGTTGGTTCGACCATACTGGTTTCGATCACACAGATCTCAACCACATTGGTTTGACCACATCGGTTCGACCATGCTAGTTTTGATCACACAGATTTTCGACCACGTTGGTTTTGATCACACAGATCTTTGACCATATCGATTCCGACCATGCTGGTTCAACCTCTCTAGTTTCAATCACACAGATCTTCGACCACGTTAATTCCGACCACACTGGTTTCGATCACACGGATCTTCGACAACGCTAGTTTTGATCACACAGTTCTTGACCACATCAGATCCGACCACATCGTTTCAACCATGCTGGTTTCGATCACACAGATCTCTACCATGTCGGTTTTGACCTTGTTGGTTCGACCACGCTGATTTCAATCACACAGATCTTTGACCACGTCAGTTCGACCACGCTTGTTTCGATCACACAAACTTCGACTATATCGATTCTAACCATGCTGGTTCAACCACGCTGGTTTCAATCACACAGATCTTCCACCACGCTGGTTCGACCACACTGGTTTCGATCACACAGATCTTTGACCATGTCGATTCCGACCACACTGGTTCGACCACGCTGGTTTCAATCACACAGATCTCAACCATATCGATTCTGACCATGCTGGTTCGATCACAATGGTTTTGATTACACAGATCTTCGACCACACAGGTCTTTGACCACATTGGTTTGTCCAGGTCGGCTCTCGACCACCAACGCACGTGATAGTTTCGTGCTTACGATGCTGGTAGTTTCGATTTCCCTGAGAAATGTAGATACTTCAATAGATTTTGCAATACACATTTGCTAACAACAGTATCTTGCATATAAAGATCAAATATAATTCCCAACAAGTTGCAAAACATATTTGCACACTTTCAGAATCACAACGCAAGGATTATATATGAGCTTCAACTATTTGCAAAACACATTTGCAAATATAAACCTCATATTACAAAGAATGAAAACATGGACTTCAAGCACTTGCAAAAGATATTTGTAATGTATAGTCCTATGTTACAAGGATTCAATACATGAACTTCAACTATTTGCAAAATACATTCGCAAATACAAATCTCATGTCAAAGAGAGCTAGATTAAGTGAGGTTGAGCTATCAACACTTGATGAAACTTAAGCTACTAGACATGACCCCTCTTAATAGTACATCAACCCATACTAGCAACCCGATCTTCCACCAAACACCAAGACCGATAAAAGACTAGGAACACATTTTTAGCGCTAACTAGCCATACTTTGCCTTGTGTCAAGTCTTGACATGCATCAACTCATGATGCATCTATTACTTCAACTCCATTAACACATAATGAGTCTTCACTTGACTTGATGATCAACACATGATCCTCGCCTTTTGGATATGCATCAACTCATGATGCGTCCATCACTTGACTTGATGATCTTCAACACAAGAAGTCATTCCAAGTCTTCCTCACTTGTGGAACCTAACATATTCATCCAACTCATAAAAAATGTTAGTCCATAAAACAATTACTATCAATTACCAACCTTCACCATTAACACATAATGGAGTGACTAAATTCTATAATCTTCCCTTTTTGGTAATTCATGGCAATCTCAACAAATAATGAGATAGAAATCGAATTGCGAGTATACAATAAGTACACAACACTTGTATAATTTAAGGTAAGCTTTTAAGACAAATCTTACTTATCCAGTTGTTATTAATCATCCAACCATTAATACACAATGGAAGAACTAGATGATAACCCAATTATGAGTATATATAAACTATACAAGCTATATATACTCAAGGGATATGTTTCGAAGTAAAGATTCTTACTATGTGAAAATTGAACATGGATCAATACTAATGAAATCACAAAACATATAGTGAACTCCCCCTAAATGTGTGCATACAAGAATGTATCGTGAAAGCATATACACATATTCAAGTTTGACTTATTTAGTGAAGTCCATTCTATATTTCGTATCCGAGGAATGCAATAAAATAAGAATGTGATATAGAACGCATACCTCTTATGGTTTTCATCTTTTCATCCAAATGAGACTAGCTAATATCATAATTAATAAACAAGTTAGTCTCACAACTAGATTTGTCATTATTACCAAAACTAATTTAATAGAGTTTGAAGTTATAACCTCTCCATCTCGTGACGTCAGCGCCAACACCACCACCTTACCCTGTCACCCCACGTGGCCATTATATCCATCTCCTCTCCCTCTTTGGTTCCTACACGGTGACCTCCCACGGCCACCTCCATGGCAAATTGATGCAGCGGTTGGTACATCTATGCTCCACGAAGGCAACAACCTCGGGTGCTCAAATCCGTGGCAACGGTGCTCTCCAGGTGCTCAAATCTGGTAGTTGTGTCAAGGGGTACTCAAATTGAGCATGGCTTCCTCGTCCTTATCCCGCTGATGGTGGCACGACTTCTTCGTCCTCTTAGCAGCAAAGGTAGCCATAGTGATGCTTCCCCTCAGACGCAACGATGTGGTAGAGCTGGAAACCTCCACCGGTGCGAACAAGGGGGTAGGTGCACATTCCATTTGATAGTAGGCCAATGATTTTTTTTCCTTGGAATCAGTACTTGGCTTGGTCCCAGTTCCTTGTGAAAGATCAAGCTCCATTTAAGTTGGTTTTGGTGTTAATGACAAATGCCAGTATGACATTATGATATTAATGACATATACTTTATAATGTTTTGGTGAAAATGATAAATGAATTTACGAGACTAATATGTTTATTTGAGTTTATCTTTGGTTAGTCTCATTTGGATGAAAAGGTGAAATCAAAGAGGTATGCATTCGAAATCGCTTTCTCATTTACAAATGCATTCCTTAGATCCAAAATATAGATTGAACTCCTCAATTAGTCTAAAATGAATATGTGCATATGTCTTCACTATATACACTTGTATGCACACATTTAGGGGGAGCTCTCTCTATAGTTTGGAATTTCATAAGTAATGATTTATGATTCTTTCAATATGCATATTTAGGATCTTTACTTTGAAGTACATTCTTGAGTATATATATAGCTTGTGTAGTTCATATATACTCATGTGCAATCAAGTTGTCATCTAACTTTCTATTATGTGTTAATGGTTGGATGACTAATGACAACCGGATAAGTAAGCTTTGTTTAAAGCTTATCTTAGAGTATACATTTGTTGTGTACATATTGTATACTGCAAATCAATTTCATATCTCATCATTTGTTGAGATTGTCACGAATTACCAAAATGGTGAAGTTTGGTAATCGATGACAATTGTTTTGTGGACTAACATTTTCCATGAGTTGGATGAATATGTTAGGTTCCACAAATAAAGATGATTTGGGATGACTTCATGAGTTGAAGGTCATCAAGTCAAAGTTGATGAAGAAGAGGTAGCTTCAATTGTTGAAGGCTATCAAGACAAAGGCTTCATGTGTTGAAGGCCATCGAGAAGAAGATGCTTCATGTGTTGAAGCATGTCAAAGATTGATCATGTGTTGATCAAGTAAAGACCATCATGAATTGATGGTGTTGATGAAAAGAAAGCATCATGAGTTGATGCCTATCGAGACGATGACCCAAGGCAAAGGTATGACTAGCTAGGGCTAAGGATGTGTTTCTAGTCTTTTACCGGTCTTGGTGGTTGGTTGGAAGACCGCATTGCTAGTATAGGTTGCCGTACTATTAAGAGGGGTCATGTCTAGTAGTTTGAGTCTCATCATGTGTTGATAGCTCAAACCTCACTTGCTCTAGCTCATCTTGACATGATGCTTGCATTTGCGAATGTGTTTTGCAAATGGTGAAGCTCATGTATTGAACTCTAGTAACATGGGACTATGCATTGCAAATGTGTTTTGCAAGTGCTCGAAGTCCATGTTTCCATTCTTTGTGATATGAGGTTTATATTTGCAAATGTGTTTTGCAAATGGTTGAAGCTCATATATAATCCTTGTGGCATGTGACTTAAATTTGCGAATGTGTTTCGCAAATGTGAGAAGTCCATGTACCTAATCCTTGTAGCATGATCTAAGTTTGCAAATATGTTTTGCAAAAGTTGGAGATCATGCATTATCCCTTGGCATGGTCTAAAATTATTTGTCGCTATTTCCTTTGATATTAGACCGTGATAGTGACTCTTTGGATGTCTTGTGATTTCTGCATTGATCTAATGTGTTTGAGATCATGCAAATAGGTGGGTTGTGTAGCCCTCTGAATAAGCTTTCCATAGAGTCCAAGATCACTCAATTCCGACATCGAGTCAAAAGTTATGACCGTTTTCCGAGTGTCGTCGTGCTGAAAAACCGGAAAACGGAAGTACCGCGATTTGTACTGCGGTAGTTCCGGATTTTGCGGAAGTACCGCGATTTGTACTGCGGTAGTTCCGATTTTTCGGTAGTTCCGCGAGTCCGTAGTTCCGGATTCGAGCGAATGTTTTTTCCAGAGCGACTTTCTGAATGACTTAGCCTCGAAAAACGGAAGTACCGCGATTTGTATTCCGGTAGTTCCGTTTTTGGTCCAACGGCTAGTTTTTTTGTGACCGTTGGGAGGGCGGTAGTTCCGGCCGTTTTAACTGCGGTAGTACCGGCCCTCAGGCTGATTTCAGCCTCTCTTTGCTCCAACGGCTAGTTTTTATGTGTGGGGTATAAATACCCCCTCAAGGCTGGTTGGAGAAGTTGTTGCTTGACTCATTTCATTGTTCTTGAGCTAGAGTGAGGCTCTCCACTCAATTGTGCATGTGTTGCACCCTGTGAGAGAGGAGAGGTGATCTAGAGTGCATGTGTTGCATCTAGAGGTGGACTTTGTGTCCAAGTGAGCTTGTGCATTCGTTGCACGTGGTGAGAGTCAAGTGAGGGACTTGACTTGTTCTCTTGGAGTTTGCCGACTCCTAGACGGCGTGGGAGGCGTCGTGCGCGGTGATCTTCTCAAGAAGCTTGTGAGAAGACCCGGCGAAGTTGTGAAGGTTGGAGCTCACCTACCCGGAGCGGGAAAGAGCTACCACTAGTGGATACGAGGTGTTTTGGCTTAATTCGTGGAGCCGGTCCGATTCGTTCGGACTAACCTCAACGTGGACTAGGGGAGACCGGCAAGTCTCCGAACACCACGGTAAAAAATGATTGTGTCATTTGTGGTTTGTTTTCTTGTGTTCCATTTATATTCAAGCAATTTACATTCATAGAATTAAATTGATTGCTTGTATATCTAGAATTGTAAACTTTGACATAGGTTAGAATTATTAGTGCACTTAGGCGTTCTTGCTTGACTTAGGCGCTATTTGAGCTAAACCAAATTGAATTTCGCTTCCGCATTATATACTTGGTTTAGGCAAATAGAAAAGGTTTTGAATTGCTAATATTAATTTGTAGAGAATTTTTAAACCGCCTATTCACCCCCCCTCTAGTCGGCCTCCTCGATCTTACACCTTGCTTGGTACTCCTTTTAAATTTTGCTTTAGTGTCTAATGCCGGTTCCATCTCCCTCTCCCTCCTCTAGGTAGGGGGCAGACCCACAGTAGGTCATGAGTGTTTAGATCAACACCTAATTTTTTACAAAATACCAGGTACATAATAGGTATATTATTTGTATATATTATTAATTGGGTCAAAACTATATATTTGTGCCCGCAAATGAACTCAATCCACACTCCCCCATAACTTGCACGCGACCTATGTAACATATTAGGCCCATTTTCCTTCTTACCTAAGCCCTCCTCATACAAGCCCAAAAAGGCAGAGATACAAATCAAACCCTAACCACCATTCTCTCTCTCTCATCCTGTGGCTGTTTGTGTGGGAGGTGGCTCCAGCCTCCGAGTGGTGAGCAGGCGAAGGCATGGCTATGGAGGCGAGTGGTGACTAGTGGGCGCAGGCTACGGAGGCGAGCGACGGCCGATGGATGTGGCGCCGTGATGCAACGGCAAGCATGCTGAGATGGCATAGGGCACAAGGCAAGCGTGTCGCACTATAGGTGAGCAGGAAGGTGTCGTGGGCAAGCGACAAGGCGAACAAGGACGTAGAGAGTGGGCAGCGGGAAGGAGGCAGCATAGCTATGGGAGCATCTAGTCCCCTAAAAATAATTTTGGTAATTAATGACAACAATGATTAAATGGACTAACTTGTTTATTAAGATGATTGAAAATTTTGTCCCAGATTTTGATGACATTATGAAAAAGGCATGCAAATGTGGTTAAAGATCAACATGGATTAAGAAATAGCTCAAGGCAAAGGTATATTGTAGTCTAAGAACATCTTCAAAGTTTTTACTGGTCTTGGTGTTTAGATAAAAAAAAGCTAAATTTGTAAAATAGATACCGTATTATAAGGAAGAGTCATGGTTAGTAACTTGAAGTTTACCTTGTGCCACTTTAATCAATTAATTGTTCATGCATGCGTTTGAAACATCCTTTTGAACTCGCTCTAACTTTCATTTATAAAACTGATATGACCTCAGGCACTTTGACGGTAGTATCATTGCATCAGTACTACCAATTGATTACATATTGGTAGCTAATTTCCAGAGAGACACTCATTTGATATTCCTTGGATCGGTACTACCACACGTGTTGCGTGGTAGTACCATAGAGTGGTATGACCGCATGATGTTGGTGGTACTACTGAAAATTGGTAGTACCGAGATATAATTGGTGGTAGCTAATTTTCAGAGAGCTATATTTAGGAGTATTTTCTCTCATCTAGAAATCAGTACTACCAGACCCTATGTGGATGGTACTACCAATATTTGAAGAAACGGCTAATTTTTGTGCATTTAATGAATCTAAAATAGCCATTGAACAGTGGTGTTGTAATGCCGACCACTACATGGTGGCAGTATCGCATTTGCCGACTTTTGGGGATTTCGACCCCAACGGTCATCCTAGTAGGTATGGGATGTAAATACTCCCCCACCAGTGGCAAGTGAGCTCTCTTAACACCGTTGGATATTCATTCAATACTCTTGAGCTCTTTGTAGAGTCTCTCCAACATATTTACTTCATTTGCATATTTTGTGGTTGTTGAGAGCATTCAAGTATATTGCATCATTTATTGATCCTTGTGGCACTTGAGAAACCTTCAAGTAAACGTTGTGACTTGTTACTCTTGGTGGTTGCCAACACCTAGACAGCTTGAAGGAAGTTGTACAGTGATCTCTTTAAAGAAAATTGTGAAGAGACCCGACACCACTATGAGTGATGTGGTGCTCGCCATCTTCGGAGTGGAGGAAGAGTAACCTTAGTGGACTTAAGGTCTTTAGGCTTAATTCATAAAGTCGATTCAATCCATTTGGGTTTACCTCAACTTGAACTAGTAAAGACCGGTAAGTCTTCGATACCACAGAAAAAATCGATTGTATTCATTGTGCTTTACTCTTTTGTCTTTATTTTTCATATATACATTTCTAGCAATCTAATTGAATTGAATTGTGTAGCTAGAATTGTATCTAGTATTGATAATATTTGTGGTGTCTTAGTGAAATCTAGAGTATTTAGGCCTTAATTGTGCAAAACATTTTTGTTTAAGCTCATACTTACCAAAAATTATGTTTTAGCAAAACAATTTAAAAAACCTCTTATTCACCTCTCTCTGGTCGATTATCCTTGATCTTACAGGCGGCTTAGAGGGAGCGCGGCATCGAGAAGGGAGCAGTGCCTTCAACTCACCATCATCGTCCTCTATCTAGATATAGGTGTGCTCTGCCCACTCTACTTATTTTCTTTCTTGCTCCTGTTTGCTCTCCGGTTATTTCTAGAGTCTAGCCTCTACTTTCTTCGTTCTTTCTAATAGATGACGTACAAAAATACAATATTTGCTTGAGCAATGTACTGATAGTTGGACCCTTGTTACATATGTTTACATGCTAATTTTTATCTTTTGCTTCATGAAAGGAACATACAGTTTCCTCTTAGATGTGGGGTTCTTACTGACGAGGAAAAAACAAAAAAGGTAGGATCAACAAGGTATGCAATTATCATTAATCTCTATAATTTATTATTTAATTCATACCATTATGCTCACCTTATGTCGCCTATTTTCTCATAAGAAATCATTAATTTTTGTAATTTTTGTATTTTTATTATATCTATATACATGTATCGTTGTATCGGTGTTTCGAGAAAATGGTGTGTCACGATATCGGCGTATCGGTATAGACATATCCAAGCAGCCTAGCTTCGAAGTCCGAATACCTATCCTAAAAATCTTGGATCCGCCACTGCGTCTGGGACCCCTCTTTGACGCAATATTGCGCATGCTCAAACTGTTCACACAATAGCACTGTAGCCACTTTTTTAAAAAAGAAATTTGATATCTGAACATCCGTCTTTACAAATCTAGCCCCCTCTTTGACTTCAATAGCCGTGCTAGGATACATGTGTCATCTGCCGTGCTATAGGAGCTCGGCAAAATCTATCGGGCAACTGTGGCTTGACAGCGCCCCGCTGAGCCCCCACACATCGGCAATGGCCGCTGCATAGTACACATGCAGCATGATTAGCACTAACTACCATAAGTAACACTAATCAATCACTAATTAATATGATTAGTACTAATGGATCTGTGAATGAATTAATTAGTGTTAATTAGAAAGAGAATGTACTCATGCATTCAACACACCACTACACATTACAGTGCTTGCTTGTATTGTTCCATTATTCTATTATGCATCTAGGTAGCTATTCTCTAGTTGTGTCCTCCTCTTTACGATGGCACTGCTCAAAATGGATTAGTGTTAGGGGGCTAAATTTGTAAATGGCATACGTCCGGAAACCAAATTTAAACAAAAGGTTGGCTACAATGTGTGATCAGTTCCGCAAATGGACCCCATGTTGTGACTCGGTAGGCGTACGTGCCGTGCTCACGCTTTACCCGCGCTTGGAGCTGGGGAACCCGTGCGCGGTGGGACGTGGCTGCGGCGAGTGCCATTTGCACGCCGACGCCCACACGGCGCAGGTGATCACCGCCGTCGCCCGTCGCGGGGTACGTCGGCCGCAGGCTGCCCGCGTCCCAGCAGCTGGCTTCGCGCCAACGCAAGGACCGGAACGCGTAGGGTGGTCGGCAGGGCCCCCGCGCAGTTGCCGCGGCAGGCGGGGAATTGCGGGTTTGCGTACACCTGTGGTGTGCGTGGTTGCACTGCCGCTGGGGACATGTAAGTTCCGGTCCCGCACGCCAACGACAGCAGCATTGATTACGTGATGCTTGCCCCGCTCGGTTATGTTAAAAAATAGTAGTTTATAGTTGAAATTGTATTATAGTTGATTGAAATTATATTACAGCTATGGTAATTTATTTAGTGTAATTAAATTTTAAAAAATTTAAAAATAGAAAAAATATGTTAGCTCATTACGGACAACGCAAATAAATACAGGAAAAAAGAATCCGTAAAAAAGCTAAAAGTAAAAAAAACAAAATTTATTAACAATAAAAATAATTTAGAAACTATGAGTTTAAACTGAAATGAGCGGACGTTAGTCCTCACGTCTTGTTAGCGCACCAACTGGTGGGTTCTGCAGGTCGGTGCCTGAGCTTTTGGCCTATTAGCTTAGCATTAATGATCTCATGGTTTATCTGATCATGATCGGCTTAAAACCTTGTGAAAGTAGGTTGATCGGGATCGCAACCCGGATTTTGGTAGTGTAACTCAATACTTTGTCAAATAGAGAGTGGGTTTTTTTTAGCTCATGGTTTGATTTTCTATATCAACTAATTTTTAAAGAGTGTTTTTTTAAGATATGATTTATAAATCTACACTAATAATCCACCAGTTAAAATTATCCTACATCCACCCAACAATTATCTGCTCCACAGTCATGACCTTAACTACGTCCACACCACAATATGCACCCAGAATTACACCATCCTAAAAACTTCCGCACCAGATTAACTCTCCTCTATTCTCTCTCCTTACTCAACCATATCCAATGATCATCCTTCAATGGATCTGCAGTACCCTCCCGCGTCCCTGATTACCCCCACCTCGCGAAATTTGCCCGAGACGCTGCTTTCCCCCGCCCCCCGCGCCGCGCCCCATCTCCCACTCCTCCCGCTCCGCCCTCGCTCCTCCTCCAACCGCCGCCTCCTCCGCTCCTCCTCCTCTGTCTCCTCCCCCGCTCCGCCGCCGCCTCCTCCTCCCCCCACCCCCTGCGGCGCCGCCGCCTCCTCCTCCTCCCCACCCCACCCCGTGCCGCCGTCTTCTCCTCCCCACACCACCCCGCGCCGCCGCCTCCTCCTCCCCCCACCCCTCCGCTCCGCCGCCGCCTCCTCCCCACCCCGCGCGCCGCCTCCTCTTCCTCCTCCCCACCCCACCCCACGCCGCCGCCTCCTCCCTCCCCCGCGCTCCCATCACCTCCTCCTCCCCACTCCGCCACTCCGCGCCCGACATCTCCTTCGCCGGCCGCTTCCCCGCAAGCGCTATCGCCGCATGCTTCGCCGAGGTACGCCCTACCCACACTTGGCTTCGCTGGCTGGATCTCCTAGATCTTGCCGCTTCACAGGATCACCCGCTCGCTCCGCCGGCTTCTTCATTTCTTGCCTCTCGGATCGCCCATAGCTTAATTTCTTGCCTCGTAGGATCAGAAATGTCAAATCTTGGCTGTTCGCCTCTAGGATCACGCCGCCAATGCCCTCCCCTTTGGTTTGCCATGCCAGCCCTCTTGCTTTGGTGGTTTCAGGGGATCATCATATCATGCATTCATACCCTATTCGTGTTCTTGTTGTTACATTGCCTAACTTTATTTATTTAATTTTGGTTCCCAATTGTGCACAATTCCTGGACACGGCCAAGGTCAGTGCAGTGCAGAAGAACGTCGCCTTGGGACGCCTCCTTGCCGCCGCGCCAAGTACGCGCGGCGCTCGGCACCGCCGCCACCATCGCTTCGGGAGGAAGGTGCCGCGCGCTCTGGAAGGGCATCGTCCGGGTCTCCACCGCCGGTGCATCTATGGCGGCCTCCGCATTGGTCTCTATGAGCCCGTCACGCCCCCGACTTCTCTTCTCTCCCTATGTCTCTTTTGTCGAATACTTGGTATGCAATGCAATAATCACCTCACTGGATTGTACCTTGCAGGTGAAATCCTTCTATGTTGGGGAAGACCTTGCAGGTGAAATCCTTCTAATGTACTACCCAGAGAGTAGAGACTTGGATCTTTGTTGGGTGTTCAAGAGTTTTGCATGGTGGGGAGGGCTACCCCAACTAGGTATCTTTTGTTGAAAAAAGTGGACATGCTGCATATTTGTGTGTTCCATTTTTCGTTGTGTTCATAAACTGAATCCCACCTTTGTTGTTTTTATCTTAGAACTCAACTTCTCCACGGTGAAGTGTACATTTGTTTACTATGGAGCTGTTCTTTGTTTGCATTATTATATCACAGTACTAAAAACTATCAGTAGTAGTAATTAACAAAGAATTTTTCATCTATGCTTCTTCAAACATCTATGCTATCGATCATTCAACAAGGTCAATAACTTATTTCTCAACAATTGCAAGACAATGCTCAATTTTTTTGTCTTTCACCGCCTATTAGGTCTTCATGATTAGAAAATTGTTGGATACAGTGTAGTTGAATTATTTAATGTAGCAATTGCTATACATGCTTATTTAGAATGGCCATAGTTGATGTCCCTTTTGGGTATGTCTAGGTGGGGCTTTGTTGACTTTCTAATATTCACGAGTTCTTTATGACTCTTATTCTCCTTGCAATGCAAAAGAGCTAAGGGAATTATGTGGTGTAGTCAAGAACAGAAAACACTTTTTGTGATGTTTGTATTCTCTTGAATCTCCTACCTCAGTTTTAAAGGGAAAAAAAATGATGGACTGTCATCTGATGCACTGCATTTTACATGAAAGATATGTTCAGATAATGCATTTTTGAAAATGTTGGGCTTTTTCTTAGGAAATGTTTCAAATAGTTAATGTATTGGATGCAGATCCTTGTTATTGTAAACATTTGAAACAGCCTGAAAATCGTTCATTAATAAAATCTACAGATGCTTACTAAGTTGTTTACCTCCTTTAACTTCCAGGTGTATTTTGAGAATGCTATACTGAGCTTTGAGTAATTGGCAGTACTTAACGTGGGCAGAGATCTTAACCACTCGAACCAGTTCATTGTGGGGCTTGCGCTCTGTGCCCTATCTAGAGCCACCGCTAGAGGCAACATCAAGATCCTTGTCGTCCTAGGTAAGGAGGACAAGCGGCGCAATTCTAGGAAGGCTCATGGGAACTTCACAAAAAACATCGTCTACATAGAAGTTCTAACTTCATAGGCGAGGACTATATACATTTATCTTAGTTTTTTATTGTTTCCTTGCACACTATATTTCATTATTGATTTTTGAACTGCGTCAAACTTGCAACCTTTTCTTTTGTCCCGAGTATACTTGCGTCTATATAGTGTATGTAGCTGTGTAAGATTTTTCAACTGAATTATTATTTTTGTTAATATAGGGTCACGCCTTTATGAAGTTATATTGTGATTAGCTGCATCATTTTATGTATTTTCAAACATTTTGGTCTGTATTGTGGCTTACAAAAGCAATTTTACACATAAAAAGAACAAAGGCACTATTGCACCTTGAATTTTGTATGCTTTGCTTTGACAAGCTGGACCGAAGCAAATCATGATCTGAATTGTGAATATGCTTGAATTTCATTATTTCTGTCAATTCATGAAGCTTCCTGTTTCAGAAGTGTTTTGAGTTCGATGCATCTAAGCTTCCTGTATTGGTCTTCTTATGTTATTTCTGTCAATTCATGAAGGCCTTCATTGTTGGAAGTTGGAATTCCATCGCATTCATCACTACTTAAACTGGAAGGTATGTACTTTGAACTTAAATTGGCACCGCAAAGTTCAAACTCCTTCTTTGTTCATTACTGATGAATTCTTCTCTTGTGCAGCATATTAGGTGCTATTGCAATCATCGTCGGCTTGTATGTTGTGCTATGGGGTAAAGCAGATGATACAAAGAGCGAGAGGCTGACCAACCATTCTAATGGTTCTAAAAAGACAATTATTTCTTCTTACTTGATTTCAGAAGTTACAATTTGTGGTCTTTTATAGGGCTGACTTGACCTTGTCCCCTAACAATCTAATCTAACTCAAACTCGTAAGCATAACTCCCTAATCAAACTAAAATATCAAAACTCATGCTACATTAACCGCGTTGAGGTACAGTAGTAAGTTATTCTTGTGCGATTCTTTGCTGCCGGTGGAACCCATGCTATGAGCCTATGATGACTGTTTCTCCAAATCCTTAAGGCCAAGTGGCTAGGATGATTGGGAATTGATATTTGACTTCTCCCGCCTAGATAATGCTCTGGTCCTCGGCAAGAATTGAAACAGGGCCTATGGGCGCGCGACGCGATGACGCGGCGCGGCGGGCGAGACAAGACGGACGCGGCGGACCGCCGCCGTCGCGTGCGGCGCGCGACGCGCGTGAGCGCGGTGCGGCGGGCGGACGAGACGGACGCGGCGGACCGCATCCGCGCGGTGCGGGCGCGCGACGTGGTGGACGCGCGGTGCGGCGGCGTGGTGCGGCGGGGAGGGCGCGCGGCGGGGCGGGCGAGGCGACGCGGCGGACCGCGTCCACATGGTGCGGGGCGCGCACGCAGTGGACGCGGCGCGGTGCGGCGGGGAGGAACCCAATTATCCAAACAAAACATATATGGCCATTCAAAAATTGGCTTTGAAAGTAGGGAACAAAACATGTATGGCCATTCAAAAATTCGTTTGGTTGATTTCGTGTGCATCCCTAAAATGCCGCCGTGGCGTTAGTACGGACACTATACTAGTTTATTATAGTAGATAATATCTCGACTTCATCTATATCGATCAAAATCGTATGTGAGCATCTCTCTCCGTACTCTCTCTCATAAACAGCCAAAATTCAAATTTTAAGTCAAAAATCATAAGCTACAATCTAAAAGAACCCACCCAGATTGTCGAGATCACAACTCGAATTTTGACCATGTCAACTCAAAACTTTGTGAAATAGATTGTCGGGGTCACGATATGTATGACATGTCTTGTAATTGTATCATCCTAATCCTACGTAGCATCATAATTATAATAGTTCAAATCTTTTCAACTTTATAATGACACGACTAGTGCTCGGATGTTTGATTCGGACACTAGCTCCATATGTCTGACTTGCATTTGAATTAATATGCTACTCGATTTCCACTGTCTAATTCTCACCCCACATGCAAAACGAAAGGCCCACCATCCTCACCCTTATTTCTTCCTCCTATGCTCGCTCATGGGCCATTGGGCTCGATTTACCTCACCCCACGAGGATGTAAAGAGGATGGCTGATGTAAAGAATCAATAGTCCACAAACCAAACTATCTAGACCATGTTGGCAATTATTGCAATAAATTTTGTCAAATCTGGAGCCCTCAAACATCTACTGAACTCGATGCTACCCAATGTGACCACCTTAGCAACAAACCATGGCAATAATGCAACAAATGAAAATACGTATTGCAAAAAAAAAATTGGGTGTGTTTAGGCATCACCAAGATGTTTTCTTACTAACAATCATCCAAATTTGAGACCGTTAGATTAGAGATCCAACGGCCTCTTTTTTTTGGAGGGGGGAGATTTTTTTTGGAGGAGGGGGAGATTTTTTTGAGGGGTGGGAGAGAATTCATAGCCATTGGATCTCTAGTCTAATGGTCATAAATTTGGATGATAGTTAGGAAGAAAACATCCGGATGATGTTTATCAACACCCAAAAAAATTACTCTTGTGCATCAAATGTCTCTTACGGTAACACTTGAGAAACCATGTTGCAACAAAAATTACAACAAATACCTCTTACAGCAACATTTGAGAAACCATGTTGCAACAACAAATTACTCTTGTGCAACAAACTAAAAACACAATGGCAGCAAATACCTCTTGCGATAAAATTTGAGAAACCATATTATAACAATACTCAACAATTTATACAACAATCGCTAAAGACCTACTAGAGGAGAACCTACTAGAGGAGAAAGCCATGTCCATAGCTACAATGGCTGAGATCGCCAAAGGGGAAAGAGGTAGCTTACTTGAAGCCTCATTGTTGATAGGCCTAGATCTGACGGGCCAATCCTGGCTCGTCGTGTACCCACATCATTGCTCATCGTTGGCTCTCACTAGATTCCTTCGATCTCTACATCTTTCCATTTTATGGCGCTCACTGATTTTGTACCCGGCTATGATGGAGCCTTTGAGCATGAGCCTTTGATGCAACGAGAGACTGCGGAGAAGAGAGGAGGAGGAGGAGGAGCGTGCCATGTGCAAAGAAGAGAGAGAGAGAGAGAGTGTGTTGGGAGAGAGTAGCAGGGAGCAGGGAAAAGGTCAGAGAGAGAGAGAGAGAGCGCTCGTGGGAATACTAGGAGAGGAGATTGGATTTGGAGATAGTTGGGGAATAGATGTAGAGCCATGATCATGTCTGGAGTGTCCATTCGCTCGGATATTTGGCTCGTAGAAAGATCTTTATAATAACGACTTTCAGTGTAGGATCTTTAAATTTCAAAAAATATATATCACATATCTAGCTAGTGGGATTTGAACAGTACCGTTTTAACCACGAGATGGATTTTTTTGAGCTGAGACTTATGGCTTTTAGTTGTGGTTTTTGAATTTCAGCCTGTTCGTAAGAGGCAGTACGCAAAGGGAAATAGCCGTATGCCATTTTGACCAGTACAGTTGAACTTAGTATAGTTTATATGATAATTTATCTGTAGATCCAATCTAAAAACACACCGTTTAACAATAAATTACTATAAAAATGAAAACCAAAGGCTAAGCATAAGGACATCTGTAGTGTATATAACCCAAAAGGCCTTAAGGTGGGTCCCATCTAAACCTTAAGACCAACTCCATAGTGTATATAACCCAATGGGCCTTAAGACGATCCCACTTGGCAGATAAAGAAAAATTATATTTTAATGCTTGTGGCCAGGTCTTTAGTTTGAGGATCAGTCTTAAGCTTTTTGCTTAGGTGCGCTAAGGTCACCCTCAGAATGTATAAGGTTGACCTTAAGGTGATTTAAGACTTCCTCTTTTCATACACTACAGATGCCCTAAGAAAAAAAAATTGAGACACGACACAGTAACATCTATCCTTGCACGCACTCGAGCCTTGGATAGACAGAAAACACAAAACTTCAAGGTGTAAGCGCAAAAGAAACGAAAGCCAGGCCCAAGTGATCAGGTGCGAAGGTTTGCCCCATTAGCCCTTCCGCGCAACCACCACGAAAAACCAACAATAAGGACTCCCCACCACGCGGCCTGCCGGTCTTCTCCCACGTCCGGCAAACCGCCCTCCTCGATTCCTCCCGGCGACGAGCGCACCGAGGCAGCGATGAATCCCTTCGCGAAGAAGCCAACGCCGCGAGGTGCGTACGATTCGTTCCCCTCCCCCTCCTTTTCGATCGAATTCGGCCTCAGCTCCCGCGATCCTATCCCAATTGCGTTCCGCGCGCCGTCGTCGCCTAGTTCGAATTCGGATCGATCGGCCTGCTCCGGGGGGGAATCCGAGGGTTCCGTTCGCCCCTAGCTGGCGCGATTGCTGTATTCTGAGCTCTGATTTTGGTTTCTGGCTCTGCAGAGACGATCCGGAACAGCAAGCGCGAGCTGACGAATGCTACAAGAGGTGATTTGACTGGTTCCCTTCCTGCACACTTACCATATATGAGAATTGCTTTGTCTTATGCTAATTTCTAGGTTACGGTATACCAAGTTACGTATGCCAACTGTAGTTAGCATCTAATGGGAGTTGAATCAAAATCTGCTTCGTTGCATTCCATTGTTTCCGGAATCTGACCAACAGTACGGGTCACTTGTAGATTTCGTGTAGTCTTATCTTATGGCTTTAAGTCACAATCCCTCTTATTTTGTGTAAATCGAATACTACTAAGTTTGCCAACAAGAATTAACGGGCCACGGCTAGCCAAATGCCCGAATCTGGTTTTGGAGTAATTTTGTTTTATTTGAAAAGGTGTTGAATTTCGGGAGTTGAAGTTAGACTGAATTATGAAACATGGAGAGAAATACTATGTCTTAGAAACATGTTGAAAATTCGGTATATGTTACCTGTACCCTTTTCAGCAATACTTTTCCCCAAAAGTTCAACCATACAGGTTGTAAAAGTTATCTAATGCCTGAAGTGTGATCTGTAGGTATCGAGAGGGATATTGGAACATTACAGCAAGAGGTATGCATGTTTAATCACATCCCTTGTGTTGTCTGTTTAGTGAGAAAAATTGCTTAGCATATCTGCCAATTTGGAAAGTTATCTAATGCCTGAACTGACAAGTTGTTTAAGCTGAGATATATTCTTAGCCTGCTCCGTGTGGTTTCCGCTTGAACTATGTCCACACCATATGACAAGTGCATGTTTTTCATGCTGTGTTTTGCTATTCCATTTGTTAGATGCAGTTGAATGAGCAGCAGCCACAGGTTTACCTTTTTTTTTCAATTATCAGGAAAAGAAGCTAGTTGCTGAAATCAAAAGGACTGCAAGAACTGGCAATGAGGTTTTATTCTTATTTTCAGTTTGAGCACAGTAATTTTGTTCTAGATAATACAATATGGTTATCCTGATTCCCGTTTGTTTTGCAGGCTGCAACTAAAATCCTGGCCCGTCAGCTGATCAGGTTAAGACAGCAAATTTCTAATTTACAAGGTAGCCGAGCTCAGATTCGGGGAATTGCGACACATACACAGGTGAAATATTTTTCCCATTTTTGCTTTCTTCCACACACACAGTGGGGGTTAGTTTTCTGATTTTATGGCAAACTCTGTCCTTAGGCAATGCATGCCAACACTTCAGTGGCTGCAGGCATGCAAAGTGCGAGCAAAGCAATGGGAGCTTTGAACAAGGTAATTTCCTACCAAACTTATGTGCATGAGACAGTTCAGATGTTTAAACTTGAAAAATTAAGTGTGTAGTTTATACAGTAACTAACATAATATCTTTCCCTAGTAACTTACATTTCTTAAAGTAGTAACTTCTTTTGTGTGTTTGAAGTTTGAACTGCACTGTCCAATATCATTTTTTAATAATCAAAACACATATCTTCTACTGAATGTGTAATGTTAAGTTTTTTTTTTTATTTGCAGCAAATGGCACCTGCCAAGCAGATGAAGGTAATGCAAGAATTCCAAAAACAGTCAGCACAAATGGATATGACGGTATGCCAAACTTTCCATCAGTACTTATTACTTAATAGTTAATAGAATGGTTACTTGAAATAAGACAAGATTTTACATTGTTTTTCTGGGAAGCTCACATGCATGTGATGGGTGCCTGTGTGTTAGCATGTGAGAAAATACATGTGCCTGTATGCACTGACTATCCTTATTCCTTGTGCAGAACGAGATGATGTCTGATTCCATTGACAATATCCTAGACGATGATCAAGCAGAGGAAGAGACTGAAGAACTTGCTAATCAGGTTATTTCCAATGTCTATTTCCAGTCCAAATTGCTAGCATCTCTTTGCAATATTTTTCCTTCCATGTTTCTTATTTCATAAGCCCTGGGTATCACTTTTGATTATTTATTTTTATCTCCTGTCAATGTCTTTTAGGTGCTGGATGAGATTGGTGTTGACATTGCTTCACAGGTAGTTGAACTTCTAACACAACCCTTTGTTTCCTATTCTTCTATCCCTTGTTTCAAATTTCTCTCGTCCTTTTCCTTTGTGCAGTTGTCCTCGGCTCCTAAAGGAAAAATTGCTGGAAAGAAGGTTCAGGCTGATGAAAGGTATGCACGATCTTGGATTTATAACCATCTAGTTTCGTGATTTTTATACCCTTGGTAAGGGCTTGAAAGGTTACTATAATTTTTTTCACTTGAAACTGCTATGACTAAGGAGCTACAGTGACTATTTAAGCTCGCTCCCTGCTGACATTGTTTTTCCATGCATGAAAACAATTAAGAGATCCTATAGAAAAATTAAGGTCTAACTGTTGTCATGTTGTGTCCTCTGGATTACTGTGGTGTTATAAACTGAATAAACTCTTTTTTTAATCTTTTTTTTTGTTGGGGGTGGGGGGGTACTATCTTCAAAGTTTAGAGCTTGTCCCTTGCTTGTGTTCATGATATTTGGTCTGCATTTCCTTGAAAAAAGTCTGATGTACAATCACTGATTGGGCTCTACAATGCTGATATAAGCTGATACAACAAGTCATCTTTCGCATACAAGCAAAATTTATCACCACCAGCTATTTTCTGTAGTTTTTGATCCATCTGAGCCGAATATAGAGCTTACCACTGCTTCCCTTGCTTTCATGAATTTACACCTGTAACTGATATAAGTCGCCACGTCACTCACACTGGTTCCCTTATTTACAGTTCAGAGTTGGAGGAACTCGAGAAGAGGTTGGCTGCTTTGAAAAATCCATAAAATGGCACCTCATTGCGTCCCTCTCTCCGCGAACAGTCTTCCAGCCTGGAGCACTTGTACTAGATTCCAGTTTCTTGTTAGAAATTCAAAGACATTTGCATTTGTAAATATTGGATGGAAGATGGTGCGAGTACGAAGACGAGGACCAACTTGATGAGAGTTCTCTAAAAAATTTGACGAGTCGATGTTGCTGCAGTTAATCATGCACGCAGAAGACCAGGGCATTGAGAGCTTCATCAGGCCGGTAAAGTACATGGTTGTGTGATAGTGTAAAGAAAACCTAAAGATTTTATACGGAGCTTTTTTGTTTCCGCTTAGTATATTGTGCTTTTCCTTACACAAGTACCTTACGCTTGCGCGATGCATTAGTGGAATACTATAAAACTACAGCGTCTTCCAGCCAACGAACGGCACAGCTCATGTTTGTCCGATCCAAACAAAACCAACGCTCCTGATATACCCATATTGTCACTATTTTCCACTTTATCCATTCGTTTCACTTCACTCATTTCGTTCCCCTCTCAATTTCTCTCTTCCCTTTCTCGATCGGATGCAAGGAGGTCGGGGCAGAAGAGGAGCTAAGGTGAGGTGAGGCAACGCGCAAGAGCCGGAGGAGGAGCAGAGGCAATGCCGGCGGAGCTGAGGTGAGGTGGCGCGATCCAAGGAGGTCAGACGGAGGAGCTGAGGTGAGGCGGTGCGCAAGAGCCAAAAGAGTAGGAGTCAGCGGCTGCACCGTCACAGCCGGAGGAGGCAATTGGGTGGCTTCGTGACGAGGCGGTGGGGTGGTTCATTACTAGAGACAGGTAGACACGACGAGGCTGGAGGAGTAGCCGTAGCTCGAGATCGCATAAGGAGCCATCAGCGATGTGGTCGTCGCTAGAGGAGGCGGCGCTGCTACATAGAGAGGTGATGATGCAGCAGGAAGAGCAACTGCGGCTCGTTGTTCAAGACGGGACACCAATGGTACAACCCACACTATACTACTGAAACCCTATGACATGTGGCTTGTAGAACCTCCCAAATTGTTGAAACTATACGATACTTGGCTTTAGAATCCCTAAGTTTTTGTTGAAACTTGATGATACTTGGTTTTAGAACCTCCAAATTTGTGTGAAACTCTATGATACTTGGCTCTAGAACCTTCCATTTTTTTGAAACTCTATGATACTTGTGACTTTAGAAACCCCCAATTTGCTGTTGAAACTCTATGATACTCGCAGCTTTAGAACCTCCAATTTTTGTTGAAACTATATGATATTTGATACTCTTTGGAACTTCATGAAACTGCTGAAATTTTTTTGCTTCAGCACTTTGTGAAACTATCTCAAACTTACTATGATTATTTTGCAGTATGTTTGTAGGCATGGACTCTCATTCGATCGACACTGATTTTGTATCTATTCCACCTAAAAAGAAGGGGGTTCACCCCGATTGAAAACCAATGACTCAAGTCCTCCCGCACAGTTGCACGCAAGTCATACAGTGCCAAAGCATACATCAGCTATCCCAAAGCATAGACCTGTCCCCAACCTGCACTGGTTACTTGTGGAAAGAGCATAAGCAGCCCGAGAGCGTTAAGAAGGTACAATACATAATCAACGTTTTTTAATACAATACATAATCAACATCTTTTAAAAAACTGCATTTTGAAACTATTCATCTTCAATAGAAAGTATTTATATTTGCTATCAATGTAGGTTCAAAAGGTAGCGTATAGATACTCTCCGCACCAAATCCCCTTAATAGTGAAGTCCCTTTCCTCACTCCAGAAGAGTTATGTTACTAAAATGGGGCTTGGAAGCCTCCTATCAATGGCAAAGTGTGAACTACCCAAGGGCTTGATAATGTGGCTGATAAACCAAGTGAATTGTGATCAAGGTACTCTGAAGGTTGGTGGCAAGTCTATACCCATCAAACCAATGGTAAAGAAGCTTCTCGGGGTTCATTGTGGTACCATGCAAGTACCAGTGCCAACAAATATGGAGAGCACACTGAAAGATATATTCTTAAATGGAGGGAGGGGAAAGTATGTTAATGAGGCTATACATGAGATGATCAGCGAATCAGATGCAGAGGCATTTTTCAAATCTTTTTATGCTTATCATGTTTTGCCTATATTTAGCACTCAACACAAGTCACTATATCAATCTTTCTTTGATACAATCAATGATGTAAAGAACATTAAGGAGACGAATTGGTGCGACTTCATGTTGATTATTTGTTGCAAGGCATCAGGGACTACAAAGCATCTCAAGCAGCTAATGTGGAAGTGCGTCGGTGCGTCCATATTCTTGATGTAAGTTAGATTTTCTATTGGTTCCTATTGAAGCATGTAAGTAATCTATTGGTATGTTTTTGTAACACGACCTTTTTTCTTCTTTTTTTTGCATTTTTTTGTGCAGCTCATATATATTGACTTTATATCTGCACCGAGCATATTGATCCCCCAGACACCCCACGCCTGAAACATGTCACAACTGCGCATCTCAAGTCATTGAGCTCACTTGATGTTAAGTCTTCAACGAGGAATCACATTGAGACTAAATATGGTCGCTTTAAGGTATGCAAGCATGCGTCATGTGCAGATTATATACATAGGGTTTTTTATGCAATTTTCTATTTTTATTTTTATTTCTTGTGGCTTGCAGGTGGAGAATTCTCTGAAACTATTTATGATACGTTAAACGAGGATGAAACACATGGCGCTGTTGCTGGTGATATGCATAAGGAAACTTCAGCCAGTAAAGAGATCAGTAGTATGTTTTTCTCACCCTTTCTTTTTTCTTTTTTGAATATGTTTTTTGTCCACATGATGCAAAATTGTGATTGTTGTGTGTGTTTTTCATTTCTACATTAAACCTTGTCTGAGTCTTCCCAAAACGATGTGCCGCCTAAATCCAACTTGTTTATTTTGATCCAACGGTCCTTGAGAACCCCACATTTGGATCACGACACGATCCTCTCCAGACGGGCTTATGCCCTATTCATTGCAGCTTCGGCTTGTGCCTTCTAGCTTCCAGAAGTCAGAAGATGGAATGAACGCATTGGCTTCTTAATTTTTCCTCTTTTTTGCCTTTTTGCCTTTTCTTCTTCTTCTTCATTTTTGGCTTTTGCTTTTTTCCCCTTTTTCCTTTACATTGTCCTTAGAGATATAATAGTGTTTTTTTATTTTCCTATTTTTCTTCGTTTTTCTTTAATTGAATGACTCAGAATAAGCTAACAACTGTTATAGTGCAATTCAACAAAAGCCAACATCTGAAAGCCAGAAGTCGCTAAAAAAGCCAGAATGAACGAGCCCTAAGCAATTGGGAGAAATGTTCACACATATGACCCTATAGCTATGTTTTTTTTTCAATTTTGGCCCATATCACTTTTTGGCAAAAAAATGACCGCCTCCCCAAGCTCGAAAGGCGCGATAGGTGACACGGGAATAGTTGCGTGGGAACGGGTCGATATTACCTACGATTCATGGAAGGAGTTGACCAAAGCTCAAAAAGATGCGCTAGTGATGGAAAATTTCCAATCGTTCGAGATCCTAGAAGAACACCAAACCAAAGTGCGATGACACGCGCTACTAGCAGCGTGCAAAGCGTAGAAGAACTTCGAGATCATGCTTATCAAGAAATATGTGGAGAAAGATCTGATGCCCTTCTAGAAGTATCCATTCGTGGAACCGTATTGGCAAGACTTTGTGGTAATAAAGATGACAGATGATTTTAGGAGTGAAAGCGCGGCACACATGGTCCTCGGGCAAAAAAATACGCAATAAAGGAAGGAGAACAGTCAGGCAATACTATGGGAATCCTCCCCGCCATTTGTTGGGATCCCTGATGAGCACGCTTAAAACTGGATAAAAGTGAGGTCATCTACAGGGTCTTCGGGGCCATCTTCTTTCCAAACCTAATAGACAAGGAAGTGTCCCAACGTCTAGTAAGATATCGAATTACCTAGTTTATAATTACTCTATAACTTTATAGGAAGTGAAATAACATATCGGGCTCTTGCAGGAAGCATTGAGTGCAGAATCTCCCCAAGGCTCATTCCAAGCAGTCAAGGAGAGAGATATACTCTCCACGGTCTTGAAAAACAAGAAGCACCTGGGTCGCACAAGAGACCTTGATCTTTATGTTTTCTCAGAGGACTCCGAAGCGTATCGGAGTAGAAAGAGAGCCAAAGACGAGCGCAATGCATGACTACGAGAGGAGATCAGTGAATCCCTCAGAAAGAAGATCATTGATGCCGTAAAAGATGAGATGCGATGGTAGATAGAGAGCATTGAGGAAAGGCTTAAGAAAAATCACTTGCAAGCCCCACCAATACTATGCTAGTCAACCCCCCAACCGTTGGAGTAACTGCGCGTCCAACCCTACCTCAGAAAGTGATGACAGATTTTCTGTCGATGATATCCTGGTAATAATTATTATCTCTGGAATGCTTGATCAATTGATATGCTTATTGGAGTAGCTAATTTTGTATCCTTATGTAGGTGACTACGAAGTGTAAGCTCTAAGTGAGATATGCCTCCGTTGCCCTAGACACTGCTTTGGGCCAGGCGTATCCATCTAGTGTTGGGGCCTTAGTTTACGGTGTAAAATTAGCACCATGTTTCGTAAGTGAATGTGGACGGTGTTCATGCCAATATCAAGTCATCCCACTGTAGATGCCCCAAACGATGAGGTCGTGACTCTAGGGCAAGCTATTAGAACATTCACCTAGTAGCCTAAAAGGGACTTCTACTTGGAGCTACCTGCACCAGTGTCAACTTCACAGGAAAGTCCTGCAATGGTGCCAAGTCCACAGGAGTTATCGGTATCGAAGCTACCTACACCGGTGTGAACTTCACGAGAAAGTCTTGCAACGGTGCTAAATCCATAGGAGTTATCTGCACCGATGTGGCAAGGGCCCGGTGCATCAAATGCATCTACACCTCGTGCCCGTCGACTCTCGTGAAGTCAACCTCTAAATAGCGAGGCGGCAAGGGCAAATTGAAAAAAGCCTGATGATATCCTCTTCTTGCCGTTGGCCCAGAAATTCGTGCTAGGTGAGCCGTTGGTCGTCCCGGTAGGGCGCCTCTAAACCCTAAGATTGGCTTGTCAAAGATTGCATGCATGGTACATGGAACAGGCTAACAAGACGGATGGACAACGACGCTCGGATGTCAACATCAAGTTCAGACCGCATCTTGTTCTCCATGAGGTTCAAGACTGTGTCTTCACGGTGATCTTCGAGGACTTGTTCTTCCTCTTCAACCTCGACGACCTCGATGCCTCACTCATGTGATGCTGGATATTGTAAGTGTGTACAATAACGGTTTACGTTCATGTATTATCGATAAATGTCAAATATAACTCTTTGCTTTTATGTGTATATATATGATTTCTGATGCCAGATCAAGGAAATCACCGATAAATTTCCTCGACCTACACTTGGTCTCCATGCAAAACATCCAGGAGGATGCATTCTTCGTAAAGGGTTACATGATGACATCATTGTTGGCTCACTGCAATAAGAAATTCATAATTTTGCCCTACAACTAAAAGTAAGTGCTGCACTAGTGGCTATACTTGTTAATTTGTATGTTATAAGCAGCACGAACTAAGGTTAATAATAATAGCGACATACCGGTGCAGGTTTTACTGGATTTTAATTGTAATTATACCAAAATAGAACAAGATAGTATACCTTGATTCCCTAAAAAGGTCAAACACGACTTCACAGTTGTCCGACAATTAATTGACAAATAAATACATTTCTTCCATAGATAACTCTCTTGTAGTATTTTCTTCCTTTGCAATGGCTAAGTCTAACTTTTTAAAATCACGTAGGACAATGGGAGGAGAAGATGGGCCTCCTTTGGTTGGAACTCGGTGAGACTCTGATTAACCACTGAGAACAAATGGTGTTTGGGTCCCAGTCTCAGCTAGGGGTGGAAATGAGCAGAGCCGAGCCAGCTCAAGCCAGGCTCAACCGAGCTCGCCTAGAGCTACGGCTTAGCTCGGCATTTCCTGGCTTGAGCCGATTTGAACAGGCTCGCGAGCCGCAGCTATGAAGCTAAATTATTATTCATGAAATAGTAGCATCAGCAGATTATTTAGAATGATAGATAGCAGCAAAACGAAGCAACAATGCTTACATTCTCAGATCTCAAAACGAAACAACAATGCCTACATTCTCATATCTCAAAACGAAGTGGAAATGTAGCACAAACAATGGAAATGTGATTCTTACCTCCAACTTTATCTTGCTTCTCTGGCTAAAAGGACACCAAAGTAACATCTGACAACCATCGAGTAGGCGCATATAGTTATTTACTGCAAGAATAATTGAAACTTGCCTAAAGATGCTGTTTTTTTAGATCAGATTGAAAGATTAAAACACAACACAGTAACCGATTTGGAGAAATCCACTCCTGTTGCTGGGAAGGAAGGGAAGAAGAAGGTGCACCTGGCACAGGGGCACGGAGCGGAGGTGGCACCATCATCCCCATGAATCGCAGTTGCAAGGGCAGATGCTGCCAAGCGGCGGACTCATGTAAGTGCAGAGATGTCAGACCCGGATTTTTCAATCCAGAATCTCCTGTGAAATCACTGCACTATTCCCTGGATCAGTAGATAGTGCTCACAGGTACATTGCTGCATCATTTCATACATCGCATGGACATTCACAACTCATTCCAATATTACATAACAGAGGGTTGAATTATGCCACGTCGGGCAATGAGTTTACATACGGGCCGACCAGGCCAAATGTTTACATTACAAAAGTATGCCAGCGGAAGCAAAAGTCAAGTAGAGCCAATAATCCACAAGCAGCGACTGGGGTAAAATATGTGCCGTATGATTATTACCTAAGCTAAGGCAATAATTATAGGCAAACTATACCTTAGTCTGACTACCTAGGACTCAAAATACGCCAGAGACGCCCTAATTCTCAACGTTGTTCCCTTCCTCTGCAGCGGGGGCATCTTCATAAGCGTAGTGATCCGGGACTCCAGAATCTGGTTTGGTAATACGAGCGTGAGCACTCCAACCCCGTGCTCCGCGAGCCAATACACAGAATGCAATTAAGTAGTATGCAGGGCTCATCAAGAGAAGACTGGGGTTATTTTGTTTTGCGTAGAGTGCTTTTGAATACAATTACTTAAAAATCCCTATGACCTAGCAACTTTTTTTTGCACCCAAGTGTACGTGTGTATCAGAATGCTATAATACCAGTGATCTAGAGGCCATCCACCATTACATGGCCTCCAGACCATATGCTATACTTTCAGCGTTATCACCGCTTATATTACCACTGGGACGACACTCAGGACAACACCATTTAGGGCTTCCCACGGCCCTCCCTTTTAACATTTCATTTGCCAAGATTTTTGAAATAGAACTATATCTAGTTAAGTTCCCATGTCCGCCCTTGACCGTGGGCACGGCTATTCGAATAGTTTTGACTCTGCAGAGTTTGTACGCTTTACCCACAAGAGGTAAATCCACTCGTTGCCCCACATGATTCCTTAGCCATGCGGTTGAGCAGACTATCACAGGACCTTTACAATGCATTTTTCCTAGCAGAGTTATGTCCGCTAAGGTTTCCACTTCCTTCGGGGTACGACCACCCTTCCAGAAGCCCCCTCTTGCGCCGTCACGTCGGAGGATGTGGCCATCCTCTACCCGCCCGTGGTCACACCAGCGCAACTCTTACTAAGTCGATGCAAATTAGTTAGCCCTACCTACACTTTGCCAGCTTGTGGTTGTACTTATTTTACAAGGGAGATCATGACAAGATTCAGTCCTTAGGGTATCTGGGCGGTTATACCACTAACCACACTCTCGTGCACACCTGCACCATACCCCCATACCATCCGCCCAGATATTTAAGCAAGTTTGAGGTTTTTGGGAGTACAAAATAATCATGTCCAACATATACCAGTCATTACCACCATGACTGCCCAACCAACTTTTCTCATGATTAAAAATGATGCTGGGGCGCTCTCACGCCCATGAATATCTAAACAATACTAAGCATGGCATATAATTATGGACTTATTTTTGAAAGGTTACTATTATAGTCTGTGCTAGGGCGACAATGTTCACATGTTCAAATATTTCAAAGGAGGTGTAACATTAACCAAGTACGCATTGGAATATAACTAAAATATTAAATTAACATGTATTTGCACATAACATAACATCATGCAATTTGATAATTTAAACAAAAGTAATTTGCAGAAAACGTTGGTTCAACATGATCAAAGTATTGACTCGCCTTGGTCATAGGGGGTGTTTTCTGGGTTGTCTGAAGCTTCTAGCGCTGCTGCCTCTGCCTCCTCCTCTTGAGCCTCGTAAGCTATTTTTAACGCGCGCGAAAATTTGGATAAAAAAAAAGAAAAAGGCAATCAACAAACCAGTAAACATTTACCAAAAGACCCAAATAACTTCAATACCAAATTTCTAGTTTCATTTGTTTTGGTGCTATAGTAATCCCATTTTGAGTAGCTAAGTTTAATCATACTCATTTTAATATACTGCATTCTATAATTATATTTGGATGTCATGGTCTAAGTTATTGATAATATCTTATAGCCTATATTGTTAACAGTTTGTTTCTACACCCTTTTGTTTAATAAGTTATTTTTTTATGTGAGCAATCACCCTATTACTACACTCTTTCACTTGACAAAAAGGATTATAAGAATTACTCATGCTATATCTACATCTAAGTATTATCTTCTAACACATGATAAATATCCATGCTCAAAAGTCCCTAAATACCCTTAGTTGAAATTTGTAGGGATTAATACACAAGGTTAATATACAAGATGCTTGCTATTACATGTGCCATTTTAATTTACGTTCAATCATTCATTCTATTTATTTGCTAAAGATTTAAACAGAGTTATTTATTATATATGCTCATATGTGCACACATGGATATGTGTATCTATATGTATATATACCCAACATTTCATGGCCCAAGCTAGCTGTTCATGCTAAAGGATTTAGTATACACCCCTACCGCACTATCTCCCACTTCCCTGCATTGTCGGCTGGGTCACTTGCGCACAGTGAAATGGCAAAAAAAAATTAAATAGCCAAAAACCCACCAGGCGTGGCAGACCAGACTCTAACGCGCGCTGCTTGGGTGCGTTCACATCACCGACGCTACTAGCCAGGAGGACTTCTCAGATGTTGCTCACTTATACAGGGGACTATTACCTCTTAAGGTAGGCAGTAGTAGAGGCCGGGGCAGAGGAGCTCGGGGCCAGGAAGGGCGGCGGGCTCGTCGGTGGGAAGGGCCGGGGAGGTGCGGGCAACGAGCAAAATGGAATTTCCGCGCGTCGAGGAACCCGGTGGTGCGGTCGGCGGCGGATGGGGGTCACCGGAGTAGGGCCGGCGGCGTGCGGTGGCGGCGGTCCAGGGAGAAGATCGACGTCGGCGCCGGAAAAGGATCGGCAGGCTCGGAGGAGGGCGGGGATGTACTCCAGGTGTCCCAGGGAGGGTGTAGGAGCGGGCAATGGAGAAATGGGGGCGTGGATCGACAATTTTGTTTGGCGGCCGGACTTGGGGAAGAGAGGGGGTTCCGGCGAGGGGAAGGGAAGGGAGGCCGATTGCTCTGGGGAGGAGTGAAAGGGGAGTGTTGCGGTGCGGGTGAAGGTCTTTGCCGGGGCCTTATAAGGGGCAAATTGCGCTGGCGTCGGGAACTCGCCCATTCGGTCTTTTCGGCGCGCAGCGGAGCAGGAGATGGCAGGCGGCGGAGGATCTGAGGGGAAAGGATTCGGCATGATGGCAAGGGCGACGCGCGCGGTGTAGCAGAGAGGTTGAGCTGCGCGCGTGAGGGAATGGCTCGGCAGAGCGGGGAGGAAAAAGAGGGTGGTGCCAGCGCGGGGGAGAAAAAGAGAGCGAAGCAGGGTCATGGCGCGGCAAACCAATGAGCGGAGGCGACGTTGTCCAGCGTTCCGAGGTGGGGCGACCGCTGGTCCGAAGCAGGGGTCCTCCGGTCTGTGCGCGTGAGGAGGCGGGCTGGGCTACGGGGCGAGCGCGAGACATTTTCGGCCCGGAGAGAGAAGTGATAACGGGGAAGGAGTTGGGGAGAAGAAAAACAGTGCCGCTGCTGCTCGGGTCCATGGTCCAGAGAGCAAAGACGCGGGTGAGGAAGGGCCACGTGCCAGGGAAAAGGAGGCGCGGCGGGTTGCTGGCGGGTGGAGGGGGTTGGGCGCGTGGACAGCAGGCTGGTTGGCTGAGTGCAGTTGGCGGTGGCGGCCTAGTTCTTCTTTTTATTTTTGGCTATCTATTTCTATGCATTTGTTTGATTGCTTTCATGTTCCTTAATTAAATTTTTTTCTTTTTTCCCTCTTACTGATGTGTTTATACACCTGTTTCACTTGTGCCCAATTTTCATTACTTTATTTATTAAGGGTTTTCTTTTGCCTTTCTTCGGGAGACCTCAAACCACACTCAGGGAAAAACTTATTGGAAACCAACACCAAGAACCAATATACTCAGCAAGGTTTTCAAATCTTACATAACTTTCAAATCCAAGAATTCAGGATGTTACAAGAGAGAGCTCGGGAGCACTCAAAGAATGGGTCAGGGAGAGGAAAGGAGCGGAGGTCAACACTTGGTACTGTAGGTGTGGAGCGGAGGCTAGCAGTGGTTCGGTGGGTGGTGCGGTGGACAGGGCGGGTGGCGAAGGGGAGATTGGAGGAGGAATGCTGATTGGGATCGTGAGAAAGGGATCGACACGGGATGACATGCGTTAGTGGGCTGGGCAGGGGGCTGCGAACTGGATGGACTGGACGACTGCACACACGAACTAAATTAGGCTCGGGAGCCGGTTCATAAGCGACTCAAGCTTGGCTCGATTTTTCTGTGAGCTTAGGAAGGAGCTCGGCTTAGCTCGAAAATTCGCAAGCTCGAGCTGAGCTGGGTCGAACTTGTTACCAGCTGAGCCGGCTCATGAGTTTTGAGCTATTTTTTCAGTCGTAGTCCTGGCGATCGCTGAGGCGAAGGGTAGGGCATAGCGGGCGGAGAAATATAGAGACAAAAGAGGGGGAAGACATGCACAACGGATGAAGGAGGTAACGCCGCTACCATTATGGGAAACATTTAATAACTAAGGGGACGGGAGGCTAAGCTCACCAGCAGCGTCGGGGAGAAAGCCCTCCCCATGAGAGGACGACGACGATCGGGAGAGCTCCAGGCCTCGCACGCGCAAAGGGGACAGAAGCCATGTGCACCACCTACAGACCGCAACGCAACGCAACGCATCGCGGCGGGGCCGTATTGGCGTGTCTCCGCTCGTTGTTCAGGAAAAACAGAAAATCCACCTTGCTTATGAGATACCCCTTCCGTTTCATAATCTCTCTCTCTCTCTCTCTCTCTCTCATCCACACAGCAATACTACGTGCACAAACTACATACGCACATCTTGTAAAACGGAGGAAATATGGCTGTTTTGGAGCGACATTATGCACAAATAAGGAGAAGTTTTATTATGCAGATTTTGTTAGTTTAAGGAACTCGTGTGTCGACGACCCAAAGGGGGAAAAGAAAAAGAAAAAGAAAAAGAAAGATGAACATCTATAAATATATGCTAGCTTCTCGAGGTGTGAGAAAGACAAAACACTACCCACCCTTCCCGTCCCAGCCGCCTGGCCATCATGCATGCAGCCCAGCTCACGCCAGCAAAGCCGCTCCAACGTGCGACTGAAACAATGAAAAATAATCAAGAGCACGAGGTAATGATTTAACATGAAAAATCTTTACAGGAAAAAATTATATACGTACAATCAGCAAAATCACTTTATGGATGAGAAGTTACAGAACGCTCTTGATATATTACATGTGTATTGTGAATTGCGCATTGCTTACTGAGAGACTTATAAGGGTTATAAATAACCTTGGGAATAAGAGTCCTAGACGATGAAGAAACAGAGTCCTAGTCGGCAACGAGAACATAGACCTCGGAGACGGGAATGGAGTCCTACTCGGAGACAGAGCAGAGTCTCACAAGATGATGGAGATGAGTTGTAGTTAGAAATCCTGACCAATTCAGAATGATATACTAGTCAAGTAATGAGTTATGGTAGGACCTGACAACCTGATTGTTTTTACCTTTTGAACAAAACCTGATCAAACTCTTTAAGTGATCGGATCAGACCAGATTCGGATCACAAACTACCAGATTTGGCACAAACTACAACAGGTTCTTTACCAAACTATTTTCCAGATATTCTGCATAACTTATTTAGGTCCTGTTTATCCAGCTCAGCTTCTTCAATCTTGGGTTCGAAACCTGGCTTCAAGAGAAGCTACTAATTCCGGGCTTCAAATTGCGTAGTTTATTTTGAACTCGGCTTTTAAATTTATAATGTATTTTTGGGCTTCAAAGCCCGTACGTTTAGCCGGAAAAATGGCTTCGAGGCCTAAAAGACTGAAGTTGTACCTGGCCAAACAGGCCTTAGTAGGCCAAGTAGCAGTCCTTCAGAGTTCAGACCTTCACAGCTGATCACTTTTCTTAGTTCCACCAAATGCACACGCGTAAGTACATGGCGTTGATCCATACTGTATAGTTGAGTAATTAAGGAGAGAAAACCACGAATTATCCATTTCATGAACAAACATCATGCTGCTTGAGTGCTTGACTCACCGTACGCATTGGTTCAGCTACTCTTAATTCTTAATTGCTAGCTACCAACCCCTAACAAAGGGATGATGGCCGCTTATATATGGATTATGAAACTTCAATTTAAAAGAGCTAAGCTAGCTAGCTTCTTGCTTGAAATTGAATGCTACAGATCAAATAGGCTAAACCAGTTGTTTTTCAGCCTACATGTAGCATACAAGTCTTTTTTTCCTGAAACAAACCCATGTTAGCCTACACAAACTCCGCTCCTGCATGGGCCATGGCTCTTTCTTATTTGATAATTATATATTGCTGTATTTGTTCATAGGCCATTTCTTCCCAATATTTGGCAAGGGGTTGCTTCACCAGGCGAGCAGTCAATAAAATAGCTGTTCATTATGACCTCTATCTTTTTGGTGGGCAAAATCGTGTGCGTCGGCTTTCAACAGCAGTTAGACTTATTGGTAGTGTAAGTCACCTTTTCATGCATAACTTAGTACACAACTGTGTGCAAGGACAGGGGTTGTTTTCCTTGGGCTTTTGGTTTTTTTAAAAATCAAAATAAACGGTGCGATTTGTTGAAATGAATGTTTCAAATGCATTATTGAACCCAAAACCATGTACGCCATCCGTGTCCGTATCTTCGCAGTTTGCTGCCATATCAAAAAACATAAACCAAAATAGCCAAGGACTACTATAATATTTAACTGTGCCTAAAAGCATAGATTGAAGTACTACCTGACTGTGTGACGCGAGAAATCACTATCGGATTTCTTACCATGGGGTATAAGGTGCAGGAGTGCCAGTGTACTGAAGTACACAAAAATTAAATAAACACAAGAAAGATAGGGAAAACATGTATTTTATTCATTCATTTGAGAATAACAAAATTACAAGTTCCCTTTATATATATACGCTCCATAGCCTATTTTGCATAGCAGATTTGACATAGGCGATGTGATCTCCTGGTTCCTAGGGCCTCGGAAAGCTTCTGGTTAATTACATCCGTGGGGTGAACCCATAGAATACCTCCGATTAAGTTGCGTCTTGGTTATCGTTTTCGGTCTTCACTTCACGTTCTCCATGCATGTGATGAATGGTTGATGTAAATGTAGGCATGGTATGATCCATAGCTCCATCGGTCTATGGGGCCATTGACAGTGTAGCCTTGCATTGGCCATGCTTGCCTCTGTCGTTTAACCTCATCGGTATAGAATGACACACAAAATTAAGGTAATTAAAGGTGGGTATGATTTATGTCAAGCATGACTGATCTGACGATACGGTGGTAAAATTGGTGTAGTAGACGTACTTAATTCGGATGGTGAGGCTAGCAGAGTAGAACGCTGGGTCAGATGTCAAAGTGGTCAAAAGTGACCAATGGGAAGGACCCCACTGCAGTGTAGACCACTTAGCTGAACTCACATGTCATAAGTGCAAACAATCCTTACTTTTAACAGAACAGAACACCAGGGTTCAATATCAACGTGGTTGAAAGTGATAACTGGGAACGACTCCTCAGAAGCCAGAAGCCATCGGGGTTAGTCGGTAGTCGAAAGTCAGAAACCATCGGCCTTCAGGTGTCATCGATGGTCGAAAGTCGGAACCCATCTGATGCGGATATGCTCATGTCTTATGCTTTTCAGTTAAATTTATTATTTAACTGGAAAGAATTATTGAGTCGTATTAAATATTATCAGGTGAACTCGTTTCGAGCTGAATTTAATTTTAATTTATACGAGACATGTTCACTACCTCACAAGAATGTTTTGCGTAATTTTAGGATGCCACTCAGAATAAGAATACAATTGGTGCCACATGAGGACAGAGAGATACTTATTGTGCTGTCCATAAAAAAAAACGAGCTACTATTCCCACATGAGATCAATACATACGTGCACCCGTATGCATGGCCAAATAAGGCCCGGCCCAAAGCCATGTGCGGGGGGAACGAAAAGTATGCAGCCGCCGCCGTATAAAAGAGAGGAGAAACAGAACAGAAGAGCCGACTAGAAGATGAAAACACATTACGTGACGAGATGACTAGAAACCATGAAGGCACAGTACGTGGCGAGAAACAATGGAGCCTAGATGATGAATTGAGATGTTGAGTTCATGTTTTGTACATGTTTCTTGAGTTTTTGATAGCCACAAAAATTCAATAGAAATTTGAGAGTTCTTGCAAATTGAGATCGTTCAACCTTTCCGCTGGGAATTGGGAGCGCGATAGGGTTTTTGCTTGGTGGTCGTGAAGCCCGGCACGTGTGATCTTGCGAATTAAAGAGCGTTCGTTCTTGCATTGGCAACGGAGGATCGCTACGATTCGAGAGGCTGCACGTGAGTATCCAATCCTACGTCGAGAAGATCGGGCGACCCCGTATCACCATCGGCTATCAAACGTAGTCGGTGGTCGAGAACCATCGAAAGTTGTTTATGATAGAAAACCATCGGAATCTGTCCGAGGTCGAAAGCCATCAGAAGTTGTCCATGGTCGGTGGTCGAGAGCCTTCAGAAGTTGTCTATGCTCGAAATCCATTGGAAGTTATCCATGGTCGAAAGCCATCGTAAGTCGTCCATAGTCGAAAGCCATCGAAGGTTGTCCGTGGTCCAAAGCCATCATGGGCGAAATCCATCGGACGTCGTCCCATCATGGTCGAAAGCCATCAGAAGTTGTCCATGGTCGAAAATCATCGTGGTCGAAATCCATCGAAAGTTGCCTGTGGTCGAAAGCCATCGGAAGTCATCCATGGTTAGTGGTTGAAAGCAACTGATTGCTCGACCAGGCACCGTAGAACAACTCGTTTTTGTAGTAATGGTCATCAGCATCCGAATACTATGGGCGGTGTATGGCGCCCAAGCTTAGTGAGTAGTCGGTGGCATCCGAACACCGAGGGCGGTTGAAGGCATCCGAGCACAGTGGGCGATCGGAGAAGACCGAATATCAATGGCGGTCGGCGTCGCCCAACTACGGCAGATGGTTGTAAGTCACTAAGCATAGCTGGCGGTTGAAAACGTCCAAGTTCTGAAGGGTGTCGGAGGCGATCAGAAGCATCCGAGTATAGGAGGCGGTCGTAAGCCACCGAGTATCAAAGGTGGATGGAGACATCCAAGTGCAGCGGGCGGTCGTACGCGACCAAGCATCACTGGTGATCGAAGGTGTCCGAGTACAGCAGACGGTCATAAGCAACTGAGTATCACCGGTGATCGGGGACGTCTGGGTACAACGTCCGATTGTAGGCATCTAGGTACAACATTCGGTCGAAGGCATTCGAGTACCGCAGGCAGTCGGAGGCGTCCGGGCACAATGGGTGGTCGTAAGTGATCGAGTATCACTAGCGGCTGGAGGCATCAGAGTACTGTGAGTGGTCATAAGCTTTCAAGTATTGGCGATGGTCAGAGGCGTCCAAACACAACGAGCGATCAGAGATGACCGAGTATCAAAAGTGATCGACGACACCTGATTACGGCAGGCAGTCATAAGCGACCGAGTAAAGCTAGTAGTCAAAAATGTCCAAGTACAATGGACGGTCATAAGAGACCAAGTATCACCAGTGATCAGAGATGTCTGGGTATAGTGTCTGGTCGTAGGCATCTGGGTACAGCGTCTGGTCGGAGACATTTGAGTACTGTAGGCGATCAGAGACGTCCGGGCACAGTGAGCGATCACAAGTGACAGAATATCACTGGCGGTCGAATGTGTTAGAGTTCTGTGAGTGGTTGTATGCTTCCAAGTATCAAAGGGCGGTTGAAGATGTTCGGGTCTAGCGGGTGGTTGGAGACATTCGAGCACTGAGAGTGGTCGATGGTGCCCTAGTGTTGAAAGTGGTCATAGACGTCCAGGCTCAGTGGGCGGTCTTAAGCAACTGAGTATCACCGATGATTGAAGATGTCTAGGTACAACGGGTGATTGTAAATAACCGAGGACAGGAGGTAGTCAGTGACATCCGAGCACAACCGGCGGTCGTAAGCGATCGAATATCAAAGGCAGTTGGTGATGTTTGAGTATAGTGGGCGGTCATAAGCGACTAAATATCACAGACAGTCAGTGACATTCAAGCACAGCGGATGGAAGCAACTGAGTACGGCAAGCGGTCGATGGCGTCCGGGTAGAGTGGGCGATCGATGGCGCCCAGGTACAGGGGATGGTCATAAGTGACCCAGCACTGAAGGCGGTTATAAGCGACCGAGCATAAAAGGCAGTCGTAAGAGACCAAGCATAGCTGGCGATCAAAAGCAGCTGAGTACAGAAGGTGGTCGACGACATCCACGTACAGTAGGTGATCAATGGCGCCTTGGTATAGTGGGCTGTCAATGGGGCCCAAGTACAGTGAGCGATCAATGGTGCCCGAGTACTGTGAGTGGTCGATGACATCCAAGTGCAGCGAGCGGTCAGAGGCATCTGAGTACTGAAAGCAATCGTAGATGCCCAAGCCCAATGGGTGGTCGGTGATGTCTGAGTACAACGAGCAGTCGATGGCTCCCGAGTACAGAAAGCGGTCATAGACGTTCAAGCCCAGCGGTTGGTCGGTGATGTCCGGGTGCTGTGGGCAGTCGATGATGCCCGAGTATTGAAAGCGGTCGTAGATGTTCAAGCCCAGCAGTTGGTCAGTGATGTCCAGTGCTGTGGGCGGTTGATGGTGTTCGAGAATTGAGAGCAGCCGTAGACGTTCAAGCCCAGTGGTTGGTCAATGACGTCCAAGAACCGTGGGTGGTTGATGGCACCCGAGTATTGATAGCTGTCGGAAGCATCTCGATACCAAAAGCGATTGTAGACATCCAAACCCAGTAGGAGGTTGGCTGGGACGACTCCAATGTGGCCAAGGCACAGGATATAAGAATGTCAAGATTATGAGGGCAGTCCATCCTCACTGGATTGCTATGGCGGCCGGTGACATCGTGTGTCTCATGTGTCGAGAAGGTCTTGTGAGAGTGCGATCGGCCTCGCCTTGCGAAGCTTGGTGTCAAGTCGAGTAGAGTGTCGACGATAGGCGTGGTGTCCTCGGCAGCAGACAGGGCTACACTGGTACATGGTGGATCATCGCGGTTGCACAGCTTGGCTGGGGCACGCGCCATATGTAAGAGTGGAGGGAGCTGACAGCTCACTGGCACTGCAATGAACATGACAAGTTCGGTGACAAGCGTGATGGCTTCGTGAGACCTTCATCTTCGCTCGAGAGAATAGAGGGACTTCTTACCTCAAGCCCAATGAGTAGGAAGGCGGACGACGATCTTGACAGTCTCGACATTATGGCCACGGGCCACACAACGGTGATCTCCACAACATCTAATCAACAACATCATTGGCAGCGACCACATGCGCTTGGTGACATCTTCACCACTGCCATCGTTCATTGGCCCTCTTGAGCAGACTACGTCATGTCTGGGCTTGTGCAGATTGACTCTTTATGCTCCTCTGCCTTCTTCCCCTTCTGTGTGTATATCTTCTTTGTATATATCTTCTTTATGTATGAATGCTAATGGGATCTCCTTCCTTTTCTGTGCATCTGCTCCATGGGTTCCCCTGCCGATGAGGTGTGTTGGGGTCCGTCTTCCATCCGTCTGGGTTTCTCGATGGCTTCCCCCATCTCTCCTTTTATAGACACGAGCAAAGGTCGCAGGCAACGTATGCAGTTCCCACATAGTGCAAATCGTGCCATTAATTTTGAGATCAAATTCCAGATCGATTATCGATTTCTTGCCTTTTAGACCTTTGCTTTCCATATCAAAATGATTCATTGAAAATTACTTCCATCAAATGGAGATATGATGTAATCATCTTTGCATTGTGAATACGATATATCCAGAACGGATCTTTTCCTTCCATCTTGGGCATAAGCTGCCATAAATTGGCCACGCGCCTTGCAATCGATCGAGAACATGTGGTCGTATGAGGCACAGCGCAACAACCGGTTGAACTGGACCGTAGATCATGTTGGAACTAATCTTATTATTGATGGTAGTCGAGTATATGTGTGCCTGAGTTTGCGTAGGAGTCAGAGACCAGTCGGAACCCCTGGAGTCGGAGACCCTCTAGATTATAGTAAGCTGGTCATAAGACACAATGAACCATTTGGTAGACCAACCTTAAGTATCCGATCGGTGCTTCGAAGACCTGCGTGATCGAGAAGTTGTGATTGAGGCATCCAAGTAACAGTTGAAGAGAACAGTGTGGTTAGATCAACGTGGTCAAAAACAGTGAGTGGTCAAAGACCGGAAGTACCGGCTCTATGTGAGCGGTACAACCGGTGTTGCAGTAAAATCAATATGGTCGACAACCGTGGTCGACACAACCATGGTCGAGCAGCTGTGGTCAACACAACGTGGTCGATGACTAGCGAGTGATCGAAGACTAGATATACTGACTCTGTGTGAACTGTATGACCGGAGTTGTAGTAAAATCAATGTGGTCGATGAGCCGTGGAAGACACAACGTGGTCGAAGACTCACGAACTCAGGGAATGAGTTTGGCGCACATGCTTCATGATCGGCCAGTGGCATGCAGCCATACGAGGCGCAACACGTTGACCACGCACCGACCGCTCTGAAGACTAACTCACGTGCCGTTTCATTACCCGGTCTTAGAGAAATTAAGTCTTGCATAACACGTATACATACCTCAATTTTCTTCTCAAACATGTATCTCTGTATTTGCTTTGACTTAGTATATTTATACAAAAACTCATCAAACACTAACATAGCCGCATTGTTCTGGTGCATGCAGCTGTGCAAATAGGATAATCCTGCGTAGTTTTTATTCTTTTGAGTATTTCGTGAGAAGTTCTATCATTCGTTAAAGAAGGATGTGCGCACCAAGGCTAGTCCCAGGACTCTAGTCCGGCCAAGCGAGGCGCACCGTCGCCTCTTTTCCAGCTGAGCCATACTAAGTTCTCAAACCTGTGTGACTAATGTGTTGTCTTTGTTAATAAATTGAACATATTTATGTTTATACACACACACACACACGAAAAAGGCAGGCACAGAATCTGTATGATTACAAGGGACAAAAAGGATAAGTTTTACAAGACATTTCAAATTACATTTTTTTTTCACAGCTTCTGTTCTTGATTATACCACACTATCATCCTTAATTATACGTAAGCATGCGAATCCCCTTATTGTTATGTAGTAATAAGACATGACTTCAAAACAGAAAAAACAACAAAAGGCAAGAGGAACTGAGGAAGCCACCAAACTTCTGCCTCCAATGGCGCCGCCACTTCTGAATTAACACCTTCACCTTGTAGCTGGTACATACCATACGGCATACGCATGCGTAATAACAGTTGCCGCGTACCTCACGTGGTCAATACAAGGGGCAGGTGAGCCGGGGCGTGGGCACGGCGTAGAGCCGGGTGGCGCGCGGCGCGGTGAGGCCGAAGATGTCGCCCATGTCGAGCTCCGACGGCTTCATGCCGTCGGGCAGCGCCCAGTTGAACCCGTGCGCGAGCTGCGCGACGGCGAGCTCGAGCGCGTACAGGCCCAGCGCCGTACCGGGGCACGACCGCCGGCCGGACCCGAACGGCAGGAACTCGAAGCAACCGCCCTTGAAGTCGAGCCCGGCGGCCTCCCCCTCCGGCGCGAACCGCGACGGCCGGAACACGTCGGCGTCCTTCCACGCCTTGCGGTCGCGACCGATGGCCCAGACGTTGATCATGACGAGCGAGCCCCTGGGCACGGAGTAGCCGCCGACGACGCAGTTCTCGGCGGTCTCGTGGGGGAGCAACGGGACGGGCGGGTGCAGGCGGAGCGTCTCCTTGACGACGCACTTGAGGAAGGGGAGCTTGTCGAGGTCCGCCTCGCTCACGTTCCGGTCGAGCCCCACCACGTCGGCGAGCTCCTGCTGCAGCCGCCGGAGGTAGTCGGGGCAGTGCATCATCTCCGCCATCGCCCACTCGATCGCCGACGCCACCGTCTCTGTCCCGCCAAACATCACGTCCTGCGTTGTTCACAATCGTCCATGCACGCAGACAGCCACGTCACCACATTAGTTTATTAATTAGTACAAAAAATATTCATTTGTGTGGCATTAGTAGGTCAAGGTTATGATGCTCACGCATGCAGCATGCGTCGTAGATCGATCAAGTTGTCACTTGTGTGTACTATAATATTAAGCCAGGAAGTAGGTCGTGTACACTTGTGCATGCAAGTAGTACAGTGTTGAATGCGTAATGCTTACCGGCTCTGAAGTTACGGAGTTGTGATCGTTTTTTACGTGTGTTCATAGGTGGAAATGATAATATTTTATTGTGGGACTTGGGTCCGCTCATTTCGATTTGAATTTCTAGCTTCTAACTTATTTTTCATTATTCTTAAATTTTCTTTTTTAAATATTTTTTGGTTTTTTTAGCTTTTTGCCGGTTCTTTTTCGTATTTATTTGCATTGATGAGCTAACCTTTTTAATTTTTTAAATTTAATTATGCCAAATAAGCCACTATCAGTTACAGTGTAATTTCAACCAGCTATAGTGTAATTTTAGACATAAGCCATATTTTTTCAGCCCAACTAAGCGAACTGTTAAAAACTGAAGTGGTTGGTGCAAAGATAAGGGAGCGGTCGGGGTCAGGACTTGAAGCTTAATTTTACTTTGGAGGGTGACATGTAGGGCTGTAAACGAGTCGAGCTCGAGCCGAGCTCGAGTTGGGGTCCGAGCTTGAACCTGGGCTCGAGCTCGGGTCGGTCTAAGCTCGAGTAGGCTCGAGCTCGGCTCGTTGAAGCTCGATAACAATTAAAATAATTTATTATGCACTATTTTTCAATAATAAGAAAATTTTAAGTTCGAACTCGGCTCTAATAAGCTTGATAACAGTCAAAATAATTCAAATATACACTAATTTTCAATAATAAGAAAAGCTCGAGCTCGAGTAAGCTCGGTAAGAATTAATATGCATTATTATTTAAGCTCGAATCGGGGCTCGCGAACTATTCGAGCTCGGTTCGGTGAAGCTCGCGAGCTCGAGATCAAGCTCGAGTTCGGCTCGTTTAGAGTTCGAACCGAGCTCGAATCGAGCTTAGAATGAGCCGAACTCGAATAGTTCGCGAGTTCCGAGCTTTTTTTACAGCCCTAGTGACATGTACCAAGATGGCCAAAGCACACATACGCAATTGGTTGGCTCAATCTTGGAAGGTTTCATGTTTACTTTTCATCAGCTGAAAAATCATAAAAGTTGAAAAGGATGCAGGAGGGCACGTATGTTTAGATTAAAGTGCAAAGTACATGTATGGTCCAAACTCTGCAAAGTATTATCAACTTTTTTAATTAAAAATTCGAAGAATACTGAAAAGTACGTGCGTTGAGGAAGCCGGAGCATGCAAGCAAGATACCGAAAGAGACGGTGCAGAAATTTGGCGTCGCGTCGACAAGGGAAATGAAATGGCAGAAAAAGATCAAGGCCGGCGTGGTCAGGCTCATGCCCTGACTCTGAGCCTGGCTGCGTGTGGGCGTGCTTGCGTCCGCGGTTGGAAAGATTGACAAACAGCTAGGTCAAGTTTTTCAGAAATAAATGTGTGGGCACTCATGCAAGTGTACTGCATAAGAGCATGTACAATAATGATCTTATAGTCAAGCTAGTCAACATTTTTGCTGACGTGGAGGAGAGAAGAGAGGAGAGAGATGAGAGCTTGGCTCTCATGCAAGCAACAAGCTGGGCACAAGAGCCTATGCAGAAGTGGGCCTAGATAATAAATGTATGTGAGGAGGAATAGGAAAGAGAATGTGAGATATGGTACCACATAATAATAAAAAAATTTTTGTAGATAAATAGAAGACAAATTATTGTATAACTTGGCTCTTATAACTTGACTTATAGCTAAACACTTAGCTCTATTATTGGACTTGCTCTGAAAGTGGTTACCGATGGCTGGTGAAAAGCGAGGATGAAAGTATAAACGAGCCGGTGCATATGCTGTAGCTTACTTTGCATGAGAGTTGAGGAATATCTCAAGTAATCAATTTCCTTGGAGCATAGATTCGATTTGTTGCTACTTTGCAATAGTGGTGATCGATCAACGCGTGGAGGCCTATGCAGCTTTGAGACGAGATCATTCACTGCCCGAATCTAGCCCTGAATGGAGTGCCATTACGTAAGGCAAGTTTCGGTGTACGTACCATGATGATGGCCTTGATGTTGTCGCGGGAGAGGCGGAGAGCGTTCTGCGGGTCGTCTTTGTCGTCGCCGGCGGCCTTCCCGACCTGCGGCTTGTCCTCGGCGAGGAAGACGAGCATGTCGTCGACCATGTCGGCGTCGGAGTCGTCGGGGTTCTTGTCCCTCTTCATGTGCTCGTCGATGATCTTGTCGATGAACCTGTCGAGCGCGCCGCGGGCCGCGCGGAGGCGGCGGTTGATGCCCTGCGGGTCCATCCAGCTGAGCCACGGGATGAAGTCGCCGATGGTGAACGCGCCGAAGAGCTTGGAGAACTCCTGGAGGATGGCGATGAACTCCTCCTGGCCCTCGCCGTCGCGGGTGCCGAAGGCGGCGCGGAAGATGACGTTCTTGGTCAGGTTGAAGCTGAGCTCGCCGAGGTTGACGGCCTCGCCGCTGGACCCCGCGACGGCGCGGACGAGCGCGGCGGACTCGTCGCGCACGGCGAGCCACGTCTCGGCTCGGCGGCGGCTGAAGAGGTTCATGACGCAGAGCTTGCGCATCTGGCGCCAGAAGGGACCGTAGTGCGCGAACACCATGTCGGCGCGGTCGTAGGTGAGGTAAGAGACGGCGATGGTGGCCGGCCGGTTGGAGAAGGCTCTGTCCTGCGCCTGCAGCACTTCGCGCGCGTACTCCGGCGTCGACACCGCGAACGCGTGCAACCGGCCGAGGCGGAGGTGCAGCAGCCCGCCGTACTGCTTCGCCAGCGCCGCCAGGCCGCGGTGGGTCAGCTGGTCCATCATCAGCATGTTGCCGATGATTGGCAGTGGCTTCGGGCCGGGCGGAAGCGGCGCCTTGCCCCGCCGACGCAGCTGCAGCAGCACGAAGGCCAGCGAGGCGAGGAACACCCAACTCAGTGGCTCTTGCAGCCTGTCCATGGTGATCTTGAGCAAGGCCAGATGGTACTACTTCAAAAAGAAGCTTTTTTTTGTTGGTTTTTGGGGGAATGTGTGGGTTTTAGGTAGATGTGTGTTGTAACGCTACTGCAGTAGAGCCGTGGAGGAAGGGGAGGGTGCAGGGCTTATTTATAGAAAATTGCTAAGGAGTACTAAGATGTTTTCTCCACTATTTGAATTTCCATCCTTTGATTTGCTTTGATTTTAATGCCTTTGTGGTGTCTCCGGTGGCCCACGACTGTAAACTATGTTGAAAATATTCATGATTTATTTGTATTGAACAATTGATAATTTTATCGAGTTGAAATTTAAATTTACGAAAGTTCACAAATTTTCAAATATATTGTCAGGTTGGTAGTAATCTGACCGGCCTGCAGAGACGATCTAACCGCTGTGCGTGTGCGGTTTGACCAACCGTGTAATGATAGTCTGACTGGGATTTTGAGGGTGGTTGGACCGCCGGTGCGGTGTGATCGATTTTAGTTAGTGATTGATTTTTTTAGAGAGGTGCTCCCTTGTGTGTGCAAGAGAAATGGGAGCATTCCAACTGGCCAATATGTGCCAGTCTGACCAGGGTTGGTCGAGCGGTCAGACAAGCATGGTTGTCGAGGTTTGATCAGCTCCCTTCCTACCGGGGTTTGACCAGTTTGATTGGTGCGGTTCGACTGGTTGGTCAATTGCAGTTAGACCGGTTGTGGGAATTTGTCATGGGTTGAGTTTTGGAGTCTTAGGTCATTACATTTATGGTGCTTGAAGTATGTTTGGACTAATGTGGGTTAAGTTTTGAAGAACTTACCTTCGAAAATGATTTCTTGGTGTTTGATGTGGATGGAAGCTTGGAGACAACCATAGTTGACAGCATGGACCAGGACTAGACTCAGGGATGAGTTGAGGTGCGGTCAAGGAAGCTAGGCGGGATGATTGGGCTCAAGCAAGGCACAAGAAAAGCAAGAGATGTTGAAGAGAAGGTTCAAGCAACAGCTCATCGAAGGGTGCGGTTGGTGCAAGTGAAGCATGGTCGGGGGAAACCGATATGGAGAGAATTGCCAATGCGAGGCTATTAATGAGTCTACACGTTGCAAGCATAGGGATTGCTTGCAAAGGAGGAGATGATCATAGACTAGGCTTGGGGAAGAGGTGAGATCTACAGTCAAAGCAAGGATGTTTTGGTGGGAAAGCCAAAATACCGAAAATGGCGACGGGACCAAAACTGCGGTGCTTGGAAGACGTTGAGAGAATGATTTAGGCCAAGGAAATGATGAGGTGGCTAAGTGGATGGGAAGTTTGCTCCTTAATAGATTTAGGCTTATGCACTTTGAGAAATTTGCGTAAGTCACGTATGAGTGTAAAACCCGATATGTGTGGGTTAGATATAGGTTGGTTGCTCCATATATATTAGTGTAAGGGGGTTGAAGGCATGTGGCTAACCAACCAACCCATCTATTCTTTAAGGCTGAGAGAAAGGTTTCCTTGGAGGGGAGGCATTGGGTGAGTGCTTCTAGGAGAGAGAACTCTGTCCTGCAGGATGGAGTGGTTGTAAAACAAACATCTACAAGTTGTGGAGTGGTTGTAAAACAAATATCTATAAGTTACAATAGATTAATCTTATTCATTCTACATGGCTGTGTTGATTTTGCACTTATTTTGGTTGATATTTTGCTGTCTCCTTCTCTCTTGATCTTGCTGGATTCCAAGGATGTATAAGTAATGGAGATGCCTCATGAGAATCATACTCTATCCATTTAGGGACTAACTATATCAAGATCTTAAAAATTGTCTGATTTGGTTCGATTTGAAGTTCTTCTAATGATATATTGTTCCTAGGGTTTTAGCCTCGAATCTTTGAGTGCTCTTGCTTGTTATGATACATGAGAACTCATTTAGAGCCATATTAGCCATGCTTAACCCATGAGTAAGTTGTACCTCAAGTTCTCAAGTTTTGCCTGGTTTTGTTACAACCTTACTTGTCTTAAGAAAAAAAGTTAAAATTTTGGCCAAGATCCATGCAATTAGTGGATGGATTAAGTTCCTAAGATCTTCAACAAGGTGTCTACAAAATTTCATATCATTTGGAGATTTATTTTGGATATTGCATCATTTTTTATTTTCGCTCAGGCTAATCTTCAAGTCTGGAACAGGGGTGCAGTCAGACTGCCCCTAAGCAAGCGATTTGACCGAAGGCTAGTCAAACCGGTTGTACCAGCGATCAGACCGGCCCTGAGGAGATGAACTCCATTTGATTTTGCACTTTTGTGTTTGCTTTATTGGTTCCAGAAGCTAGTGAACTGAAAGTTTTGGAATACCATTTGAGGAGATTGAGTTTGGCATCATTTACTCCTTCCCCCTTTGATTACCATATTAGATACAACAATGACCAATGGTGGAACTCTGGTGAGTTAGGTTTACATTAAAATATACTAAATCTGATGATATAATTTTTTGATATAGTCAATCTAATTATTTTAAAACTATTGGCAGTCAAAATTTCTCGGATTCTAGAACATCAAAGTAAGAAAGAACGCAGGTAGGATCTATTACCTACAATCCTATGTACCTACTGCCTATGGGTTGATGAGACATAGCTGGATTTGGCACTGTTGCTCATTGTATTTACAAAATTAGCCATATGCGTAACGTATTTGCAAAAATGTCACTTCTGCCGTCTGGTGGGTGGGCGGCAACGCCGGCAAGGCGACACGTGGCACTTTACATTGTGGCGTCCAATGATGTCCTCATCTTGGCTATTAACTGCTAGCTCCTCTAATGGAAGGTGCCTCCCAATTGGAGTTCATCTTCAAGGAATGAACTTGAGGCGTGTAATATGCCCTCAACATCTAAAGATGGCAATTCCATTTGAGCTTGTGGTTGACGATGTTGTTGTTGGAGTTTGCCTTCATGCATAGTAGGCACCTCTCGCATGACTTGCTCGTTGCACACCTGAATAGGTGAATGGCTTGCGTAGATATGGAAGCCCCACAGCCACATTTTTCTTGAGAATATCAGGCATAATCTTTCAAGGAAGAGGCAGTACTAGAGTAGGTACCTCTTGTTTGTATGGACTTTGCTTTTAGCAGCCTCGGCGCACGTGATGCCCCAGCCCAGCGTTTCTTTGACTTGCCCATTGCACACTTGCAGGCATTATTATTTTGATAGCTTGGGGTTGTGTCAACTCCTGTGTATGATGAAAATTCATTTTGGAACCATACTCAAAAAACCTCAACGGGGAAATCTCAACCAACGAGAATGACCCGAAATGGATCATGATGGGTGTCGGGCTGTTATTAGCGGGGAAGGATTGTCCATCAAGACGGGGACCCTTAGTGGAAGTAGCGTCAAGCTAGATATATCCATGCACCATGTATTATATATTGGAGAAGCAGCTGAAGATGAATCTGATGGTAACCATTGAAGTGCAGCGAAGATGGGAGGAGAACCATGTCCATCAAGACGGGGACCCTTAGCGAAAACAGCGTCAAGCTAGATATATCCATGCACCATGTATTATATGTCAGAGAAACAGCTGAAGATGAATATGACAACAACCATTGAAGCGCAGCGAAGATGGGAGGAGAACCATGTCCCACTAAGTGTGCCATTTTGTTTGACGTGAGAAATCGCTCACGGATTTCTTGCCTCAGGGTTATAAGGTGCGGGCGTGCCAACGTACTAAAGTACACAAAAATAGATAAATGCAACAAAAGTAGAAAAAAACATGTATTTTATTCATTCATTTGAGAATAACAAAATTACAAGTTTTCTTTATATATATGCGCTCCGTAGCCTGCTTTACATAGCAGATCTAACATATACGATATGGTGTCCTAGTTCCTGGGGTCTCAAAAGGCTCGCAGTTAATTACATCCACAGGGTAAACCCATAGAATACCTTCGATTAAGCTGTGCATTGGTCATCGTCTTCAGTCTTCACTTCACGTTTTGCGTGCATGTAATGAATGGTTAATGTAGATGTGGGCGCTGGCATGATCCATAGCCTCGTTGGTCTATGGGGCTGTTGATAATGTAGCCCTTGCATTGGCCACGTCCGCCTATGTCACTCAACCTCGTCGGTATCAAATGACGCATAAAATTAAGGCTGATTAAAGGTGCACATGATTCACATCGAGCATGATTGTTTTGATGATACAGTAGCATATTAGTGTATTCGATGTACTTAATTCAGATGGTGGGGTTTTAACAGAGCAGAACAACCCGGTCTAGTATCAACATGATCGAAAGTGATCGCTGGAGAAGACTCCTCGAAAGCCAGAAAACCATCAGCACTCAGGAGTGACTGATAGTTGAAAGCTGAGAACCATCAGCAGCTATCGTATGTAGTCAGTAGTCAAAGGCTGGGAACCATCACGGTCGATAGTCGAAAGCCAAAAACCCTTAGCGATTGAACATAGTCAATGGTCGAAAGCCGGAAGTCATCAGCAATCGAAAGTAGTTGAAGTCGAAAGCCAAAAACCCTCAGCGATCGAACTTAGTCAGCGGTCGAAAGTCGGAAGCTATCGACAATTGGAAGTAGTCAAAGGTCGAAAGCTAGAGACCCTCAGTGATTGAACCTAGTCGGCGATCAAAAGCCGGAAGCCATTAGCAATTGAACATAGTTGTTGGTCGAAGCAGTCGTGGTCGACATCAAGTGGTCAAAAGCTCTCAAGCATCAAGGGTGGTCGACATTGTTCAAGTACGATGAGTGGTCGAAGACACTTGACTTCAGTAAGGGGTCAGAGGCATCCATCTTTGACAAGCAATCGAAGGCTCTCAACTCTAACAAGCGGTCAGAGATGCCCGTCTTCAGGAAGCGGTTGAAGAGGCCCGACTCGAACAAGTGTTCATAGGCATCCATCTGTGTGAAGCAGTCAGAGAGGTTTGACTCGAACAAGTGATCATAGGCATCCATCTGCGCGAAGCGGTCGGAGAGGCCTGACTCAAACAAGTGGTCATAGGCATCCGTCTGCGCGGAGCAGTCGGAGATACCCATCTTTAAGAAGTGGTCGAAGGTACTTAGCTTCAACTAGCGGTCGAAGACATCTGTCTTTGTGAAGCAGTCGGAGGTACTTGTGTATGACAAGCAATCGAAGGCGTCCAAGTACCAAATGCAGCCGATGATGCTCAAGTACGGTGAGCGGTTGTGGGCGACCGAATATCAAGGGTGGTCAACTACATCCGAGTACAGCGTGCGATCGGTGGCGACCGAGTATTAACTGCGGTGAGCGACACCCAAGTACAACAGGCAGTCGTAAGCCACCGTGTATCAAATGTGGTAAAAATTGTTCAAGCATTGAAGGCGGCTGGAGACATCAAACATAGTGGATGGTCATAAGAGACCGAGTATCAACAGTGGGCGATGAAGTTCGAGCCCAGCGAATGGTCGTAAGCGGCTAGGTGTAGGAGATGATCATGAGTGATCAAATATCACAGGTGGTCGACGACGTCCAAGCACAGCGGGCAGTCATAAACTCCCTGGCATAGCAAGTGGTCGAGACGTCCAGGTAGAGCCGACAGTTGTAATCTCCCTAGCATGGCAAGTGGTCAACGATGTCAAGTACAGCCAACGGTCGTAAGTGACCGGGCACAGCATGCAGTCATGGGCGAATGGTGGGCGGTTGATGACGACTGAGGAAGTAGACGATGCCTTAGTACAGCGAGCGGTTGATGACGACTGGGTACAGTGGGTGGTTGATGGAGCCTAAGGAGGTCAACAACGCTTGAGTATAGTGGGCAGTTGATGTGCCTGCAGAGGTCGACGACACCTAAGCATAGCAGGCGGTTGATGGCAATCAGGTACCATGGGTGGTTGATGGTGCCTGAGTGTAGCGAATGGTTGGGGATGTCTGTCTTCAAGATGTTTTCAGAGATGTCTGATTGTTGGGAACAATCGAAGAAGCCTGAGTGTCGAAGGTGGTCGTTAGCGCCCAAATATCGCAGGTGGTCGAAAGTGCCTGAACACATTGGGCGGTGAAGGCGCCCGTGTTCCTAGAGGCAGTCGGAGAAGTCTGGAACAACTCTGACGTGTTGGTAAGCACTTGGTAGAAAAAAATACCAAGATCGTGAGGGTTGACCATCCTCGTTAAATTGCAATAGCAACTGGTGACGTCGCATCTCAGGTGTCGAGAAGATCTTGTGGGCAGCACCATCTACCTCACTATGGAGCTCTATTATTAGGTTGGGGTGCATGCATACGTCTCACCTGGTAGATTGTCATGACTGCTCAGCTTGGCTGGGGTATTGAAGGCGACCGAGTATTGAACGCAATTAGAGACGCCTCTTTGACAAGCGGTCGAAGGCGCTCGTGTACGACAAGCAATCGGAAGCATCCGAGTTCAAGAAGTCGTCGGAGGCATCTGTCTTTGACAAGCGATTGGAGGCGTCCTTGTACGACGTGCAGTCGGAGGCGTCCAGGCACGACGGGTGGTCATAGACGTCAGGGTACTATGGGCAATCATTGGCGTTTGAGTGTTGAAAGTGGTCGTTGGCGATCGAGCCCAGCGGATGGTCAGAGATGTTCGAGTATTGAAAGTGATTGAAGATGCCCGAGTACGGTAGGCAATCACAGGTAATCGCGAATAGCTAGTCATTGAAGACACTCGAGTGCAGCGCACGGTCGACGTTGTCTGAGTACATCAGGTGGTCGTAGTGACTAGTATCATCAGTGTGAAAACAGTAAACACTGTCACTTTCTTTATCCCTTATCCAAGTTTTACGAAATGAGACTCCTTTCTTTCACACTACTAATAGTCGTGTACTACCATAGAATTTACAAGCTCACCAATATAGTAAGGGAGTGACTATTGCACAGGCAACTAAAATTCTTTTATCTTTCAGTCACCTGAAATTGTACTCTAAATCACCAGAAGTTGCAGGTGATTTTTTTTGGAGGAGGGCTGTAATTTCAGTTGATTGGCTGCACTCTGAATCGCCTGAAGTTGCAGGTGTTTTTTTAGGGGGCTGCAACTTTAGTTGCTTGAGAGTGCAATTTCAAGTGACTGAAAGATAAAAAAAATTTCAGTCGCCTGAAGTTGCAGGTATTTTTTAGGGGGTTGCAACTTTAGTTGCTTGAGAGTCGCCTGTACAATAGCAAAACTGATATAGTAAACATTAAACTACATGATGCAGCCCAGCAAACATTAAAAAGCTTCTACTAGTAATAATTCTTTTTTATTAAATAAATACTTGTTAATGTTAAGAATAAAATAAATACTTGTTAATGTCAAGAGAGAGGTGAGGAAGGACGGCGTGTGGGAAATAACGATGCTACCAAAGCTTGCTTTCTTTTGAAGGCTACTATGGCCGTTCTTAATTACCTTGGTGGAGGGTGTAGTTAAATTAACTAAAGTTTACAGAGTAACCATGGGTCCCACTGGGTAGATCAGCTAAATGAACCTAGAGGCTACTCCACTAGTACCTAAATTGTTTTCCCTTTTGGGAAATATTAAACTCTTATTAACATCGCCTATGTAACCCCCTAATCTCTGCTAGCTCTCAACCAATATTTCTTTGAGAACTGAGTGCTTTCCAAAAAGTGAAAAAATATGCAAGTTATAATTAAAGCAAATCTAGAGCTTAATTTGCAACCACCCACTATTCCGGTACTAATTGTACTAATGAGTCTGTAGTCAAATTCCTTTGCAACAAGCATGTGACATTATATCATGCTTGGTTAGATTTGACAAAACAATGTTAAGAGGCGAGCTTATGCAGGCCTAGATTGCATATTTATTATTGAGTTATATGCACCAAACAACATACCTAAAAGTTTAAGCTGATGTTAAAAGATAAACAATTCACTTATGCTTTAGCATTAGCAAATATTACTTTTCTGAAACAGCATCGTCAATTCGCCGTTGCCACGGAATTAAAGCATCAAATTTCAAAGCAACAAAGACTAGCTAAATTTTTCCGTGTGAAAACAGTAAACGCAGTCACTTATCCCTAAGTTCTAAGAAATGAGACTACTTTCTTTCACACTACTAATGGTAGTGTAGTACCATAGAATTTACAAGCTCGCCAATATAGTAAACAATAAACTACATGATGCGGCCCTGCAAACATTAAAATTCACCGGTGATAATTTATTTTTATTTAGAGAATTATTTGTTTGTCATGAGTTCTTGACGAGGCGGCTAGGGCTTCATTTTGCTGCGTGATCAGGGCTTTTGGGCTTGAGTGTGCATTGAAATCATGGTTGATTCCTTCATGCTAAGTCCGAGCTCTTGCTAGGACACGAGCTGTAGGCATTATTTTGCATCTGATCTCCTGGTCTAGTTGGAAACCGATATGTGATTGCTGCTGCTACTTCCCAGTTGAATTAGAGGATATACTTGCTGCTTGAGTTACGTCTACTTGATCCGTGAGATAGATGATTGATTGCTTAAGGAGAGTATTGGTCGTTGCAGAAATAGAGTTTGTTGATTGCCTGTGCATACGTCCTCTATTCAGTAATTCCTGCAGTTTTATTGTGTAATTAAAGAGGATATCACTTGCTGCTACTTTTTTTTTGATGAGACTTGCTGCTACTTTTTGGTACTGTGAAAGACAGGGCATCACACGCGTCGACTAGTAACCTAGTTGGTTGGTATCACTCCATCTCATTCTCACCAGCTGCCACCTCTGCCAAACAACTCATAAAGGACCATGGTAAGGTTAGCTAAAGCTCATGTATACCCGAATCTATTAGGTTAATTAATTACATCAACAAAAGTTGTAGCTCACCTTTATCTTTCCCAAAACGAGCAAACAAGATTCTTCTAATTCTTCCAAGAATATGTAAAGGAGGAGCTAGCTTACTTTTGGGGCATTTGCAAATGCTTGCAACTAAATGCACAAGGAAACTTTGTACAAGGATTGGGAATTCATCTATGATCTATCCAACATAAAAAAAATGCATGGGCCCCTGAGATGCACTGCCAGAAAGCTGCTTCTTACCTTTTTGTTGACCAATTTTATCAGGCCGCGTGCAAGCATTTATAACAATCGAGTCATTGATCATAAATATGGATACGGATATCACTATCAGAGCTCAAGTCTAGCTTATTTTCCGTTTAGTTGATGATAATGTGTGATTGCGTCGCTCTGCATTAAGCATGACGCGGGACTTGCCTATAGTATGGGAATATATTCAGTGCTAATAGCTTTTTCAGTGCTAACATATTAATACTTCTCCATAGCCATCCGATCTACTTCGTATAGCCCAGATTGCTGAGGGTGAAAACACCAACCCACTCATACCTTTTAGAGTAAAACCTCCTACCGGTCCCGTCAATTTTTTTCCAAACCCCGCCGTCTGAACTTCTTCTCCGCGCGATCGGCTCCCCGCACCGGCCGTCCGCCCGCGCCGATCACCGCCGTCCCCCTGCGCGCGCCGTCTCCCCGCGTCTCCCGTCCGCCCGCACCGATCACCGCCGTCTCCCCGCGCCGATCAGCGCCGTTCCGCCTCCCGTCCGCCCGCGCCGATCAACGATTTTTCTCCCCGCGCCGTTCCGCCTCCCAGCACCGCTCGCTCCATTCATCAGGCCGCCTCCCGCTCCGTTCATCAGGCCCGTCCGCCATTCATCCGTCATGAATGGGACTTCCAGTGCTCGGCGCCGGCGAGGGCCCGGTGCAAGAGCGCGAGGAGGAAGGCGAGCCCGACCTTCGCGACGAGCCCGAAGAAGTGCGCGGCGAAGCCGGCCAAGTACGAGAGCCTGGCGGGGCTGCGCAGGTTCATGTACCACATCGCCAGGGACCAGCACGGGTGCCGGTTCCTGCAGCAGCGGCTCGACGACGGCAAGCGCGAGGTCGATTTCATCTTCGCTGGCGTCGCACGCCACGCCGTCGAGCTGATGGTCAACCCGTTCGGGAACTACCTGATGCAGAAGCTGCTCGCTGTGTGCGACGACGAGCAGAGGATGGGCCTCGTGCTCATCCTCACCAAGGAGCCGCTTGTGCTCGTCAGAATCTCCCTGAATGTTCACGGGTAAGATAAGAATGTCATATCGTTGATTGATTAATTGCTTGTTTACTATTGCTGTTAAAATTTTGTTAATTGTGTGTGATTGTGTTAATTTCAGGACAAGGGCAGTGCAAAAGTTGATTGAGAGCCTCAGGACAAGGGAGGAGATCCAGCTCGTCATCGAGGCGCTGCGGCTCGGGTTCTTGGAGCTCATCAAGGATCCTAATGGCAATCATGTCGTGCAAAAGTGCTTGCAATCGTTCGAGGCCGATGATAACGAGGTACTATATGTGCAGGCATCTGCACTTTTCTGAATAATGTAGCTAAATAGACGCCAATGCTCAATCTACAGAGTTAAGAGAAGTTGTTCCATTTCTTGTAAAATTTAGTCACAATGATGGGCTCAGAAAAGAGGTCATGAGTGAAGGCAGATACGGAATGCACAATGTCGATATGCAATTTGCAATCTTTGGATACTCACCGATGGGAAAAAGTTTGTTCTAGGCCACTTCGACATGTCTGAATTTTTCAGCTAATGCTGTTCACTATTTACAACTTTCAGCCAATCTTCGAGGCTGCTGCAGTTCATTGCCTCGATATTGGGATGCAATGCCATGGTTGCTGCGTCCTGCAGCGGTGCATTGCGCGTTCGACTGGTGAGCACAGGGAGAAGCTGGTTTCTGCAATTGCTTGCAATGGATTTGAACTTGCACAAGATGCCTATGGGTAAAATTCTGTCTGAAGCTCCAGTTGTAATTGCACGGGATGGGATGTGTATGGTAATTGCTTGGTGGGACCTTTCTGGGCATAGTTTTGATGGAGTTTTAGCACAGCTTTGGTAGTTCAAGTGTTTATGCTGTAATATGTGATCAATTCTGCTGCTGTAACAAACAACCTGATCAATCAAGTGAAACAACAAACTGGATCAGTCTGATCCATCTCCGTCCGAGGCCACCCCGGCGCCGCCCCCACCGCCTCTCCCTGTACAGCCGGCTCCAGCGTCTCAGATGCCGCCGCAGCCGCCCATGCCGTTCCAGCTTCAAAATATCGCGCCGCCGCGCCCGACTGCAATCTATAAGCTGAGAACAGGCTGATGCACTTTCTTTCCTTTTGCGTGTATTGCGTCAGTTTATTCGCTTGCTATATCCTTTAATAATTTCACCTTCATCTTGTATATCTGACTGTAAGAAATCCCAATTCCGTTAAGATCGATGTTGAAATGGCCGCAACATGAATGACCAATTCGTTCCATTTATCGCGAATTCATGTCTCCTTTACGTTGTTCTTCTCGCATTACATGGGAAATAGCGAATTGCTTGTGCACGGATTACACCAGTCTTCATTCAGTTGGAACTCCCTGCTACGGGATTTCCATGAAAATATTCATAGCATTTACATGAATTAACTAGTACTGTTCTAGCTAACGGCTGTGTGTTAGTGTGACTTGTTAAAATTTCCTAGTCAGAATTACAGAGCACGCATCCGCAGTACATGCTTTCAGTGAATCCATCACTGACCACCATGAGCTGCATCGAAATTTTATTTAGTGCTGCATGTGCACAACTTCTTGCATATGCATGATAGGTGCAGCAAACCTTTCATGAAACCAACTAATTAACATCCGCAGACACAGGGAACTTAGTTACAAGTAGCCATGCTTGTCTGCAATTACACCAACACTGCCATGGTCATGCTCAAGCACATACGTACACAGGAGCACATATCAGGCAGAGTACAGAAAAAAAGGATTCAACAGGCGATATGTTCAGAGCGAGAGGCCGCCGGACTCGTCGTCCTCGTCGAGGGTGGAGGTGTAGACGGTGTAGAGGGACCAGATGAGGCCGACCACGCCGACGAGGATCCACCCCAGCAGGTTGTTGCTCAGGCCCAGGCTCAGCCCGGCGCCCTCCGTCGACATCCGCTCGTCGACCAGCACCAGAGTTGGGGCTGCCGAGACCGTTATCGCTCTCGCCGCGTCGAGCAGCGACGCGCCGTTGACGACGGCCGGGGCTGCCGCCTTCTTGGCATTCTTTGAGTAGCCGCACCTCGCCTTCTCGGCTCTCACTCTCAGCTGATCTGGATCGGAGCGGGCGGACGGGAGGCGCGGGGCGAAGGAAGTCCAGACGGCGGGGGAGGGAAAAAATGAGCTGACCGGTAGGGGGTTTTTCGCGAAATTGCATAAGTGAGTTGGTATTTTCACCCTCAAGAATCTGAGCCATACGAAGCAGATCGGATGGCTGTGGAGAAGTGTTAGCATGTTAGCACTGAAAATGCTGTTAGCACTGGATCCCATATATATATATATATATATATATATATATATATATATATATATATATATATATATATATATATATATATATATATATATATATATATATATATATATATATATATATATATATAAGCTTTTCTACCTTTGGATTGTTTTTAGATGCGTGCTAGTGCAATAGTATGGAAAGAAAATCATTGACACGGATGTAAAGTCTTAATCATAGATAGGAAGTCTCACTCATGGAGCCTGAGCACCATGATACCCTTATATATATATATATATATATATATATATATATATATATATATATATATATATATATATATATATATATATATATATATATATATATATATATATATATATATATATATATATATATATATATATATATATATATATATATATATATACCACTCTGCAATCTGCCCATATGTGGACATTAACAATGCAAAAACGAAAGAGAAATCCAGTTGGAGATCCAATGACGTGTCATGCACAGTAGTTCGATATTCCATTACCATATGTTCAGTAATGTTAATATTTAGGAAATAAAAGGCTAAAAACAAAACCAAAGTGCTAAATAGTACCATTTGGGACGCTTATTGACAAGATAAACCAACAGCACTCAACTGTACGGGTGCTCCTTCCATTGTTTCATTGGCTGCTTTTGTTTTATTTTTTATTTTTGTACTTCATTGGTTGCGAGTACTTAGCAAGGAGCCCCATCACCTATGAACACATGCCTTTGTTCATTCGTACGTTGTTACTCCCACTTGTACCTTTCCTTTAAAAAAAAAAAGATGAGTTCTCCCAGTGGCCTATATATTTCGAGAGCTTCATGCTTCCTTGTTCCATAATTCTACATGCATTTTACTTTTGCTGCTAATCTACAATGCCAACTTCGATTTGGATGGTACACGTCGGATATGCTGTAGATCTCACCAGGGCGGTAGTGCCCAGTACAAAAGACCAGCAGGCAGCAGCCCAGGTGCAGAGCCTTTGAACTTATGTGACGCATCTATCGGGTGCAAATGCACCTAGCCTCATGACAAAATACAAATTCGTAGTCGCAACCCTTGTCCAAGTATAAATAAATTATTTGTTTTTTCTCATCAATTTAGTTTTTTAGATAAATTGATTGATGCATATAATTCAATATGGTATCAGAGCCAAGAGGTTATAAGTTCAAGACCCGGCTTGTGAAATTAAAAAAAAATTGCCGTCCACTTCTATTACACATCTTAGGACCGAGGAGTCTACACGTAAAAGGAGTGTTAAAATATAAATAAATTACTCATTTTTTTTATCAGTTTAAACTTTTAAATGAGCTAACTGGTCCATGGAACTCAATACCGTCCCATCAACGTCTAGGACACCGTACGTGTCTGTTGGATCGGAGTAGCTGGCGACATTAAAATATCACAAAGCACAATTGAAGCATGGAACGCTCGATAGTTTCCACGTTGATCAGATTGCTCATATCGCAAGTTTGCGCAGCCTTATTTGTTTAAGCTTTTAGCTCTCGCCTGATTAATTGGTAAGGCACATATATGTAAGCTCATGCAGTGATAGGTCAATTTTTCACCCGTTCTTTTTGCATTTATGCTAATGAACCTGGACCTAAACTGAAGGAGGCAGGCCACACTCTCCCTCTGATTGCTGCTCTGGAGTCTGGAAGCAGCTGGGTGGAGTAAAAGGCATTGCAGCACGGCGACGGGAGCTAAAAAGGAGACTCGGGCATTGCTTCCCCCGGTAGCAAAATGGAAGGACAAACCAGAAGAACTCACCGTCATTCGTCAGTTCATCACCATCATTTCTTCGTATGCTTGCTCCCAAAACACTGATGATTTGTGCTTTGTAGGTAGAAAGCGCCACCTACAGACGTGTCACGGGAGGAGCACGTCAGTTCCGGCCGGTGTCCTTGTTCACGGCAAGACATGGCAACTGCTGCTCGAAAAAGTAGAGGAAGATGCAACAATGTGTTGCTTTCATGTGTTGCATCTGAGAGAGAGAGAGAGAGAGAGAGAGAGAGAGAGAGAGAGAGAGAGAGAGAGAGAGAGAGTGTTTCTTGTTGGTTCAAATGTCAAAAAAGAAGGAAATCCTGGATGAGTTATGTCAGTGTAGGTAGGGTACCGCCTGATGGCAGGAAAAGCTGTGTGTGATCCCACCTCAGAGGATGATGGGAGTATAGAGTTCCTTTTTTAAGACTCTTATTATGCACCACTGGAAGCTTAATGATGAAGATGGTTTGCTTGTGCCATCTTCCTCTTTATGTCTCTTCATGCAATGTTGCATCAGCTTGGGAAATATTTTTACCTCAGGTTCGAAGCTTGAGACAGTGCACATTGGTTAACAGGAGCAGTAAGCAAGGATAAAAAGACAGGCGGCACAGAGCTCCAGCTCAGATCCGGCGGCAGGCTGGAGCTGGTGGCCGCAATGAGCGAATGGGTATGGTGGCCAGTGGTGAGCAGGTTCAGCTGCAACGTGAGCAAACGCTGTGGCCGCTGGCACAATAGCATGCGACAGCCACGTTGGCCATCGACGAGCACCACAGCAAGGTGTTAGAGTGGAAGCGGCTGGCGCAACACCTTGTTCTTACCGCCCATTCGGCCAGCAAGCTTCCACTGCCATCGTAGCCACGAGCTGGTCGAAACTTGTTGAAATTTTTGGATGAAACTTGTTAAAAATTATTGAAACTTATTAAAACTCTTTAGCTGAAACTCGTTAAAACTCCTTGAAACTGTAGTTGAAACTTGTTGAAACTCTCTGACTAAATCTTGTTGAAACTTGGGTTTGAAACTTTCTTGGAATCTTTTGGAAACCTCTAGAAACACATGAAACTAACTAATACCAAAACCTTTTCAAATGTTTTCATGAAACTTCTTGAAACTTTATGAAACCTTTTGCTATACAATTAAAATGGTATATCGCTGAAACCTTTTGCTATACCATTAAAATGGTATACCGTTCTCTACCTACTCCCCTTAAAATATCTAGGTATATGTCCTTTGACTTTTCTATAATTGACCATATCCAAAAGATTCCAAGAAAGTTTCTATCACTAGATCAGGAAAAGACATGGCAACTGCTGCTCGAAAAAGTAGAGGAAGATGCAACAATGTGTTGCTTTCATGTGTTGCATCTCAGAGAGAGAGAGAGAGGTGTTTCTTGTTGGCTCAAATGTCAAAAAGAAGGAAATCCTGGATGAGTTTTGTCAGTGTAGGTAGGGTACCGCCTGATGGCAGGAAAAGCTGTGTGCGATCCCACCTCAGAGGATGATGGGAGTATAGAGTTCCTTTTTTAAGACTCTTATTATGCACCACAGGAAGCTTAATGATGAAGATGGTTTGCTTGTGCCATCTTCCTCTTTATGTCTCTTCATGCAATGTTGCATCTGTTAGAGTGATCTCAGGGCTTTGGCCGTTGGGCCAAAGCCCTGAGATCACTCTAACATTCTCCCCCTTGATCTCAATCTATACTTTATCTTTAATTACTTTTGACTTTACACATTCCATCACAGATTAGTGCATAGAACATGTCTCATCGTCACGGTCAATCGCCGATAGATTCAACAGTTACAATACACCTCTCTGTTCTGAAACAGTTACTTTAATCTTTGGGCCATCTTTTAGTCCAGGAATCATAGGCTTTCCCTTAAACCCATGCCGGCTACATGTTCTCTGAACACGTTGGGTGGTAAGCCTTTTGTAAGCGGATCCGCTAACATCTTTGCGGTACTTATGTGCTCAAGACTTATAATTTGATCCCGAACTTTATCTTTCACAACATAGTACTTTATGTCAATGTGTTTGGCAGCACCACTTGACTTATTGTTGTGGGCATACGTTACTGCGGGTTCGTTATCGCAGTACAACTTAAGTGGTCTATTGATGTCGTCAACCACTTTTAAACCGGTATGAACTTCTTTAGCCGTTCACCGCCCGTAGCCTCATAACATGCTACAAACTCGGCATACATTGTGGACGATGTAGTGACGGTTTGTTTGAGCTTTTCACGATATAGCTCCTTTAGCGAGAGTGAACACATATCCGGATGTAGACTTTCTATCATCTCCGCAAAATCGAATCAGATACCCCACTATATGGAGTGAATCGATCTTACGTATGTCATCATGAGGCCTTTTGTTCCTTGCAAATAACGCAAGACTTTCTTTATCAATTTCAATGTTCTATTCGAGATTGCTCGAATCGCCAAATAACCGGTAACAAATGCTAAGTCGTATGCAGCACACTTGAGCATACTGTAAGCTTCCGACAGTGAAGCATATGGAACCGCTTTCATTTGATCGATCTCATCTGGTTCCTAGGGCATTGAAATTCCCCATATCTGTCGCCCTTGACTATAGGTGCAGTGATGGACTACATTTATGCATACCAAATTTCTTTAAGACTTTCTATGTATGCCTTTTGTGACAGTCCCAATACCCTTTGTTTCTATCCGGTGAATTTCGATCCTAAAACGAACGAAGCTTCACCAAGATCTTTCATATCAAAGTTTGAGGACAAAAACTTCTTTGTCTCCAGAGTGATCGACATCACTACTAGCGAGAGGATATCATCCACATACAGATTAGGAAGATAAACTTTCCATCTTTAAACTTTGCATAAACACAGTTGTCCTCTACATTCTCTTTAAACCCAAATTTTCTTATTGTACTGTCAAACTTCAAATACCACTGTCTTGAAGCTTGCTTTAACCCATAAATCGATTTCTTTAGGCGGCATCCCATTCTTTCATTTCCTTCCACGACAAAACCTTTCGGTTGTGCCATGTAAACATTTTCCTCCAAATCCCCATTGAGAAATGCCGTCTTTACATCCATCTGATGTAACTCTAAATCATAATGTGCTACTAATGCCATTATGATTCTGAAGGAATCTTTACATGAGACTGGAGAAAATGTCTCATTGTAATCAATCCCTTCTCTTTGCGTAAAGCCTTTTGCCACAAGTCGCGCTTTATGTCTTTCTACATTCCCTTGGGAGTCATGTTTAGTCTTGTAGACCCATTTACAGCCTACTGTTTTGGCTCCTTTAGGAATAATTTCAAGTCCTGCACTTTATTAGTCTTCATGGACCTCATTTCCTCTTCCATGGCCTCAAGCCATTTTGAGGAATTTTCGCTTCTCATGGCTTCTTCAAATGAGGTGGGATCATCCTCCATTTGAAATTCCTCTGTATGATAAATCTGATAATCATCAGAAATAGCTGATCTTCTTACTCTTTGAGACCTCCTCGGGGCCTCCTCATTTGGTACATCTACTGTTTGAGGCTGCTGTTGCTCCCCTCATCTCGTGGCAATAGGTTCTATATGATCTCAAGAACAGGTTCTTCATTCTCATTCATTGTTGCCACGGGAGGAACAATAACAGTGCTTGGCACCACAGTGTCTTGTACCGTCGGTGCAGCGACAGCAGGTAGTGTGAAGAATGGCTCTTGAATCATCGGAGTGGGCGCATACACCCGCTTCTCTTCAAGGTCAAACTCTCGAGCTACCATGCTCCCCCTCATCATCTCATCCTCTAAGAAGACAGCGTGTCTCGTTTCTACAAACTTTGTATATCCGTCGGACAGAGAAACGATAACCTTTTGACTTTTCGGGTAGCCAATGAAATGGCAACTTCATTTTGGGATCAAGTTTCCCAAGGTTTGGGTTAAATACTTTAGCCTCAGCAGACTCCCCACACACGTAAGTGCTTTAGTGAGGAACTCTTCCTGTCCCACAACTCGCACGGTGTTTTGGGCACCGACTTACTAGGCACTCTGTTGAGAATATGAATGGCGGTTTTCAACGCCTCCATCCATAAACTCAATGGGAGTGTGGAGTAGCTCATCATGCTTCGCACCATATCCATCGAGTGCGGTTGCGTCTTTCAGCTACTCCATTTTCTTTGAGGTTCGCCCGGCATAGAATATGGGCCACTATTCCATTTTCCTGTAAAACCTCGCAAAGGTCCAGAACTTGTCCATATGGGGTATGTCGATCGTAGTACTCCCCCACGATCGATCGGACTATCTTAATCTTTAAATCGTGTTGGTTTTCAATTTCAGCCTTAAATATCTTGAATTTATCCAAGGCTTCATTTCTTTCTTTGATTGGATAAATATATCCATAACGGAGTAATCATCCGTGAATGTTATGAACGAGTCATATCCATCCACACTTTTCACAGAAAAGGACCACAAATATCTGTGTGAATAATTTGTAGAACTCTGTGCTTCTTTTAGTGTCTTTCTTTATTTTCTTTACATATTTTCCTTTAATGCATTCTCTGCATTGTTCTAAGTCCGAGAACTCTAATGGAGGAAGAATATCATTCTTTACTAGTCTTTCTATTCTCCCCTCGAAATATGGCCTAAACGACGATGCCATAATTTCGACGACTCATCTAGAGTTCTCTTTCGTTTTCTGCTTACATTCGTGAGACGAGATTCAATCACTTTCTCGCACGCAACGTTCTCATTATCGCATCGACATTCACATCATCACACAATGATAACAAATAAAGCTCATTCTGCAATATGGCAATACCAACACATTCTTTATTAAACATTATTTCGCACTTGCCATTTCCAAAATTGCAATCATAACCATCTTTGTCCAAATTTGACACACTAATCAAATTCCTCGTAAAGAGGGTACAAAAGGACATCTCTAAGTAGAAGAGTGGAGCCATTAGCTAATTCTAATGAAAGATCGCCAACGGCTTCAACTTCGACTTCGACTCCATTTGCGACTTTAACGCATCTTTCTTTTCTTTGCGTAGTCCTCGTCGAACGGAATCCTCAGAAAGAATTAGCAACATGAACAGTTGCTCTGAGTCAATCCACCAAGTGGATTTCGAATATTTCACATACAGCATTCATTAATAAAGGTAATAATGTTCTCACCTTTCTTAGCCATTATCATCTTTAAATAGTCAGACAATCCTTCTTGTAGTGTCCGTCTTCTTGCGATGAAGGCACCGGTCTTTGTCTACAAGAAATTTGTTCTGTTGAGGTCGATGTACAGAGGCTTTGCCCTTGTTCTTTGAGAAAGGGTTATTGTTATAATTCTTTTCTTGTTTTCCTCACAAAGTTGATAGAACCACCATGTGAGGTTTTGATTCTTTCCTCCTCTTGCACGCACATGGCTATGCACTTTTCCATGTCCCATTTCTCGGGCTGCATATTATAGTTGACAACAAAAGTGTCAAACTCTTTTGGCAAAGAAGCAAAAACCAAATGAATGAGGAACTCATCCTTGAGAGCCAAATCCATCGGTTTCAGTTTAGATGCCAAGTTGCTCATTCTAAGAATGTGCTCTCTTATGCCATTGCCACCGCCAGAATACCTCTCTGTTACCAGCTGCTTAATCAGCTGTGTAGCATAAGTCTTTGAAGAGCCAGTGAACTGACTCTTTATTTTATCAAGGTATTCAGTGACAGTGTCACACTCTGCAATTGAGCCCACAATTGCAGGCTTAATCGTGTTCTTTATCACAGCCAAACATTTCTTGTTGGCAGTGACCCACTTTTTATGATCAAGATCATATGATATTTTTATGGGAGCATAGTCCCTCTGTCTGGTCTGCCAAACAGCATCAACCTCATTTTCATCCCTCACCGGTGCCACAGGCTCTGTGGGACACGGTGTGGCGACACAATTCATATACAATGAGAACAATTAAACATAATAACAACAACTGCATGCCTTGGTTTCAACGTTGGTTAAAATTAAAACATACAGTTGTTTACACATTAAATCTACATCACCGTTGGGTAGAAATAGAAATAATGCATAAAATCATCAATTGAAACTATAATACTGTTAACAGCAAAATTATATGCCTTATTTCCAACATTGGTCAAAATACGACATACAATTTAAATCAATTTTATCTATGCATTAAATCTGCATCACCGTTGGGCAGAAATAGAAATAATGCATAAAATTCATCAATTAAAAATTATAATATTGTTATTATCAACGTTGGTCAAAAAATAACAATATCATAATTATCAATCACCGCTTCTGCTTCCTCTGCACCCGAAGGTTGGTACCCCTCTCCCTCTTAGTGTAGCCCTTAAGAACTCGAACCCCAAAATGAGAAAAGCCCCGCTAGATCTAGCCTAGAGATCCTAAAGAACTAGCCCTAACAGCATCAGCTTGGGAAATATTTTTACCCCAGGTTCGAAGCTTGAGACAGTGCACATTGGTTAACAGGAGCAGTAAGCAAGGATAAAAAGACAGGCGGCACAGAGCTCCAGCTCAGATCCGGCGGCAGGCTGGAGCTGGTGGATGCAATGAGCGAATGGGTATGGTGGCCAGTGGCGAGCAAGCTCAGCTGCAACGTGAGCAAACGCTGTGGCCGCTGGCACAATAGCATGCGACAGCCACGTTGGCCATCGACGAGCAGCACGGCAAGGTGTTAGAGTGGAAGCTGCTGGCGCAACACCTTGTTCTTACCGCCCATTCGGCCAACAAGCGTCCACTGCCATCGTAGCCACGGTGAGCCGGTCGAAACTTGTTGAAATTTTTGGATGAAACTTGTTAAAAATGATTGAAACTTATTAAAACTCTTTAGCTGAAACTCGTTAATACTCCTTGAAACTTCTTTGAAATTGTAGTTGAAACTTGTTGAAACTCTCTGACTAAATCTTGTTGAAACTTGGGTTTGAAACTTTTTTGGAGTCATTCGAGTCAACACATCGGCTTTTTCCTCACCCGTCCTCCTGGTGCGCAAAAAGGATGACTCGGGGTGTTTCTGCATCGACTAACGCACCCTTAATGACAAGACCATCAAAGTTTCCCATTCCCATGGTGAACTCCTCGACGAACTACGTGGTGCCTGATTCTTCACCAAGCTTGATCTTCGTTCCAGGTATCATCAAGTCCGTATGCACCCGATGACGTGATGAAGACGGCTTTCTGCACGCACCAAGGCCATTATGAGTTCCTCGTGATGCCTTTTGGGTTGACGAACACACCAACCACCTTCCAAGCACTTATGAACGACATCCTCGGCCAGTTTCCTCATCGCTTCGTCATTGTCTTCTTTGATGATATATTGATTTACAGCTCATGGTGGTCCGAACATCTTTGTCACATCCGTATGGTGTTTCAGGAGCTGCGACGGAACCACCTCATTTTGAAGCAATCCAAATGTTTGTTCGGTGCCATATCGGTGGCCTACTTGGGGCACGTCATCACGGCGGTTGGTTAGCGATGGACCGTCCGAAGGTGGAGGCCGTCGAAGCCTGGCCGACGCCCACATCAGTGCACGCAGTCCACGCCTTCTTGGGCTTGGCAGGGTATTATCGCCATTTATCAAGAATTATGGCTCTATCGCCGCACCCCTGACACGCCTCCTCTGCAAGGAGGAATTTAGCTAGTCGAAGGAGGCGACAACGACCTTTGCAGAATTGAAGCGCGCGCTATCTTCAGCTCCCGTTATGCAGTTACCTGATTTCAATCGCCCGTTCATTGTGGAGTGCGACACCTCGGGCTACGACTTCAGTGTGGTGCTCCATCAGGGCGCTGCCCTATTGCTTTCTTCAGCCATCCCATCGCCGTTTATCATGCAAAACTAGCAACGTATGAGCGGGAGTGATCGGCCTGGTGCAAGCCGTTCGCCACTGGATGCCATACTTGTGGGGGCGTTCGTTCCTCATTCGCACGAACCACTACAGCTTGAAATTCCTCCTCGACTAGCGTTTGTCCACCATACCACAGCATCAGTGGGCAAGCAAGTTGGTCGGTTATGACTTCTCCGTGGAGTACCGGCCGGGACACTTCAACACAGTGGCCGACGCATTGTCCCGTCGTGATGGTGAGTTGGTCTCGCCTCCTGCTACTGCTGGCCTCCATGCCCTCTCTGGCCCAACGCTCAGCATTTTCGAGAGAACACAACCGACCCGAGATTGGTGGCGCTGCAGGCGGAAATCACTGCCGGCACCTGTGGTGCGCCATGGGATGTCACAGATAGGCTCATGCGATGCAGGGCAGAGCCTATGTGCCCTGCTCATCAGAATTACTTCCATCTATTCTAGTGGCTGCTCATTCCACAGGCCATGAGGGAGTGCAAAAGACTTTGCAAAGGCTTCATGCCGATTTTCACATCCCACGTGCCCATCAGCTGGTTCAGGAATTTATCAAAGAGTGCATCGTTTGCCAACGTAACAAGATAGAGCACCTCCATCCAGTCGGTCTCCTTCAACCCTTGAACGTGCCATCCCAGGTTTGGTTTGATGTGGCTATGGATTTCATTGAAGGTCTTCCAAAAGCAGGCGACAAAATGGTCATTCTGGCAATCGTCGATCGTTTCTCTAAGTTTGCTCATTTTATTCCATTAGCCCATCCGTATACAACAGCTTCTGTGAGCCAAGCATTTTTCGAGGAGATTGTACGGCTCCATGGTATTCCGGAGTCCATCGTCAATGATCGAGATGCTATCTTCACCAGCATATTTTGGTAAGAGATCTTTCGTTTGGTGGATGTACATTTACATATGAGCTCCACCTCTCATCCACAATCTGACGAACAATCGGAGGCCGCCAACAAAGTTATTGCTATGTACCTACGCTACTTCACGGGGGGCGCCCTAAGCAATGGTTGAGGTGGCTGCCATGGGCGGAGTATTGTTACAAAACATATCGCTCTACACTTCAGATGACGCCGTTTCGTGTGGTGTATGGGCATGACCCTTCTTGCTTGTGTTCGTATGAGAAAGGCAATTCTCGTGCCCCGGTCGTTGATGACATCATGGTGGAGCGGGATATCTTCCTGGCCGAGGTCCGTGCTCGCCTTCTTCAAGCGCAACAGACCGTAAAACAAAACTACAACAAACTGCATCGTGCGGTGGAATATACAGTGGATGATTGGGTGTGGCTGCGATTATTGCATCGACCTGCTGCCTCACTCTCGGCGTCACGATCGGGCAAGCTGAGTCTGCGTTATTATGGGCCATATCAGATTTTTCAATGCATTGGTTCCGTGCCACATCATCTTCGCCTTCCAACGGGGTAAGTGGCAAGTGATAGTTACGTGGCAAGGTGCTTCTCCTACCGATGCCACTTGGGAAGATGTTACGGATTTTCAGAAGCATTATCCTGACTTTCAGCTCAAGAACGAGCTGTTTTCAGAGGACAGAATAGATGTCATGGTCGGAAGGTACTATGTACGCCGTAGTAAGCAGTCGACCACGGGCGCACAGGGGAGCAAGGCACTGCGCACAGCACCAACGAGCATGCCGGATGGACTATAGTTCGGCGCAAGTGCATAGGGAGAAACCGAATTGTAGTTAGGGATTTCCTAATAAAGAGATTACTTTGCTAGCATTAAATATGATATTAGAGATTGAGTTCTTATTCAATTTAGATTGGATTTATTAGGGGCTAACCCATATATGGGGTTGCACACCTTTTGGAGAAAATAAGAAAGAAGTGTTTCACCTTTCTTCTCCCCTTCGTATCCACCCTGTGCGCACAGGTGCACAAACTTTCCCCCTACCGGCTAGCGCCATCCCGTCGGCGGCCACTCAAGGTCCAACCATCTGTGATCCACTCGTACAACCTCCACCGTTCCACATTAGTCCATAACAAACGGTTGCTACCCGCTACACAACTGTTTAATTTAGTAAAGCATCTCACCTATTTCATCTGGTTCCTATGTACCATACAATTACAAGTCAATTGAAAAATGAACTCTTCAACATTTAATACGTCAGATTTTAGCACACAACAGACAGAATGTGAGATAATGATCTGTCTAGCTGGCAGAAAATAACTTCTATTATTGCCTTACATGATTTGACCTGATAATGAGTTGCATAGGGTAGTGATCCACAGTATCTTCCTCGTAAACAATTGTTCACTTAGTGAAATAGATATGGCATTTGTCACCAAAGAAAATTTTACAAACTATCTGCTTAGCCATTCATTTCAAAAAGTTCCATGCAGATTGAGTATCATAAATGGACAAGATTGCAAGGATGTATGACGTTCATGGCAGAATAAGGTAGTTAATAGCCTGCACAAGGTACTGAATAATTTAGTCTTGATACATTTTTGACAGATGTGAGGTTTACTGTATCACCGATAAGCCCAGGTCAAAAGGGCAGTCTCTCTGTCAACAAGCTACAGTTCTAATCTTATAGAGCAAATCATCTCAGCCACCCCGCATGCAGTGTGTTCCCCTTTTCTATATTCTACTTTTGCATTATTTTTGTTTTTCAATAAAAAGAATAAGAAATTAGGAAAAAGGTTCTGAAACACCAGTTTCATAAATGACCACAAAGTTACCAGGCTATTCCATTAGTACAAATTATCCTAACATATATTGCTGCCCTATCAGTACAGTACGTACACACGCAAAAAAAAAAAGCAAAGATGGTAGTGTTTTTGTTCCACACTAACTTAAATACTAGTCAAGGAAATGATGCACATCGATCCTCAGTTCCATGCCGTTACCCATGTCTAGTTAACAAATGCAGAACTAATCCAAGCGTTTCATAACTTGTCTTACATACCTATCAGTACAGTAGTACACACATGCAAAGAAACAAAAAGAAAAAAGATGGTAATGTTTTTGTTCCACATTAACTTAAATACTAGTCAAGGAAATGATGCACATCAATCCTCAGTTCCTTGCCGTTACCCATGTCTACTTAAATAAATGCAGAACTAATCCAAGCGTTTCATAACTTGTCTTACATAAGTACATGCTTTTATACATTACCGGAATGAAACCGACAAGCAATACCTGAGTACCCAGGGCTTTCAACAGGTTCCCCCGCTCCTTCTCCATCAGGGACCTTGCCTTTGCAAAACTCAATGCCGCCTTCGACAATGTACTCCCACTGGTACAGGTGTTCTCAACACCATACTTCTTGCCATCTTCACATAACTTATTCCCTGTGAAACCACTACACACATTACACGCCGCGTTCCAAAATTCAAAATTGGATATGCATAAGCGTCGTTCCAAAAACAAGAACACATTTTTTACCGACTTCGACTTGCTTCGACCCTGTGACGATGTAGCCGTCGACCCCGCGAACTATGTCCCTTTGGAAGTGCAGGAATGACATGGGAAAAAACACCGCATTTCTAAGCGAAACCTAGGCAAGGCTAAGAACCGAGAACTGTAAGGAAACCATCCCTGCACCGACCTTGGCGGCGCGCGTGGAGATGTAGAGCTTCTCGAGCTTGGAGTGCTGCTGCGCCTCGGCCTCGTCCGCGAACACGTTGTCCGCGCCGTACCCGCCCCCGAACTGCTCAGCACGGCCTGAAGACACGGCACGACCGCTAAGAGCACAGCAAGAGTACAAGATCTCGAGGGGGATCTTCGTGCCAAGAACAGCACCCGGAGGAGAATGGGATATGAATCCGGGGGCGCGACGCAAGGGATGGATCGGGGAAACCTTGTGGGGTGGTGCGGTGTGGGACGCTCACCTCCTGCTTCCGGGCGACTTGCTCCCGGAGCTTAGTGGCCTGCCTCCGGATGGCGTCCATTGGCCACCACCGCCTCCGCCGCCGCTAGCTCCCTGTGTGACGAAGAGGTCGACGGGATCGAGAGAGGAGGTGGGGGGGGGGGGGGGGGGATGGAACGCAAGCGGAAGGGGATCCGATCGGTGGGAGGGAGGGGAGGAGATCAGGAGATGGTGGTGGCTTGAGGCTTCCGCTCCGGCCTTCTCCGCTCTCCTTTCTCTTCCCCCCCTTTTTCTTCGGTTCTTTTATTCTCTCTTTTTTTTTTTGAGCGTTTCGTGGTAAAACGATTGTTGGTTGCCTGGTTGGGTTCTGAGCTGGTGCTACAGGTACTGTGTGTTCATGTCAACGGCCAAGTGTTTCCGGTATATTGTACTCTGTTTAACTGGTGTTTGGTTCTGTAGATAGAACATCCCCGACAATCACTCATCTAGAGGTGACAACGGGTACATACCTGCTGGGTATAGCCACTCTATACTCGTATCCGACAGATATAACTCTACCTGCTACGATACCTGTACCCGCACACGGGTATAGAAACTTACCCGTACCCGCACCCACGCGGGTATTTATACCCGACGGGTAACCCATACCCGATTAGTTTGCTAAAGTATCATCTTGTGCAATTTGGAACTAAAATTTTCCTCTTTCTATTTAGCATATTCCAGAGTATCGGCTACTTATTTGTTGAATTCTTTTCCTTAATGTTGATGCCAAATGATTAATATGGTACAAAATTCTCTTAGTAATGTGTAAATTTGCCACCATGAAGCACATAATTTCCTACTATGGTCTTGAGTATGCGGGTATATTTTACCCACAGGTATGCGGGTACGGGTAATATACATCCGTACCCGCACCCGCTCTACCCGACGGGTAGATATTTTTGCCCATCAGTATACCCGCGGGTGAACATATCTTTTCATGCCCACCTCCTTATCGGGTAAAACCCATCGGGTACTCGGGTTTCGGGTACCTATTGCCACCTCTGCACCCGTCTTTTGTTTGTTTGGTAAATGAAAACCATTCCATCCTAAACAATCACCCGTCTTTTGTTTGATTCGGTAAATGAAAACCATTCCATCCTAAACGAGGTGATTTTACCTAGATAGTTTGATAGAAAATATTTCACTCAGATATTGTAACATCCCAAATTTTTGCTAAAATAAAAATAATTAAATAAATGATAAAAATGGAATAAAATAAAATTTAATTTAAAATAAGTATTTTTGTGCCAAAAATTTCTTTTTGGATTTGCCATGAATTTCTGTTTTTGAAAAGGCTGAATTTGAAAACTATTTTAAGAAAAGCCCAAAAATAATATGATATTTGATTTTATATAAAAATCCTAATTCAAATTAAAAATTTGGAGTTATTTAAATTTTATTTGGTTTCCTGGATTTTCTGGAGTTTAAAAATGTATTTTTGAAATTAAAAAGTATTTTAAAGTATGAAAACTAAATACCAACATTAGTTGAAAATATTTTTATTAAGTCCAAAAGTGTTCAGAGCTTCGTGAATTTTCCTGGAATTTTTGGAAGTAATTATGTATTTTTTTAGGCTTAATGGAATTTCTAGGCTTTTCTGAAAATCCAAAATCCATTTCCAAAAATAAAAACTCCCCTTCCCTTCTCTCCGGCCGCCACGTGGACGGCCGATAACCGCCCACGTCCCCTTCCCGGCCCATCCCGCCACCCACCCCCATCCCGCCTTCCTCCTTCCCTTTCGCCACGTGCGCCTCGGCTCATCCGAGCCTCCACCCGCCTCTCTCTCCCCGTTTCTCTGCCGACCGGGCCCCACCCGACAGCCTCCCCGCGCCCCCTCTCGCTGCACCCGGCCCCACCTGCCAGGGCCGTCTCCCACGCCGCCTTCGTCTTCCTCCCGTGCCTCCCCCTTCCTTCCGCCGCCGCCAAGCCGCAACCTCCTCCCGCACGACTCGGTCGACTCCCCCCTTTTCCGCGCGCGTGCGCCGCCCCTATCCCCACTCCGCGCACGACTCCCCCCTTCTCCGCGCCCGTCGCCCACCTCCCCACGTCTCCCTCCCCGCAACGGCCGCCGCTACCACCTCCTCTACGGCGACTAATTCCCACGCCCCTGCCTCCCCTCGACCCTATAAAAGGAGCTCCCGAGAACCCCCACTCCTCCATCCACCTCCCTCCGCCATCCAATTCCCTCCTCCGCTGCGCGAGCTCCCTTGCGCCGTGCTCTCTCGCCGCCGCCGCCACCAAGCCCCTCCGGCGAGCAATCGGCGTCGCCTCGAACCCCGCCGAGCCTCGCCGTCCCCACCGCCGCCTTTGCCGCGCGCGCGCACCCCCGCCGCCGCTCGCACCTCTCCGCCGCCGGAGCTCCTCGCCGCCGCCGCCCGAGTGCCGCCTGCCGCTCCTCCTCGCTGCCGGCTCAACCTGTGCCGTCTCCGTAAAGCCCACCCCACCTCCGAGCTCCTCTCGCTCCCTCTACCTCCTCCGGACCTCACCGCGGCCATCTTGCCGCCGTTCACGGCGAGCCGTGATGCCCGAAGTCCGGTCACGCCACCGCCACGCCACGCCACCAAGGCCGCCACGTGGCTGCCACGGCATCGGTGGCCGCCACCTCGCTCCTCTTTGCCACGCAAGCGCCACCTCCCCTCTTGCCACTTCACATTCCACCGAGTCCATGGACCCGGTCTATATGTACTGGCCCACCGTCACACCCTCACCCCTAATTTCCAATACAAAAATAAATCGGCCGAAAATTAAAATCCTGAGCTGACGCAAGGCAGACGTCATAAATCCTTTTCAGTAGAAAATAATTTCAGAAAATCCTTCTTTTCCATTTTCCCTCTTTTCAAACTTCCCGGAGCCCGTTCTCCCTCGTTTTAACTCCGATTTGGTCTATTCAAATTTCTAAATTCATCAAAAATTCCCCTCTATCCATTTATAGCCTCAATTCAAATATTTGAGTTCAATTTGAATTTAATTTGAATTTTATTTGAATTTGGTGGGTTATTTTGACGTGTAGACTTCGACGATTCGGGAGATTTCTTCGACGAAGATTCAAACCAATTTGAAGAGCAAGGCAAGTCACCCTCCTTGATCATGTTGATCCCAGATTTTCAAATAAAATTATGTTGATTTAAATTATATTGCATGCATATTTTTATTCAACGTATTTTAATACAGTTTTAAATTTAGTTATTGCCTACTTGTTATTACCTCCTTTGATATTGAATTCCCCTGATATCTTGTCACCTTAGATTCAAACTCTAGTTAATACATTAGTGTTGGCTAGAGGAATTTATATCAAATGCTTAGACTGCATAGATATAATGTTTGTTTTGGGTTATCTTTCACATAAAATGACAAACTCTTTCGCATAAAATGATACGCTTTTGTTATGAACTCTTGACTTTGGTGAGTCAATGAGGTTTATGAAACTATTTTGAAAACAAATATAAACCTGGTTTAGACTTAGGCAATTGGTTAGAGTGGTGGGTGCAGGCATGCCCTGTTGGTTGGAGCCGCAGTGGTTGATTGTCGTGCACGGGGGTATGTGGTTGGGCCTGAGTCAATTAAGGATTGGTCTATGAGCTACTGTTGCAAAGCCCTATCGTACTACCACATGGCTGGTATGGGACAGCCCTGGCCGAATAATTTGTGAAGTCCCAACCTGAGCCGAGTTGTAGGTTGAAAGTGAGCGTGGTTGGTGCCATGTGAAGTCTCACTTGAGCGAGCGTGGTTAAGCCATGAGAAGTCTCGTCTAGGCTCAAGAGGGGGTCTCGGTCTTGTGGATTCCTTACTGGGGTGAAACCTTAGAGTTGGCTCGACCAGGTTGAAGGCTTTGCATTGTAAAGGCCTTGTCATGACTCCTTGCCGCACACCTAAGGAAGTGTGTAACTCGCGTGGCACAAAAGGATGATCGTGTATTGTGGGTAAAGCTGTACAACCTTTGCAGAGTGTATAATCTATCCTGGATAGCCGTGCCCACGGTCAAGGGCATGCTGAGTAAAAGTTTTTCATGGATTAGATTTTGTTTTTTCAAAATGTTTTCGAAAACCTTGTGGGTAGACGGAACCCATGAGAGAGATTGGTAACTTGTGGATGGATGGAATCCATGAGTGTTTGAAACGTGTGGATGGATGGAATCCATACGTGAGATTTTGGAAAAGATGGTCCGGTGGGATGCCCGTGGATAGGTTGGTGTATGGTCGAGCTCAGACCGACGGTATTACTTTCTACTACCAGTATTGTTTTTACTTATCGTATTAAATTCAGCAATTTCAATCTACTTATTGTATTTCTTAAATGTTGTTTTATGCAAACTAACCCTATAAGTCTTCCATTGAAGCCTTTATCATTATGTTGCATTTTCGGGTGATTTGCGGAGTACAAGTTTGTACTCACCTTGCTTTTTCCCCACGAGAGAAGGAAGACGTCGACTACGGTGAAGATCCGGACGAGTAGGCGCGTCTTACTATCGCTTGCTGTGGGCGAGCTCGATGGGCTTCTTCCGCTTCGGTTTTTCTTCCGCTGCTTATTACTTAATTTTGGCTTATGTGCCGTTGATGTAAACTTTGGCATTCATGCCCATATTCAGTTAATAAATGTCATTATGGTTGATATTTATCTTTGTTGTACGCTGTGTGCACTAGCTGATCCTGGACTAGTGCGATTTACACAGAGGATCCAGGAGTCGTTGCTCCGGGTTCCGACAGATATTATACATCTAGTTCGATCAAATATAATGAACCATGTTATTCCGAACAGGATTATCCTATCTATTTTAGTACCACGAACCAAATATAAGTGTTTACGCATGCACCCTCCGTACTATAATACAGAATGCTAGTGTACTACTCTCCATGACTCCATGGCTGATCTTGGTACAATTTGGTTTGAAGTTCGAACGATGAAGCTTTGTATCTTGGATTCTTGGGTACATTTCCAGTTGTACTAGTACTCTACGATGATCTAAACTTTTGATGGCTCCCCGCACTCCATCCTACCTATGACCTAGACCAACTACTTTTAACTAGTAGTGTGTCCGTGCTAACGCTACGGTAAAATACAAAACAAGATAAAATTGCTATTAATCCCTTTGAGCGGACTCTAGCAAGAAGTGTCCGTGCTGATTACAATTAATGAAGTGTCAAGATATGCACCGAAAACAAGTACCCATATTTATCCCTTCAGTCAACCACAATGCAGATACAAAAAGAAATAAATAACCATTGACATGGTTAGTGTATACCTCTCAACTCTTCATATGTCCTAAATCCAATTCAAAGCTATACACGAATCGAGACAATAGATTAAAGAATCACATTCTACAAGGATAAATAATCGATCGTACATGGATAAACAATTTGGAATTAAGTTATCAAGGAACCGCCAAGAGACAGAATGGGAATACATCGCATATGGTGATGGCCTAAAAATCTCGACTACCGCATAATTACTTTTGGGTGCAACCGTGCAAGTACCCATGTGGTCACAATTTTCAGACAAATATTCATGGGTATGAGCAAGACATATGGCGATTACTAACACAGGAATGATATAGTCACCAAACCAACTCCCAGAACATACTGAACGGCCATCATGCAGGTTTTGGCCTACATTAATCGATTACAATATATTTATTTTCAGTAACTTCCAAACATGGACCTCCCAAATTGAAAGTTGACCAAGTAACCATCAAAATATCTGCAAGGGTAATATGTTCAACATTTACTTTGCAACATCACTTCTGAGGCATTGAGACACACTAAACTAAAATATCAATGCTTTCCCTGAAATAAACATCATCTTTAGAAGATGTAGAGATAGGCAACACATTTATGCCTATGGAACAAGTAGCTAACTAATACTAAGCACTAAGCAGCAAAATTACACTAAGACTTACCAGCTCTAAAATGTTAAATCCCATACCAACACTTTTCTGCTATTTTTTGCTGTTTCAAGGTGTAACAGAAATCTCTATGTTCTAACGAAAGAGTGACCAATTAAATATGAATGCCCATGGGTTAGAGCTCTCCGAAACTCCATGCTTGCACAGAGATCCTTGTCAAGGCTACCATATAAAGCATTTAAAAATCAGGTTGTGTTTGGTTCAACTGCTGACCCACTTAACCACCAAATAAAGCCACACAATATTTTAGACTAACTATGTTTGCTGCCAAACACAAAAATTGGGTTAAGCAAACCTAGCTGGATTAGGATAAGCTAACATAGCTATTTTAACCAAGAGCCAAACACAAGATTAAAGGTAGAGATAGTACAGAAACCAACATTGCAATATTCAACAGAGAATTGTATTGCACTGACATATTCAACATTTGAATGTGAACAAGAGGAACAAATTATAGGAGTAAATAAACTATTGATGTTTATTGATATCACCTTCACACAATTCTCCAAAAAAAATCTTGTCCTTTCAGGTCTTCGTAAACATATAATATTTGCCCATACTAAGTTACTAACGCATAGCCATCATGATTACAGTCTCCAGCACTCCTGGCAGACCCATATTTTTGCGTGATATTGATATTGCGTTACTAAGAAACTAATTAAATTCTTAGAAAAGGTTATTCGGTTTTCTTTCTGAAAAGGCTATCCAAATTTCAAGCTCAAGTGCTATCCTTTTAACTTAACTGACAATATTTTAAACATCACAACAAACAAAACAGTCCATTTGCGTACTCAGATCATCTTCGTCATCGTATCCCAAAAGGAGGGGATGTGGAAGGGCTCCCATTTGCAACCCGCTCGCAGGACCGCCATTCGACAGGGAATCACGGACACGCCGCAATCCTCATCCCCATCCCGATCGTGCTTGCAACAGAATCATCATTGCCACGGCACCACCATTAGCAAATCCTCGAAGCTCCAACACCTGAATTCAGAGCTCGTATAGAAACAACAAGGACAAATTTATGCTGAGTTCAGCACGCTTGCTATCTCCAAATGACAAACTTTAATGAAACATATACTAAACCCTCAAAACTCACGCTAAAACAACACCATCTTAGGACTGCACTGAACACCTAAACATTCAAAATACTACAGCGGGGTACAAAAAATAGACCTTTGCAGTGGAATCATCCGAACCAGTAATCAAATAGGGCCTATCACCACCAGTGAAGTAGTCGACACAGTTCACACCCTTTTGATGTCCATCGAGCGTAAAATTCAGATCTGGAGAACCCAAACTCCATATCTGCCATTTCAGATTAAGAAGCATTAATGAACCAGATCACATCATTACTCATAGTAACATCTTGCTGCATATGAGAGATTGTGAAACAGACCTTTGTAGTGCGGTCAAGAGATGCACATGCAAAAGTGTTAGTATCCTTTGGATTGAACGTAACCTGCATTACATAGTGTGAATGCCCCTCAAAGATTTGAGTGCACATCCACCCTTTATCCTAGTCCCACAGCTTTATCAACATGTCATCAGATGATGACAGCACATATGGAAGAGTTGGATGGACTGCAACACATCTGATGTAATCTGTATGAGCCTCAAAAACTTCAACTTTGTCCATAGTATTGTAGTTGTAGACACGGATGAACATATCGTCAGCACCAGCTACAACCCATTGTTTCCTTGAAACAAATTTTGCCGACCATACTGAAATTAAGTTCAAATATACATTACCCTCAATTCCAGCCTCCAGGATAAGTTCTCTTTTCATGTGAACATAAGTGCATTGCATACCTGGCAATTCTGAAACTTCAAATGATTTCACCATAGTCTGCAAAGATATACAAAAGCAAACATATTAAAGAATCAAATTATAAGGAGACGGCTTTTAAATGTTTTTTAAGACAGTACACTATAGATATATTTGTTGTAAGTTGAAAACCAAATTTGCATCATTAAATATTCTTATGCAACACAAACATGGAGAGGAGCCAGGGGAAAGCCCTAACATCCTACACTGCACGCACATAATTTACCTGGTTGATACAATGATAGCTCTCCATCTATTGATATAAATTTTTGATGTAAAGTGGTAAAACCTGCACATTAAGTAATGTATGAGACTATGAGTCTTTTGGTAATTGGTATAGAATAAATGTTGTGCATTTCATATGTATAGTCCTTACCTTCTTTTTGTTGAACTCCTAAGTCCTAACAATATACAAATTCCTCATACAACATCTAGTCTTCCTTCATCGAAATCTCCGGTGCCAACGCAACAAACGACATCCTAGGTAGCATAAAGAAGCATGAGCATAGCACAATTATAGAGAGTATATCATTTAGAATTTAGCTATTACAAGACAACAAATCACTGCAACTGCAAGACAGCAAGAGTGGTCCAATACTCCAATTTAGGGTAAATGAAAAATTATATCAGAGTATCAGAATTCACTAATACAGACATGACATAATAATACATTTAAACATTTAACATTCAACTGCACCATATCTTAATGTTCTGGCTGTTTAATGGTTTCGTTGGACAAATCACAAATGGACAATATCTAATCATGAAATTAACACATGGAACAGACCATGCTTGTCTAAGTTGTGTTCTGGTTTCCAACAATGAACAATCTAATATTTTGCTCCCACCTCATCTCATGAAGCTCCCTGCTCCCCCATAGCCCACTTTCCACGATGCTAGACAAGAAGACGGGCGGCCAGCAAGGTAGCAAACCTGGATTGCCAGGGAAGGGATTGAAGATTTGAAGCCTTGAAGCAAGCATTAGAGAGGAGATTGAGGAGACAGGCGCAAAATCAGAAGAGAGAGTAGAGAAGCAGAGAGGAAGGGACAAAGGATGGCAAACCTGGAGAGGAGAAGAGGGGGGCAACGGAGGGGGGACGGCGGCACGACTGAAGCAGAGGGCTCATCGTCCTCGTTGGCAACGCCGGCGTGTAGGGAGTCGGTCGAGAAACAGAGAGAGGAAGGAACGAAGGGAGATGGCAAACCTGGAGAGGTGAAGAGGGGAGCGACAGAGGGGGACAGCGGCGTGGCTGAAGAAGAGGGCACGTCGTCCTTGTTGGCGGCAGTAGCGGCGCACAGGGAGTCCGCCAGCCAAGTCCTCATCTCCGCCTCTTCGGTCTCCACCAATGCCGGCTAAGGAGAAGAGGGGCTGAGGGGGCAACAGAGGAGGGACGGTAAGGGGAGCGGCGGCGCGGGGGAGGACGGGGGGAGCGGAGGGAGTGGAGGCGCGGGGGAGAGGTGGAGATGGGGGAGCGGCGGCGCGGTGGAGGACGGGGGGAGCAGAGGGAGTGGCGGCACGGTGGAGGACAGGGGGAGCGGCGGGAGTGGAGGCGCGGGGGAGGAGGCGGCGGCAGCGTAAGGTGGGGGGAGGTGGTGGCGGCAGCGCGGACGAGCGAAGAGGCGGCAGCAGCGCGGACGAGCGAGGAGGCGGCGGTGGAACGGAGGAGCAGGGGAGGAGGACTCGGTGGGGAGGATAGCTGTGCGGAGAACGGAGGAGAGGATTTGGTGAGGGAGGATGCGGCGTGGAGAATGTGGGAGGGGTTTCGGTGGGGAGGGGATTCGGTGGGGAGAGGGTGCGGGAGGGGGTGGGGAGCGGAAGTGGCTTTCTAGGTTCAATGATGTGCATGATCCGGATGATTTTGGCCTTAGGATCTTCAATGCGTAAGAGAAGAAGATTTAAGGAGAGATCTAGGCCATTCATTTGTATGAAGTTGGATTACTTTGGTACACAAATCTGGGTGGACTTAGATTAGGCATGACTGTAGGGGTGGTTGAGGGGGTGGATTTAGTAAAGAAAATTTTGGTGTATTATAGAGTAGGGTATATCTACACTATTAGAATTTTGGACGGAAATAGTACTGTTCCTCCCGACAATACCAAAAATAGCCTCCAACGCAGCGCATGTAACGCCCTAGGGTCCAAACCGGTTCAGATCTAACCACATTCTGGATAGGCCATGCACACGTAGCAACCCGCTTACACTTTCGTCCTTGCTTCGCGCAAAACGGTTAACCGGGGGTGCTACCATTGAAACTCCCAGGCTTATATATAAGTGCTTCTCAAGGTAAGCTTGCAAGGTGGGACTAACCCAGAAATTCATGTGCACACACACATGGGCCAACATGGGCCGGGGTGTCACATACACCCCCCCTCAAAGCACCCGACGTACTCGTCAGACCAACATACCCACACCGGTGCAAATGATAAGGATCTCTCCTCTTAGCACATGTCCGTGCGTTCAGTGCCAGCACATATGCCATGCCGTGTGTCCACTCCGGGCCCACACGCGCCATGCGCCATATGCCCGCGCCCCTGACCCGCACGCGCCTATGTAACCGCGAGAGTTGGCTTTGATACCATTTGTAACGCCCTAGAGTCCAAACCGGCTCAGACCTAACCACATTCTGGATAGGCCACGCACACGTAGCAACCCGCTTGCACTTTCGTCATCGCTTCGTACAAAACGGTTAACCGGGGGGTGCTACCATTGAAACTCCTATGCTTATATGTAAGTGCTTCTCAAGGTAAGCTAGCAAGGTGGGATTAACCCAGAAATTCATGTGCACACATACATGGGCCAACATAGGCCGGGGTGTCACAGCGCAATTCCCGTTCTAGCCCCCTGCCGACCGCATGACTTCTATGGCGTCGACACGTGGCATTCATGCGGCCGGGGAGCGCACGACACCGGAATCGTGCGGTCCCCTACGGCACGACTACTGTAGCAGGCCTGATCGTGCGATCGGGAACCGCATGACAACTGTAGCACCGAGTGGTGCGGTGCCCGATCGCACGACCTGGCCGTGTATTGTTTAGGGTTAGGGTTTAGCTGTTGTTTGCACAAAATGAAGTTTTGTATTTTTGTGTTGATAAGACTGTATTTAGCTGCGCAAAATTTTTTGTAATTATAAATATTACGCATATTTACATGTAATTTATTTTGTTTGGAGTCTGCAGCAAATTTATAATATAGAAGAGGAGATGCAAAAAAATTATGAAATATAATTTGAAAATTCGTTATGCATAGCAGATGATACATGTAGGAAATATTTTTTTAGATTATTATTTTTTGAAATATTTTCGTATGTTCTTAGCGGTACGATTGCCGTGCCTTGTTATAGTACGGTTAATTTTGGAAAAAATTTGTAGGGACGGTTGAGCCCTAAATAAGTCGTATGTACAGAGGTAAATTATAGTGCGGTGTAATGGTTGATCCGTTTGTGTTTTTTGCACATTGTGAACGGTAAAAATATGTTTGATTCGCAAAAACTTTTATGTGCACGACTAGGATAGGAACGACTAGTCAGTAGGAAGGAAAGTGATAAGGAGCACGCGAAGAATTGAATGCAAAAAGAGGACGACATTTTATGTTGGTAGTTAAAATAGATTTCATAATAAACTTGATAATAACAAGACGCACAGGATTTGGTTACCACTAACTGAAGTAGCCATACGATACATATGAGCCTTCTTGGCATGGAAATAAATTAGACATTAAGGCGAGTAGTGCGGAATGGCCCAACCTACTGCGTAGACCAGGGCCATTTTTCCTTCCTTGCAAGCTCGGCGTTGAAATCTTCAGATGCCTCTTTGGTCTTGGCCGCCATTTCTCTTTTTTTCTCGCGCTCGCTCTGCGAGCCTCACGCTGCCTGTGCATGCATGCCTCGAGATGAGCTTCTGTCTCCCTACGTATATGCTCGGTTTGCTCATCTTGGCGACGCTCCTCCTCGCAGATCTCGCATGCCCTTTTGTCGTTCCACTCTTGATAGTCCAGAGTCCACTAGTCATGTGGGTGGATCTCTAGGTTGATCCACTTGTGGTAGGCACATAGCGGCTCCGGGGACTGTGGGCAGATGAGAGAGTTTGTTATAACGTACTGTTAGTTAGAAATAGTGGGGGAACACATTGTAAGTAGTCCTTACCGGCTATCGATAACTGATCGTGTCGAAACAGCGGTCAGGATAGTCAAAGGAGTAGTTCGCACAACCCCAATAAGCATGCCCAGGCTAAGGCGCTGCTTAGACTTGAAGAATTTGCATGGGTCTCTGCACCAGTAGAGGGGCGGCGTCTCCCCCTCGGGGGGTGTTGTGGCAAACATTCAGTTGGAACGTTTAGTATGGACATGCTCCTACGGGGGGCGTCGTTAGGGGGTGTGATCTCGTGGCACGCTCCACTTGCTTGGCCATGGCCGCAGCAGCCCTTGCTTATTCCTCGCGAGTCGCAGCAGACCTTGCTAGGTTGCAGATCTCCTCCCATTGCTTCATCATTTTGTCCCATTGCTTCTTCTGCCTCTTGTCCATCCCAACATGGAGAAGGAAGGTACGATGTAGTGGTAGGTTGTGTAGTATTCTCTCGCAGATGCATTCAACCTCATTTTATAAGCCAAAGGGGCATGATGTGATTTATTTTTGGTACCTGCGCAAAGCTGCCCTCTTTTGTCATGTCACTTGGCAAAGCTACCCTTTTTTGTCATGTCTCTGCGCAAAGCTGTCCTCTTTTGTGTGGTCACTGTGCAAAGCTGACCTCTTTTGTCTTGTCACTACGTAAAGATGACCACTTTTGTCATGTCTCTGCGCAAAGCTGCCCTCTTTTGTCATGTAACCTAGCAAAGCTACCCTCTTTTGTCATGTCTCTACGCAAAGCTGTCCTCTTTTGTCATATCTCTACGCAAAGCTGCCCGCTTTTGTCATGTCTCTGTGCAAAGCTGCCCTCTTTTATCATGTCACTATGCAAAGCTGACCTTTTTTGTCATGTCTCTGGGCAAAGCTGACCTTTTTTTGTCATGTCTCTGCGCAAAGCTGCCCGCTTTTGTCATGTTTCTGTGCAAAGTTGCTCTCTTTTATCATGTCACTGCACAAAGCTGACTTCTTTTGTCATGTCTCTGGGCAAAGCTGACATCTTTTGTCATGTCTCTGCGCAAAGCTGACCTCTTTTGTTATGTCTCTGCGCAAAACTGCCCTCTTTTATCATGTAACTGCGCAAAGCTGACATCTTTTGTCATGTCTCTGGGCAAAACGGCACAAAGCTGGCCTCTTTTGTCATGTGGTAACTGCACTAAGTTCTCTTGTTTAATATAAAAAGCATGGTTGGGGTCTCATGACAGTAGGACTAGAGAACCCTGTAAATCGAACGAAGAAGTACCTTCTCCGTCGTGCAGAAACATACCATGTCGGAAACTAAGGGCCAGTCGGAGCGGGGTCACCAAAGGAAGACCTTCCCGTGCAAAGGAGGGAGCACTTCGGTCCTAACTGCCGCTTGATACCAAGCCAGCGTGCTCAACCAGCGTGGCCAAAATGCAGACACAAGGAGGACGCGGTCGTGCAGGTCGTGGAAGGCCATTTCGATGGCGAGCGGCATTTCTTCCGATGCCCGCACTCCGGGGTACAAATTGCTAATAGTGCATTTTTCGTTATTGCTTATAGAACCTCCATGTTTACCGTCCTTTCCCGCAGATGACGAAATGCGACTTCTCCCGCTGGATCGACCCACCTCATGAACCGTATGTTGTCAACTACGTTGATACATTATGGGATCGAATATTTGAGTTAGAGGAGCGAATCGAGACTCTCAAAGAGGAGAACGATGACCTCCGCCAACAAATGCAACGCGAGAGGGGCAGCGAGGAGGTGGTGAACATAGGAAGCTCGTATGATTCCACATGTTGCTGCGCGAACCCTAGCTGCATATGTGCGTGCCACTACAACGACGGTCAGCCACGTCCGAGGCGGCCCTCTGCGGAATATTCCATGTGGGTAGCGCGAGGCACCTTCTACCAGTAGACACGCTTTCTATGATATAGACTGGAGAGAGTGATTAAGTTAGTAATGTGTGGCATTTTATTTCTTGTGTTCGTTGTTGTGTTGATGGTGTGGCATTGGGACTGTTGTTTTTAATTTTTTGTTACGTGTACTACTTTCTATATTTTTGTACGTGCAATGTATGTAATATTTCGTGTTGTAAGTGCATGATGCCTTCTTATTCAATGGTCTCAGTGCGTGAGGCTGCCCCCACAGAGCCTATAAGAGGGAGCTATTCCTCACCTAGTCCCCTGCATTGTGCTCCCTCACACCGTGAATTAGTTGTTCCCAATTTGTGTACCTTTTTTTCGTGCTCACTCCCCCGGACGCCGATATGAGTCAACTCAGCACCTCTTCATCGGCACCCACCTTGATTTACCCAAAATGTAACATAGTTGTTAGACGTATGACCTCACACACGGCCGCGAATCCTAGGCGGCACTACTACAAGTGCCCCTTTCACTCGGTGAGTAAGATTGTTTGGGGTTCGTTCAAATCATGCAGGTATGTTACAAAATGTTCTTCTCATGAAATCGCAGGAAGCCCCCAGCGGTTGCCGATTTTGGGTGTAGGAGGATGAAATTGGCACTAGGACCGATATTGTTCGACATGAGAGAGTTGTCGTGGGGGGTAGCGACCCCGTCGAGATGCGGTATCGTTTCGATAGACTGGAGTGGAAGATAAATTTAATGTCCCGAACATACGCTGCATGACCTTCTGTTTTGCCTACCACACCTTCTTGTAGCTGACATCGAACTCCACCGTATTTGCTACATCCGCCATGAGAAGCTTTGGAGAAATAGATACATCTGCCACCACAAGATGGCTTATCAGCTCTACAACATACGACGACATCATTTTGCGCTACCTATGTAGTGGCGCCGCAAGCTCACAAGTGTGATCCTTCAGCACCATTATCCGGAAGTCCGTGGCAGTGCCCCTGAACCGCTGCGCACAGACCTTGCCAAGACAGGAGCCGTCGACACACTTGACAATGTAGGTGTCAGGGTTGGACCTATGTACCCGATATGTCCGGCTGATGTTGACGGCGTATGTGACAATAGCTTGCTGCGCAACACTCTTGTTACGGAAGAACTGCCCTAAAAGGAGTGTGCCCTCATTGAATCCCCACTCTGCCTCCTCCGCCCGTGGCAGAACTAGGAATTATGCTGCGATTTCGTCCAATCTGGACAACACGTATGCACCGTCCATGGTTACAACACCACCTAACACACCTCCCGCTGTAGGTTCCCCTTCTTCGTCCTCTCCTGAACTGGCTGTTTCCACATCCTCCTCCTCCTCGCTTTGCACTTCTTCCACCTGGTCTGCAAGGTACTCATGACAATCAACACAGGTAGCCCACCACCTCTCTGCACCTTCATTCGTCTAAAAATTCTCCACGTGCCTCCGCAGGTCTCCATCTCCCATTGACTCACTAACTCCTCCTTCACCAGCATCTTCATGATCGCCGCAGAGTAATGCAGGCTCTACATCTCTGCCAGCACCACCAGAGCCACCCATGACGGATGATTCTATCCTCTCCACAAAGTGAACATACACCATTGGCCTGGCATAAATCACTGCGGTAGGATTGCACATGACCTCCATGTAGTTGGCCCATGAAACGTCACTGGTCACCTTTATAAGTTGCCACACTGTCTCCCCTGCAGCACCTACCACTATGGCATACACTGCATCAATCCGTAATTTGTTCCTTATAGTGTCCCAATCGAATGCGGAACCCACGCATCTCCGTAGCACAGACAGGCTCATGGTGTTCAGATTGGGTGCCCGGATCATGGTCCAGTCACAATTAGACAGGTTTGCCCCATACGGCCCGTCGCGTACGAGACCACTTCTGTAGAACACGAACAAGTCTTGGATGTCACCCATGGCGTACCTAATATAAGTCCATGACATGCAACAAGTGTACCATCATATAGTAGCTACCACCTACCACATACAAGTGTAATATTTCCATATTGATTTCATTGTTCTACCTATCCCATACAAATATGAATTGTACTTTTTTATTTGTAAATCTAATTTTTACTTCATTTACGGAGTGCGCTCACAAATTCCTATATAAATCAAATTAGTATTGTAATGTACTTTTTTTTTTCCAATTCTCTAATTTACGGATCTTACTTCCAAATTTCTGTGAAAAATAAATTACAATTTTTTCAAATTTCTCTCCTAATTTGTATTATTATTCTTCTATTTAATTCACCAATCCAACTACTCATTTTTCATCATTTTTAACTTATGAATTTTTATGTAAATGAAATAACTAAATTTTTTTCCTAATCTTTCATTTATGGAAGCAAGCTCTCACAAACATGCACAGCAAGATCTAATATGTACACCATACTGTTACTCAATTCAGTGATTTTGGCTACAAGAATTAGCAAACATGAATACAAAAAGTTGTTACGTATAAGGATAGAATGCAACAAGTACAATGGGTGACTAGGGAAATTTGTAGGAGCATCAGAGGCATGAGACATCAACCTTTTTCTCCTTCGGTTACAAGACTCCAATTCACAACTCCAGGCTCCACAGCACTGAGTAAATTGAGGAAAAATATGCCTCTTGAAAGGCTTCTATCCTGTAATTAGTACATGTAATTTAATCAATAAATCTGAACAGAAAATTTCTATTAACTGATGTGCATCATATTTGTAGTAAATTGTCATATCATTATCCTTTTGTTAGTAGCTTAAACTAGCCATAAATTCATTAATTATACACATTTTGCCCTCCTTTTGGATAGTTTACAGTGTTTTGTAATTTCCTTGCAGGCCGGCGCGAAATAGGCGCAAAAATCCACAGAGAATCAGCAGTGGGAAGGAGCTAAGGTTACAAAACAGGAAAAGGGGAAGGACCACAGTGTAAATGCACAGCAAACCCTAAACAGCACCGCACTGGAAACCCTAGCAGGCACCGCGGGTATAAAAGCCACCAGCTGCTTCTTCTCAAGGGGAGCCGGTCACCACAGCAAACCCTAGCCCCCCTGAAAAACACCTCCATCTGCTCATCTCCCCTTTCCCAAACGCCTCCACCGAAACCACCTCTCCCCATTGCCGTCGTCGGAGGCCGGCCATAGCCGGCGACGAGCTCCACTTCCCCTGCTCCTACTCTTCCTAGCCCTCTTCACCCTCTATCAAACCGCACATCTGCTCAGCCCCATCCGCCGAATCTTGAACCGTGAGAAGGAGGAAGAAGACCGGTGCTAGATCCGCTACCTCCACTGCTGGATCCACTTTATCTCTGCCGGATCTGCCACCCCAGTGCCGGGCTTGCTTCGTCTTCACGACCACCAGCGACGCTGCTCCTCATCACGGCCAAATCTGCACCGGCTACCCTTCTTTGGCCAGGATCTGCTTCGTCTACGCCAGATCTGCTACTCCTACGCACGGATCTACGACTTCTTCACCGGGTCTGCCCAATCTTCTATGGCTCCTGCGCCGGATCTGCTTCATCTACTGATATTCTTCATCAACTTTTATTCTGGGTTGTACCAACTCCGATCTTTAATATTAGTACTGTGAATGCTTTTCTGAGATGCTTATGTGTTGGATCTGTTATGTGCATGTGCTATATATATTTCAGATCTGGGAGTACAAAGTACTTTTCATTGTTCTTGCGCACGTGAGATGATTATTTAGATTATATCTTCATGTTTAGATTTACAATTCTTGCTTGATAGTTATTAATTACTCATAAGTCTGATGCTCGTAGGTTTCTTTCGTATTGATATCATCTTTAGTGTTAAAGTAGATCTTATTGTTAGACTTAATATTTTGTTTGCAGTTATTTTCATTTCTGTTAGTAAGAAAGTAAAAAAGAAAAGAAAAAGAAAATAGGGTTAAGGTCATCCTGTTTTTATTTCTTTCCTGAGTTAGGTTTACTTCATTGTTTACTACAGTAACGTAGCTTGCATATTGGTTGCTTGCCTTGGTTTTATTCTTGTAGATGTCTATCTGTGTACTTGCTGTGAAGGGATGAGATTGTGGTTTTAGCGTTTTTATTCCTTTCGTCTATCCCCTGCGTATCCATTCCATCCTTCAATTTCTCTCCCTCTTCTTTTTAGCTCACTTCTATGTTTCGCTAGCGAGTCCTTCTTAGCGCTCCTCAATCCTTCTTTTGGTAGAATTTGTTCTCAGTCCCCTCACTTCATTTCCCTCTCTTCTTGTCTGATTCTTAGTCTTCTTACCTTCTTTAGACCTTTCTTTCTTCTCTTCTCTTATCTAGTTTCCTTCTCACCTTAAGATTTCTTCTATCAGTCAATTTCTTCTCTAGTCTGTTTGTCTCCCGTGCTCTCTTCTTATCTCCGCCTTCTTTCTTTCCCCATTCCCCTCGACAGCAAGTCTAGCCAACTCTTAGCCATCTTCTTTCCTCTGTCTTCTCTCTTTCCCCTTAGCTCTTCTTATTCTATTACTTTCCTCTTTTGCAGATCTGATCACTAGTTTTTAGTTTGTATAGGTTCCTCAGTTAGTCATTAATCCCCAGTTCGTGTGATTTAGCTTTGGTTAAGTGTCTTGACACTAGTACTTTAGTCCCTGTGGAGAACACGACATCTCGCTGCTGTCTTTGCGGCAACCCATTCACTTGCGGGTGTGTATTTTTGCACGATCATTAACGCTTGTTCTAACACTTACACCATCTAAACTCACTACAATAGCAATACAAAATTTCTTCACATAAAATATAAAATAAAATATACTATAACTACAAACATTTTATCAAAAAATGACATGCAGCAACTCCGTAAATAACGTTTACGCTAATTACCGGCTAATCAATATGATAAGATTATAGGCGCATGGAGATGATATTTACCTTTTCTTGAAGCTCACGAGGCGATCTACAACTTTCACAATTGCGAAAACTTCAGATCCCAGTGAAAATTACTCCAAATGCCGTTATTCTTTCCTTCACTACGCACCCTCTCTTGCTCTGCTATTTCGTTGCTTCTCTGTCTACACTTGCAAACTCACTGAAGCCTTCCAAACGCAGGCCACCTCTCCACCCTCTCCATTTTATCGCGAGTCACACGGCACTCAAATGCAGGGAATGAAGTAGAGGACGGCTCTAACATACGGATGTGTGTTAAAGTGCTGCAGAAGAGGGCAAACAGCAGTAGCACAGGAGCAAACATCAACGAAAAAGCCAGTAGCACCGCGCAAGATTCTCCGGTTTTCGGCATTGGGACGTGACGGCTGCCGGGTCGTGCGGTTGGGCACTGCACCACTCTGTGCTACAGTGGTCGTGCGGTCACGGGGCTTGCTACAGTGGTCGTGCGGTCGAGGACCGCATGATTCTGGTGTCGTGTGCTCCCCGGCCGCATGAATGCCCGTAGAAGGCATGCGGTCGGCAGGGGGCTAGAACGGGAATTGCGCTGCGTTGGAGGCTATTTTTGGTATTGTCGGGAGCAGCAGTGCTATTTCCGTCCAAAATTCACACCATTTAACCGAAAAAATTTGTGTAGCATTGCTGCAGCCAAGGTGGACCAGGGCTGAGCAGCTGCATAAGCAAAGCTCGAACGGTAGGCTTGCTTCAACTAGGACCAGAAAAAAGACGTCACACCTTTGCCCCGCGAATGAGCTAGTACAAGAGCTTGTCCCGACACGAACACTATAGACCAACCTGCTGCTTCTCCGCCAGTCCTCTCTTGAGCCTTCAGTTGCAAGTTCCATCTTTTGAGCTGCTCAGGTTCCCCTGGAAATCACGAGAATGGAGTAGATCAAGTCTTGGTTTTGAATCAGGCTATTTTCAAGTTCTCTGGGAAGATAGTGAGATTCCAACGCACTCGAGCAACCTTTCAGAATAAATCACAGGCCTGACTCGAGAATTACGGCATATCACATGCATGCAAAAATTATCAGCACAAACAGCAATCGAACGCGCCCGTGACGCTTGTAAGTTTCCCTTGGTTAGGGCATCCGATCGATATGCATCAGATGACAGGTGCAGCCCACGAACTGGACTTCACAACTCACATGCGCCATGCCACCCCGCGGACAAAAAAGGGAATTAACGCTGATTTGATACCTCAATCTTTCGTGCACTTCCTGTACAGCATTATATGTGACCAGCACCCGTAAGATCAAACAAGAGTTTCTGGATCTCATGTTCTGCGCTGCTTTGGGCCTGTTCTTTTCGGCTGCGGTTTATGGTTTTTGGCTGAAATTTTTGAATTTTGGCTGTTTACGGTACAGATTATGGAGAGACAGATACTCACTTGCGATTTTTGCTGGTACAGATGTTGGGCTTTTAACGTGTAGATCGTTTAACTTGTAGACTCCGTCTTGAGAAAATACTTCGTTTGAAAGTTAGATACTGTAGCAAAAGCCAAAAGCCGCCAGCTTCGGAGGAAAAGAACAGGCCCTTTACTTCCCGGGCCGGGGGGAATCGAAATGTACTACAATGTTGAGTCGCACAACTATACATACTGTAGAGCGAGAGGTTATCACTTGTAACCTCTCGATACAACAAAGAACCAAGGTGAAGCTATAGAGAAATCGAAAGAATGGCAATACAACACAGAAGGAACATAAAAGGCACCTTCTTTGCTACAGGGAAAAAAGAAACATATAGGATTGATGGTTTTACAAAGGATAGATTGGATGCTTCAAAGTTACCTGGCAGATACACAGCATTTTGTCAGAAAAATTCAGATGTTAGTATAAATAGTTACCGACGAGCGAGTGGCGAAGTGTTTGGTACCTTGGGCTAACATGTACTTTATGTGAAGGAAATTATCCTGTCTGCAAGTGCATTCTGAACAGGCAAGCGAGCAAGGCTTGCACACTGAAAAGAAACATCTTAGCGTTAGTAAACATCAAAGATCAGCGTATTTAGCACCTGAACGCAATTCTCTGTACAGAAGAGGCGGTCTCTTACAGCAAAAGTGCCGACAAGGAAGCAACACTGCAGCAGTTGCAGATTCAAAACATACTTTGCAGACATGGGAATTTCCATCTTTATCGCCCAAGGAATCAGTTTCCTTCTCCTTCATCTCTTGAATTTTTGCCTGCATGCAGCAAAATTTATTATACTCACAAGTGGCACATATCAGCAATCAAGCAGCAACAGTCACTTGTTGTTTGCCTTCAATTCTGGAACAAAGATTTCGGTTGGATTTAACCAAGTCTAAAAAATGGTTCAAATAAATAATCTAGTTCATGTATATTTATATGAATGACAACTATAAATATACCTTGAGACGAACAAGAAGAGGTTCAAATTCTGGACTTCTATATTCTTCTGCAGTCAATGACTTCACAGTATCATCTGAAACTTGTTTCTCAACAAGAGCTACGTACTTGTCACCTTTCTTTTCCTTTGTACCGTTAGTTATATCAGCTCGATTTATAGATCGATCATCAACATTCAACTCAGATATGCCTAAAGCCCCTCTCTTCAACTTAGCAACAAGAACCCACATGCCTGCTAGATCGTTTTCTAAAGACAGTTCCTTTTTCTTTGCCTCATCAAACTTTTTCTTGTACTCCTCTTCAAAAAGCTCCTTCTCTGCCAAAGCAGCTTCTAGAGCAGCTTCCCTCAGTTTTCTGGCCTGTAGCTCCATCTTCATATCCTCTAAATCAAGACTCCCAACCTCATCCCTGCCCCTGCTGACTGGGCGGCCCTTTCTACCAGGAACCCTAGAATATGCCATCTCCTGAGCAATTACTAACTCCTTTGCCTGCTTTGCATTTTGTACAGATAGCTTTGTAACTTCTTCAGCCAAATTCTTAAGTTCGACAGCAGCAGAAGATGCCAATTCTTTTGCAGGTTTTGTTAAACATCATCCGAATGTTTTCTTCATAACTATCATCCAGATTTACGACCATTGAATTAGAGATCCAATGGCCATGAATTCTCCCCCCCTCTTGAATTCTACCCCCTTCCTCTTGAAAAAAATCTTCCCCTTTCAAAAACAAGTAGCCCATTGATATCTAATCTAAAGGTCACAAATTTAGATGATAATTAGAAAGAAAACATTCAGGTGATGCCTAGACACTCTCTCTTCTTTTGCATATGCAACTTCCTCACTTAATTTTTGGTTCTCATTGACCAAGTCACGATTTTCTTCAATGATTTTCAGATGCTCGTATTTAAGCTTCTCACTTTCAGCTTCCTGTCAAAGTATATCAGCAAAGTTGATTGGCTTAATTGATGAGAAGACAAACGTTGAAAAATTACTATATGCAGCCATCAAATGAACATGTATACTGTTGTGGCTACAGACCAAACAGAGAGAGAGAGTGGTATGGTAGTAGAAAGTTAGGTGAGCAATACTTGGGGTCTCCCTCATGGCCTGGATGGCTTATATATATATTCACATGGGGAGTATTTTACAGTTATGTCCTTACATCCAAGTATCCCTCTCAAGGGCCTTCATGTCATTACACATGCCCCATTCTAAGCTTTATTACCTTCTAATAGGCCGGCTGGGCTTAGGTGAGGGCCACCCCTACAACATATACTATTTCATATCCACCAAACTTATTGGAAGATTGTAGCAAGAAATTTGGGGGGAAAGGTCAAACAATTATATAAAGGTCAGTCCACCAGATCATTTCATAAATCATGAGTTTTCTATAGTATAACAGCATGCCATAAAATTGTGCAATTAAAAGTACTGCACAAAGTAATGAAATATACAAAATTAAATAGAACTACACAACTGCAAAAAGCTTGGAAGAAATTCAATTAAATTGAACACAAAAGGATCAGGTAAAGAACCTTGGAATGAAGTTTAGATTTCAAATCAAGAATCTCCTGTTCTGTGCATTGATTAGGGGATGTGTCGATTTTTGTTGTGAGCTGTTGCACAAGGCGTAGAATTTTTTCTTGTAAATCGTTAATTTCCACATTCTGCAAGTAACATAATATTTTCGTTAAACCAAAATTAAATTTTTGCCTTTTACAAACATTCTAAACTGAAACTAAACATGGAAAACGAAACAAAGAAAAAGAAATAACCTTCTGTTGTAACTGCTCCTGAAGGACGCGATTGTCGGCTGATTTTAACTGTCCCATGAAAAAGGCAAAAACACTTAGAATTATTTTATAAAAAAAGGGTGTCGAAGATTTTAGTTTTGTGGAAAGCACACTACAAATTCAACAAGATTACCTCTAACTCAAAAGCCTTCTCACTGCATTGAGCAGTCAGCTTGGTAATAGCCTGTTTTCACAAAACCAAACATGTTACTGTGAAAGGAGAAAAAATACACGAACTATTAAGAGGCGCATCTGTATACTGGACACATCACCTGCTGCATATCCACCATGAAAGCATTAGCAACTGATGCCTCACCACTTTCCATAATTTGTTGTTCCAGGGCTCGCATATGCCTTCTCTTTTGCTGGATTTCACGCTCTAAATTCTCTATCTGTTATCAAAAGATAAATGCATATGAGTATTAAAAGACAGCGCAGGGCATTGGAACATCCAGAATCAAGATGATCAAGATAGAGAAGGTAAGAATTCAGCAGGATATCACAAAGAGTTACAGCAAGATCATGATTTACAAAGGTGATATATGATATATCTAGCTATATGGGATGCTAAGGGGCAATCTATCGCAAGTAGCAATTCTGAAACCGAATGTTTACACTGAGGGAAGTGAGGAAAGACAGGATATGAACCATGGACCATGGAGGCATGGAGGATATTCAGAATGCTATAACATTAGGTAGGAGATCAGTATTGGCCTTGTTCTTTTTGGCTTTCCAGCAGCTTTTGGCTTCTGACTTCTCTCAACAATCACTATTCATTAAACTAATAAACCACAGCCCAAAACAGCAGGCCCATTGTATACAACTGTCAAGCACTCCACATGTCCGTCCTTAAGTAATACATAATAAGATATCTATTATTGTCCTTGAGAAATAAGACAACTTTTTCACTTCAAACGTGTGGTGTCATTGCCTTGTCTGCAGTTGTTAGCTGTTTTAGTTATCTCAAGTTGCATGCCTGTAATCACTATGTTTGTGGTTTAGGCAAAATCTCTATGTTCTGTTGCACTGAGCTGAATCTTTGCATTCTGCAGCAGCTTCTACATCCTGTTTCCTTTGAGTTAGTGTAAACGATTACATAATAGTTACTGTTGATTTCAATAATTAGAAACCAAGGGGATCCCCTCCTGACTCTAAACAAAAAAGATTACCCAGCTATGTATAATATAATTTTTCCCTACCATACAAGTCACCAGAACAGTGTCTTAATTCTCAAGATTTTGCTGAATCACAAGTTCACAACTTACAAGCTTCCACTGCATTTGCTATTGTTAGAGATATATGTATAGTTTGTTATTCCCCATTGTTATGAGGGGTTCTTTGCATATTTACCTCCTGTACTTTGTGTATATATACTGGCCCATTGACCTCATATGAATACAAGCGCTATTCATAACATGGTATCAGAGCCAAAACTAGGGTTTTGGCTTACCTAGGGTTCCGCGCGCCGTCGCCGACTCTGCACCACCGTCGCCGACTCCGCGCGCGCCGCCGCCCTCATTGTTGCCGTCGGCGCCGCCGCCGACTCCCGCGGCGCCGTCGTCGACTCCGGCCTCATCGCCGGCCGCTCGGCCTCGGCGTCCGCCGCTCGGCCTCGGCGCCGCCCTCCGCCCGCGCCGATCTTGCGCCGCCGCGGATCGATCGCGCCGCTCCGCCCGCCGATCGCCGCCCATTGCCGCCGGCGTCCGCCGGTCGAGCCGCCGCTCGGCCTCCACCCGACGCCGCCGGCCCTCGCGCCGACGCCTCTCCTCCGCGCGGCGCGCTCCCGCGCTCGACGCTGCCGGCTGCTCCCTCCGCCCGCCGCTTCGCTCGCGCCGCGCTCCACGCTGCGCTGCGCGCGCGCGCGGCCACCGCCGCCGCCTCCTGCGTGTGCGCGTGTGTGCGTGTGTTTCTAACGGGCCGAAGGCCCGTTAAGTTTTAGGGTTTCGAAAAAAGGAAAAAAGAAGAAAAAAAGAGAAAAACGTCGTTCTAACCGCCGCGCCCGGCGCCACTGTTAGACTTCGTTGCCTTGGTCGCCGCGCCGCCCGCGCGCCTACCAATGGGCACCGTTTCCCTCCTCGCTGCCGGTGATCTTTGATGGTGTTAATTACACCGACTTCGTGTCTCACATACGCATTCACATGCGTGGTCTTCGTCTCTGGGGCGTCCTCTCTGGCGATGTCACCTGCCCGCCTTGCCCTATTCCTCCGACGGAGCCTACGCCTGTTGCATTGCCTCGGCGTACCGATAAGGTCTGCTGCGATGATGAAGCCGATGATAAAGCCGCCTCGCCTACCAGAGGCTCGATTCCTACAAGGATCGTCGACCGTCTACACTCGGTTGTACGATGACGACGCCGCCGCCGCTGTTTTCATCGCCGATGTCGGCCTCGATTTTCTTACGAGGTTGTGGGACTCCTTCGCTTTCGGATGTGGAGTCATCTTCGCGGCGCTCACGAGCCCTCCGTGATGCCCCTGCACTGTCCGTGATCCACCAGAGCACTCTCTTCAGCAGGCGATGCTACCGTTGACGCTTTTACTCTCGAGTTCTCGCATGTTCGGCGTCGATTGGACTCACTCGCGCTCCGCGGGTCGCCGCACTGCCTCTGGCTTTGCTGGATGTACGTGCTGACCTGGAGTTTCAGCGGGTTTACGAGTTCCTTACTCGCCGCCCCGAGTTCGAGCAAAGGCGTGCCCAGCTCCTTGCACGCCACCCTCGTGTCACTCTCTGGAGGCTCTTACCGAGATACGCGCAGAGGAGACTCGTTTGAGTGGTCTTGGTATGATGCCACTCCCCTGCGTGCTCGCCGCCGTCCGCTGCTACTGCTGCCTCCTCCAAGCTACCACAGTGGTGGTGGCCGTCCTCCGTCTGGAGGTGGTCGCCTCACTATTCCTCTGCGACAAGGATGGCCACACCGAGTCCCGGTGCTACAAGAAGAAGCGGCATCTTTCACGCGTTCTTCTCGGCACTAGTGCTTCTACGATGACGTCGCCTCGACTTCTTCAGCAGCTTCTCTCACCGAGCAGAGATAGCCGATTTCGACGCCTACTTGCCGCTTGTGTTCTCCTCGATGAGTTCTGCAGATTCGCATCGACTCTTGCACCGAGACCACCTCCTACACGATCAGTACCTCCCGTGGATTCTTGATTACGGAGCATCTTTTCACATGACTCCCGATCCTTCCACTCTGTCTTCTATTACACCTCTTGATTCTCCCGCCGGTGTTCTTACTGCGATGGTACATCTCTTTCGTCTCAGTCGAGGATCTCTTAGCAACTCATCTTTTCATGTTCCTTCCGTTGCTCATGTTCCTCGCCTTACCTTGCGACTTCTTTTCACTGGGCGATTCGACCTATCGGGTTATTCTCGACTCTGACTCTTGTTGTGTTCAGGACTGCCACACGGGAGCTCTGGTTGGTTCTGGCCCTCGGCGCCGTGACTCACAGCGTCTTTGGGAGCTTGACTGGCTTCACCTTCCTTCCGCTGCCACCATCGCTGCCAGTCTCTCCGTTTCTGCTACCGGCTCTTTCCAGCAGTGGCATCACCGTCTTGGCCATCTGTGTGGATCTCGTCTGTCGTCCTTAGTTCGTCGTGGTCTTCGGGTGCATCTCAGAGACGTGTCTTTAGATTGTCGGGCTGTAAGTTAGGTAAGCAGATTCAGCTTCCTTATCCTCATAGTGAGACGTGTCTCGGCGTCCTTTGATCTTGTTCATTCGGATGTTTGGGGTCCGGCTCCTTCGTTTGAAAGGGGTCATCGTTATTATATTATTTTATAGATGATTTCTCTCGCCACACTTGGATATATTTCATGTCTTCGTAGTGAGGCCTTGCCTATCTATAAACAATTTTCCACTATGATACACACACGCTTCTCCACTCCTATTCGTGTCTTTCGTGGCCGATTCTGTGGCGAGTACCTCTCTCGTCACCGCGCAGCCTTCCTTGTTTGGCGAGGCACTCTCGCCGATTTTCTTGTCCTGGTGCTCATGCTCAGAATGGTGTCGCTGAGCGCAAGCATCGTCACCTCCTTGAGACGGCTCGTGCTCTGATGATCGCCGCCTTTATTCCACCTCACTTTTGGGCCGAGGTCGTTTCCATCGCCACCTATCTCGTCAACATTCAGCCCTCTTCTGCTCTTAAGGGTGCGATCCCTGTTGAGCGTCTCTGTGGTCTTCTTCCTGACTACTCTGCCCTTCATCTGTTTGGCTGCGTTTGCTACGTTTTCCTCGCCCCTCGAGAACGCACCAAACTGACCGCTCAGTCTGTTGAGTGTGTCTTTCGGGTAGTGCTGATGCGAGCACAAGGGCTATCGGTGCTAGGATCCTGTTGGTCGTCGGATACGGGTTTCTCGGGATGTGACTTTCGACGAGTCTCATCCATTCTACCCACGTCCTGCCTCTCCTTCGGCTTCCTCTGTGGAGTCTCTGTCTTTCTTGACCTTTCCAGATACTCCTATATCTGCTTTGCCTCGCCCACCCGCCCCATCGAGTCTCCACATATTCCCCCTGTGGCCTCTCCGCCATTGTCGCCGCCTGTGTCGTCTCCTACGACTCCCCAGGCTCCTCCCACTATCGTCTACACTCGTCGACCTCATATTGAGAATATTTCAGATGAGCCATCTTCTCCTGATGTTCCATCTTCTTCTGATGCTCCATCTTCCCCTGATGGGTCATCTTCTCCTCGCTATGCTCTCCGCGATCGCCAGTCGATTCGGCCTCCTGCCCGTTTTGCCTTTGCTGGCGCAACTACTCGTGAGCCTGTCTCATACCGGATGTCTTTGTTCACTCCCGAGTGGCAGCTTGCCATGGCCGAGGAGATTGCTGCCCTCGAGCGTACTGGTACTTGGGATCTTGTTCCTTTTCCATCTCATTCTCATCCCATCACATGTAAGTGGGTCTATAAGATTAAGACTCGCTCTGATGGCTCTCTTGAGCGCTATAAGGCGCGTCTTGTTGCTCGTGGCTTCCAGCAGAAGCATGGTGTTGACTATGACGAGACTTTTGCTCCTGTGGCCCACATGACCACTGTTCGCACTCTTCTTTCGGTGGCGTCTGTTCGCCACTGGTCTGTTTCTCAGCTTGATGTCAAGAATGCCTTTCTTAATGGCGAGTTGCGTGAGGAGGTCTACATGCATCCGCCACCTGGGTATTCTGTTCCTGAGGGCATGGTCTGTCGCCTTCGTCGCTCTCTCTATGGCCTTAAGCAAGCTCCTCGTGGTTGGTTTGAGCGCTTCTCCTCTGTGGTCACTGCTGCTGGTTTTTCAGCTAGTGATCATGATCCTGCCCTTTTGTCCACACTTCGCCTCGTGGTGGACTCTTCTTCTCCGTATGTTGATGATATGGTCATTACGGAGATGATTCGAGTACATTGCCTTTGTCAAGGCTCGTCTTAGTGAGCAGTTCCTTATGTCGGATCTTGGTCCTCTTCGTTACTTCCTTGGGATTGAGGTTACTTCCACTCCGGATGGTTTCTTTATGTCCCAAGAGAAATATATTCAGATCTTCTTGATCGCGCCTCTCTCATCGATCAACAGATCGTTGAGACTCCCATGGAGCTCAATGTTCACCTCCGACTCTCGATGGCGAGCCTCTTTCGATCCGACTCGCCATCGTCATCTTGTTGGGAGTCTTGTCTACCTTGTCGTTACTCGTCCGGATATCACTTATCCAGTTCATATTTCGAGTCGGTTTGTTTCAGCTCCCACTCGTGTTCACTACGATCACCTTCTTGAGTTCTGCGATACCTTCGTGGGACTATCTCTCGCCGTCTCTTCTTTCCACGCCAGCTCGTTACTGACTTCAGCCTATTCGGATGCTACTTGGGCAGCGATCCTCCGATCGTCGGTCTATCTCTCCATCGTGTTTTTCTTGGTGGTTCTCTTATTGCCCGGAAGACGAAGAAAGCAGACTGCAGTTGTCCCTTTCGAGTGCAGAGGCTGAATTGCGAGCTATGGCTCTCTTGACAGCAGAGATTACTTGGCTACGGTGGTTACTTGAGGATTTTGGTGTTTTGTCACTACACCGGCCCCTCTCTTGTCGACGAAGACAGTGCTATCAGTATTGCTCGTGATCCTGTGAAGCATGAGCTCACCAAGCACATTGGTGTTGATGCTTCTTTCATGAGGACTTGTGTGCATGATCAGGTGATTACTCTTCAGTATGTGCCTTCAGAGCTTCAGATAGCGGATTTCTTCACGATGGCCCAGACTCGAGCACAGCACAGCTTCTACCTCTCCAAACTCAGTGTTGTTGATCCACCATGAGTTTGAGGGGGGTGTTAGAGATATATGTATAGTTTGTTATTCCCCATTGTTATGAGGGGTTCTTTGCATATTTACCTCCTGTACTTTGTGTATATATACTGGCCCATTGGCCTCATATGAATACAAACGCTATTCATAACAGCTATTTCTTCAGCCATTAATTGTGTCCGGCAGTAAATCATAATGCATAATGTATCATTAATTGCTGCAGCTACTTCAAATGGAACAAGATCTAATATTGAGCAAAGGTAAAAACTAAAAAGTGCTGAAGAACAGGGGGGGAACATTACTTGATTCTTTGTCCCTTCAGGGTCTTCTATAGATTGTTCAATTAGTCTTTTCAGTGAAATGGTACCAAACGCAACCTCCCCAGCAAGCATCTTAACTTGCTCAATCAGTAGATCCATTTGGTCTGATGCCGTGATTCCCGCCTGATACGCAAAACACCATAAATTATAACCAGTAATCATTCATAAATTCAGCTTGTTCACTTAAAAACAAAATCCAATTTAATAAACATTGTACAGTCTATTAAATATCTCTCATAACAGCATATTCATTCAGAAGGCAGGACCAACTTTTAATATGGGCCATTAGATGATATGGTCGGTGCTTGGGTAAAGGTCCGAGGACCGAGAGTAGGGTGCTCGTCCTCATCTAGTCACCGGCAGGGCTCTTCCCTGACGTGGTAAAAAGGCTCTGAGGCCTAACTTTAGAAGAAGCGAGAGACTAGAGACTTGTTTGATTGTTCATTGCTTAACGATAACGATACAATATTGTCCCTTTTGTAGGGCTAGCTAGACTTGATCTCTAAGAAACATGTCTCTATATTAAGCAAACTAATCCTAATAATAGGAAACATATCCCTAATACATTGATAATCTAAAAGAAAATAAACCCAAATAATAAGGAAACTAATTATTATATTCCTAACACGTGATATGCTGCCAATGCTATGGCTTATCACGCCCCAACATTTCATCCCTTACGACGAGACAACTTGTCCTTGAGCCGTAAGGTGGCGGCCACGGAAGGAGACCTTCGCATCCCCATGTTATCAAGAGTGGCCGGTACAAGCGCCGGGTCACTTGAGAGTAGATCAACAACACTCCGACATATAGAACCCAATAAAGAAACGCCTTAGCATGACATTGTGTTGAGGAAAACGCCAACGGCATGGGCAACTAACATGGGACAGCGACGGCCTTACTACCACGGAGCGTGATGATGGCGGGGAGGATGCGATGGCGGCGCTGGCCCCTCAGCCATTACGCTCCACATCACCCATGGCACAGCGTCGGTCGACCACGTGGAAAAGACTGCTGTTAGACAGTGGCAACCCTCCTTAGTGAATGCACCAAGGGCACAGCCAAGGGCAATGCTACCCTCTAAGGAGACGTTGATGACGACAGCCGAAGTGGCATTATTGGTGGTGCTGGTTCTAGAGATGATGGAAGTGGCAGCACAGCCATGTTGGCAACGCCAGGCGCCACGTCCTTCTGCTCCTCCATCTTAGCCAAGGTGTTGGTGACGCCAACCGGCAAAGTTGCCATCAAGGCCAACAGATTGGTGGAACATTCTTTGCTCCCGATGTAACTTCTCTCCTCCTCCAGAACACTAAGCATCTTTTCAAGCTTCTCAATCATATGACCCAACATGTCGTTGATTGTCATGGAATCGCAACCCTCGCTGCCCGACATGGTGGAAGGGGCAATGATTAGCTCTGATACTAAATGATATGATCGGTGGTTGAGTACAGGTTCGAGGACCGAGGGTAAAGATCTCGCCCTCATCAAGTCACCGGCCGCAGAACTCTTACCTGACATGGTAGAAAGGCTCTAAAGCCTGACTTTAGAATGGAGAGACTTAAAACTTGTTTGATTGTTCATTGCATAATGATAACAATATAATATTGTCCCTTTTATAAGGATACTTGATCCCCAAGAAACATATCGCTATATTAAGCAAACTAATTCTAATAATAGAAAACTTATCATTAATACATAGAATAAAACTAAAAGGAAATAAATACAAATAATAAGGAAACTAATTATTATATCCTTAATCCACGATATGTTGCCAATGCTATGGCTTGTCACGCCATAACATTAGATATGGTCCATCGGCTAGTCCAGAATAAATTGTGTAGACAAAACAGGCCATATATGGAAAACATATGCGTTCATACAATAAAATAGCATTATAGATTATAAATAAGTAATAGAATTGAAAATGTTTGACCATGTATACCATAAAACCATAGTGCCCTATATTGCGTAATGGAGATAGTAAAAGAAAAAAATAATAGAGCTCAAGAAAAAAAAAATACAGCTGGAAGTAAGAATATGATCGAGTAGAGAACGCAGGATAAATCCCAGACATGAAAAGAAACAAGGCATGACTGCACTTTGGAAGCAAAAGACAACGATGGGAAATAAGCTATGAACACTGGTTACAACATCAAATTGATGCAAAGTAGAGACACATATTTAATTAAGAACATTTTGGGCAATACAATAGCAAACACCTTAGGAATAAGCCACATGCCATTACTCAAAGTAGCAGAATGGAAAGTCAACCAACCTGCATTGAATCTGGTCCTGAACCAGTAACTGAAGAATGCTCTCCACTAGCAGATCTTAATTGATTGATCTCATCCAATGGATCAGGCAAAGCAGCTGATGGAGAGTCTTTCCCGGTGCTGTCGTTTTGGACAAGCGTAGAACTATCTTGTGAAGTGCTTAACTTCTGACAAAGACAGAATTAGTGCACTTTTCCAGTTAAAAAGCGCGGCTAATAAGTAATAACCAATAAAACCAGAATCATAAAAGCAAAAATATATGTACGAAATGGTGCAATAGTTAAAAAATGACCACTTACATCTTCCTCGCTAACAGAATTTTGGCGCTGATGACTAGACAAATCTGTCAAGGCAGGAATATTGTTCTTTGTGGAAACAAGTATTAACTTGGTCAAGCGTTGTATTCTGCTCATAAGAGCAGCTTTTGCTTCCTCTTCCTCTTCCTCCTCTAGGCGTGATTGCATTTTTACCTGGCCCGCCTCCAACTAAACAAGGAAAAGAAGAGTAACTTGTCAAGCATCTATCAACTTACCAACGTAAAATCATTGTATAGGTAACCTTAGAGAGAAGAACCAAAATTTTCAAGCAGCACATAACCACGGAACTGAAGTTTTATTGCATAGATCCCTTCAAAAAAGTTTCGTTGCGTGGTTCCATCCCACAAAATGCAAATGGAACTGACCATGCCGCATGATCCATAAGAAGACTTGGACCTTTATTTGGCGCGAAGTTATCCCAATTGAATTCCTGCAACGGAATCCCACAACCCGAGCTCTGGATGATGCGATAGATCGAGGCCACCCTGCCCACTTCCTGGTCACCCTAGGAGATGAAGTCCACCGATTCTGATAGCATGTCTGGTGTGCGCTGCTGTATCAGAACTGCCAGTTCATTCCGGACGATGGTAGATCAGTGGCGGAGCTAGAAATACTTCAACAGAGGTGCACACTTTACATGTACAATTTTGTAGTCTTCTGTGGCCTTGCAGTGATTGAGCACTGGTGAACAACGGTTTTGTTACTGCATGACACCATGGCCTTGGCGTCCTGGTCGTAGAGCCAGAATGGCCCAAGCGTCCACACTAGCTTGCATTGCGAGGTCTAAGAGCAACTCCAGCAGGACCCCTACTTGAGCCCTCATCCTATTTTTGAGGGCTGAAAGGCAAAAAACTCACTCCAGCAGAGCTCCTACTTGAACCCTCAAAAGTAGGGGGCCCTCAAATCTCCCCCTCGAGCCCTCATTCCTGGGGGGTCTGGAGGGAGCCCCTACTTTTGAGGGCTCAAGTAGGGGCCCTGCTGGAGTGAGTTTTTTGCCCCTCGGCCCTCAAAAGTAGGATGAGGATGAGGGTGGGTCCTATGTGTCATCCCCTCTAAGAATGAATTTGAGGGTTTTGTTTTGAGGGCTCCTGCTGGAGTGTAGTTCAAAAAACAGAGCCCTCAAAAATAGGGAGAGCCCTCAAATAAAAAGTAGGGGCTCTGTTTTGAGGGCTACCGCTGGAGTTGCTCTAAGAAGGTGTTCACCACCACACCCTCAACCGTGCGCATGGCCACCATTGCCTCGTCGCATAGCACCTTGCACCATGGCGCGTTGAAGAAGCCAAGGGCCATGGCCTTGGTCACCTTTACAGGCACTAGCATTCTTGGCACGACATGCGGTTGCCGCTCGTCACCAGTGGCTATCTACTCATGAAGTCCGTACACGGCGACATTAACGCCGCATAGTGAGAAGAAACACGACAGCTCGTGGAAGAACAACCGCGGGGTGCTAAGGCTCGTAGCAACACCGATCGCCCACGGGTTACACCAGTTGAAGATAATGCAGCCCAAGCGCAACTCCAGCTGGACAACGAGCTTGTGCAACACGTTGAAGAAGGGGAGAAACTGGGTGTTATAGATGTTGTAGCAGTCCGGGGGCAGAGTTGGGTGGCGAGAGCCTTGACTTACTGTGGCCGTGTCGGTGCCTATTCCCGCCATGTTGCCTGTTGCTCACCAACTCCAACGCCACGTTGCACCGCTTGTTGACCACTGCTGCTGTGCCAGTGCCAGCGCCGCACCACGGCTCCCACGCTGTGTCGTGCCCCCACTCCCGCATCGTGCCGCCCGCTACTCCTCCTCTTCGTGTTGCGTCGGTTGTCGAGCAGCCAACCCAGCCGCCAACTAGTGCCCAGTGGGGAGGAGATGAGAGGATTAGGGTTGGAATTGGGGGGGGGGGAATTGGAATAGTGGAGAATGGAGATTGAGGTGGGTTGAATCGGCCGGTGAGTTGTGAGGTGGTTATGGACTGGTAGGGAGCACAAGCGGGCTGTTAATTGTAAGCTAAGCTTTAAGGAGGGTGTACACCAAAGAAGTACTATGAATATAGCTCAAATGCTAATTGATCCCTTGAAAAAAATTGATTTTTTAGGTGTACCTGTGCATACTGCGCACCCTTGCTGCCAACGCCACTGCGGTAGATAGCCAGTTTTGCAGAGGAATAGAGAACTGGTCCATGGCTAAAGTCTCAACCACCATCATTCCTGTGTGAGTACAATGGGAATAGATTGCCAGGAAGGCACGGCAAAGAGGACCCGACGAAGTCCAGTTGTCATGCCAAAGTGAAGTCGTGGTGCCATCACCGATCCGTATTGCAATGAGCGAGCCAAATAAGGCTTGTTCTTTTTTTTTTGTTTTTTTGGGTGGTTTTTGGCTTCAGTTTTTTTGAAAGCTGAAATAAACAATATGGTTTCTCGCCGTTTCTTTAAATGGTTTTTTGAGTTTAAAATTGTATGCGTCAGTCGTTATTATCTTAAAAATGTAAACAAAAACTATCAATCACAGCTAAAAATCATCCGTTGCAATCTAAAAAACTGAGCCATGAAGGGATGAGCTTGTTTGGTGCGCAGCCGTGAGTGGACTCAGGGGTGGAGGTGGTATTTTTTGTGAAGGGTTGATACCATTGCTTAATCTACCGTGTACATGGCGTGTCCTGTCCGAGGAGAGCTCGCGAACAAACCTCACCAGTAGACATTTGTTCTGAGTGTAAACATCAATGATACCTAGGCCTCACATCTATGATGTTGCCTATAATTTTTTTTGCTATTTGATTTATTAAAACTCTAAACCAAATTTTCTAGGGTATGAGATACACGTGTATGGCTCTGATTTTATCAAATGGTTAAAAGAATGTGACCTATACTTAATAAAGCGTAAATCAGCTTATAAATGAACATCCCCTACGTACGTCATACAAAATTTGTTGCGTATCAGAAGTTAAAATAACACTTGGAAGAAAGATAGAACGTCAACCGAAATCCGTTGAAACATTTTTTTTAAAGGAAATCAGTCGAACTGACGATGACCGAGTTTGGTTAAAGGATAGATCTTGGCAGAACTGGTGGCAAATCCGGGGGAACGGTCAGTGCGTGCGCCCGTGATGTGATCGACGCATCACGCATGCAGATGCAGCTAGCCATGCAGGTCACCCGTACGTCCGCGGGCCGGCCGTGCGCGCCGTCCAAATTGAGGCGTGTGCATGGTCCGCGAGCCCTGACCCGGCGACCCCACAATCCCACACGCCGTCCGGCGCCCGTGGTGGACACACGTCATATCTCACGGCGGGGCCGCGTCACCCGCGTGCCGCGTACGTGCTCGTCCGACGGCGAGGAGGAACCAGCGCGCGGCTCGGCTCGGCTCGGCGCGCGTCTTGGCACGTACGCACCCGTGCGCCGGCCGCCCGACCGCAGCTGCTGGTGGTTGCCTCACGGCACGGGCACGTCACGCGTGCGCACGCCCGCCCCGCGGCAGGGCCTGGGGTGCAAGCATGTATACGCGACGCCAGGCAACCGGCCATGTGTACGGCATACTCCCGATTGAGTCGAGTGCATTGGATGGGTTTTTTTGGATGTGGCTTCTACTTTAGATTTATGGTTTTTAAATTCTAGTTGTTTATCAGAAACAGTACATAGAGAGAAACAGTCACATACGATTTTAGCTGGTATAACTAACTCGGTATAGTATTTACTTTAATTTACCTATAGACTCTGTTTTAAAAAGATGTACCGTTTAAAAGCCAGTTACTATAGCAGAAAATGATAAACCAAAGCACAAGCCATTCCGAACCCACCCATTCTTCCATGACGCGCGTGCACGTATCAGCATCTTCGAAGGAACAACTACAACTACGTACGTAATGCTAGTACTGCAGAGTTGAACGTAATGCTAGTATTTAGTGACCAATCAACGTATACAAAGAGTATAACTACAAGCTAGCTTCCCGTTGTTCCTCTATACATGTAGCTAGATATATGGATCATGCACGGGGCGAGCCAAATGCAATTAAGGTTCATCGATCCATGCTTACCGATGACATAAATCGAAGGGAACGGCCTCAGTCGAAACGATCTCTGCGTACACAAGCGCACGCCTCCATTGGGGATAGGTACGTGCGTAGTGTTAGGTTCAGAAGAAGCGAGGTTTAATTTTATGTTGATGGTGAGCTGAGGCTTCTCGACAGTTTCATGCTCTGTTTTTCGGAAGCTTCACTCGTCATCTTCAGCTGGTTGCTCCTCTCCTTCGGGTGAATCCATGCGTGCGTGGCATCAGTGAATGAACAACAAGAGCATCTCTCATCTCGAAAGCACGAGAGGGTTGAAACAGTACGGAAACAAAGTTTCCAAAAGAATGAGAGAACGTACCAAAGAGAGATTTGACGCTTGGTCTCTTCGTCTTTTCCTTCTTCTTCAGCTCAGCTGTGTGCATCCGTAGTAGGTAACATGATATTAGTAGAAAGCAAGAACAGCATGGTCTACATGATCACAGATTGTTATTTATGTTCGTTAGATCCTCAATAAAAGGAGTCTACTCTGGACCTTCAGCTTGTTGTGGCTTATTATTACCTATCTAAACTCATGATTGGTGCAATAAAAGCACAGTCATAACATGGAAAAGCACAAACCCAAACTATGCGATGAAAATTGATGTGAGAAGAATACTTGAACATGTACTACACAGTTACGATCCTCGAATTTGTTGATCCTATGGAAAACTTCGTTCCAAATCGGCCAGAACAAGAGCAAATGTTGGCAATGGAAGAGACAAACAAAGTTATCTACGATGGATGAAACTGGAAAGTACAGTACCCATTCCAAGAACTTCAGGATCATTCACAAGTTCAAAGTTCTTGTACGTGTAGCCCACAAAATTCAAATCCTTTGAAGAAAGCATCTGCAAGGCAAACGACAGAAGAAATTAATGAGAATATCTATTAAAATGAGGTGGGAATTCTTGTACATATTGAGATTTCTAAAGCTATTGAATAGGCTTTATTATATCTGTGAGACTATGTGGAGGCTATCCTATGTTTGTGATGAGTAATTGACCTTTGGATTAGAGTTTTTGTGGAGTTTGAGTTTGGATTTTGAGGATTTTGCAAAAGACTGCTTTCTGATTGGGCTGTTTCTTGGAATATTCAGGTTAAGCGGTCTGACCGATAGACTTCAACCGCTGACAGTAGTCGGAGGCGTGGTCCTCGACTTTGTAGTCGGCGGTCCAATCGGCCCTGAGTAGTCGGTAGTCCGATCGGCCTTGTGATAGGCAGTCTGAACGGCCGTGTGTTGGGTGGCTCGATCGGCAGATCGACTACGGATGGTCGATGGTCAAAATCTACAGTGCCTGAACGACCACGAATGGTCGGTAGTTGTAGTTGTAGGCGTTGCGATCGGCTATAGTAGACCTTGAGTACTCATGTCAGACCAGCCAGCAGCCTAATCGGCCCGTGCTTGGTGGTCAGACTGGCTTCTGTCGGCGGTCTAAAATTGTTGTTTAGAAATCTTGGAGTTTGGTCATGGTTTGACGTGGGTGTTGTTACTTGTGTGCACTTGTGTTTATTGTTGGGTTCTAGGATTAGGATCAATAATTTGGGTGCATACTTTTTGCATTGTGCATTGTATGGATGAACTGTGCTAATTGATGTCTTTGTGTATCGTGTGGTGCCACGTGACGGTTTGCTTAGTTGTGTTGGTTGTAGGACTTCGAAGCTAGGTCATGGTGAGGCGTAGGAGGATCGGGACTAGGTACAAGGTGGTGCTGAAGTCTAGAATGGTTAGGGAGACACCGAAGATGATTGAGGCTTGCGGGATGGTTGCAAGCCAAGACGATGAGTAACCGAAGTAGGAGCTACCAGTGATGGACAACGACAAGGTGGACTGGGACTAGGCTTAGGGAGAAATCGACGTCCAGACGGTTAAGGATGCCAAGTGCCATCATGCGTGAGAAGAGGCATGTGGTGTACCAAGTGACTTGGGTCATTTACAAGTGGGAACGGTTTGATGGGATCCGGACGCATGAGAGGCTTGGTGGCAAGTCATTGTAGCCACGTGGAAGATGACTAAGTATGGATGATGCTTCATGGAAAAGAAAACAGGAAGCTTAGTTGAAAGCGGTAAAGAGTCATTTTGGTAAAATTGTTCAATACCGGAGAAGCGTGCGTGAATAAAACCTAGTGTTAGGTGGGGTTAATAGGTTATCCCCAGTTTGACCTAATGGGAGATCCATTAGGTTTTGGGTTTAGGTTGTGAGTCTATATAAGGGAGGGGAGGTAAGAGTTAGGGTTTGAGAAGGTCGGCTAAGCCTTTTGGTGGCTAGTTCCTCCTTCCTCCCATGAAAGATAGGTTAGAGTGTGTGTGTAATACCACAGATTTGCAAAGAGTAAATAAACGGAAAGAGTGTAGTTTTGCCGTCAGACCCATCGGCGTTTAGAATGCCGAATATGTATCGCTCGCAGAGGTTCCCAGACCGCCCCAGGGTAGTCGGCACCGTCTAGAGAGCCGTATAATTAGCGCTCTCAGAGGTTCCCGGACCGCCCAGGGACAGTCGGCACCGTCTCGCGTTTCGAGTGTTCATCATCTGGTAAAAATTCTATTCTCACCTTTTACCGACTTACCGCTGCAGTAGAAACCCCAAAACCCCTTGGACCAAAATGCCCTTGGGCAGTCAATTTATATGAGAGAGGAATGGGAGGGCATTCTGGTCATTTCACAAATGCAAAGGCAGCCCAACCATGCTCTTAAGAACCATCACATTTCTGCAAGCCCTCGTGTCTTCCCTCATTTTCTCTCCACCAGGTAAGAGTAAAGCCACTCCCCACTCCTTCTCACTGCCAAGGCCGAGAGCCCCCAAAACACAAGAACAACTCCAAGCTCACCACAGAAAGGAGAAGAGGGAGCCCGTAGGGGAGGAGCAAGGGAGAAGCCGGCCATGACGGCAAGGGGAAGGCAGGAGCAAGGGCGGCGAAAGTAAGACGACGCCGTCGACAACAACCCGGGGAAGTCCACAGCCACCAGGAACCCGAGCCAAGTGAGGTGAGCATCCCCAATCATGCGTATGGTAGAGGAACAGCAAGCAAAAATAGAAGGAGTTACCGAAACCTCCCCGTATAGGAGAGTGGCCAGCCGGTGAAGAACCATGGCCGGCGAGCTCGAGTCCAATAGGGGGCGAGGCTGGGCACCAACCTGCGCTCGCGCAGGGGGTCGGCGGCCTGAGGCCTGCAAGCTGAAGGAGAGGCGTAGGGGAGGCGGAGCTGCAGGGGAGCGGCGGAGGGGCCGGCCGGTGGTGAGCCTGAGGCCAGCGGGCCGAGCCCGCCCGCGCGCCATCGAGCCGCCGGAGGAGTGCCGCGCCAGAGGGAGGGAGGGGAGAAGTAGGCCGTGGGGGTGGGCGGCGGAGGGGCTACCGGCGACGCCAAGTCCGCCACGCGCGCAGCCGCGCCGCCTAGGCCGATTAGGTGAGGAGCAAGCCGCCGGCTGCGCGAGAGAGAGGGGATGGGAGAGAGAAGGACGGCAGCGGAGCCGCCGGTGTCGCCGCCGAGCCGGCCGCACGCCGCCGCGCCGCCGGAGGTCCACCGCGCGGCTCGTGCGCGCGAGGAGAGAGGAGGCGGGGCAGGCAGAGGGTCCGCCGGAGGGAGATAGGGGCCGGCGGCGCCGAGGCGGCCATGTGCGTCGCCACGCCGCCCCGGGCGAGTCCGACGAGGGGAGGAGGCCTTTCGGCCGGGTGGAGTAAGAGGAGAGAGGGGGTTAGGTGAGGGGAAAAAAGAAGAGGAAGGGGCCAGCTGGGTAAGAAGGAAAGAGAGGAGAGAAAGAAAAGGAAGAGAAAGAAAAAAGAGGAAAGAAAAAGAAAAAAAGAGAAAAGAGAAGAAAAGAAGGGAAAAGAAAAGAGGAGAAAAAGAAAAAAAAGGGTTCGGCACCTGCGTGACAGGTCCCTCAAAACCCGTACGTTTACACCCAAGATCGGGATACGAGCTTAGGGTCGTTGTTCTCCATTTACGCTCTGGTTTTTGATCTGCTGTTGAGTCGGGTTAACATGTACGCAGGTGGAGGTCCCGGGTCGGAGCCGTCCACGCGTCATCCCCGAGGCTAACCAGGCAAGTGCATTGTAAAATGGTGATTTCGGGTAGTGTTTTCGGTTAAATGAATGATGATGCAAGACTTACCATGTTGCGGTAAGTTAAGTATTTCCGAGTGATGCATGACTTACCATGTTGGGGTAAGTTAAATATTCCCGGATGATGCCTTGCTTACCATTTGGGGTAAGTTAAATACATTTGGAATGCATATTGAGAAAGGATGCACGATAAATGTCGAGACATGGCATGTTGGTGTGCATAAACGAGAATTTGCATTGCATGCATGTCGTGAAAGAGATAGTGTTGGTCCACGTTGAGTGGACGCTCCACGGGAGTGGAGTTGGGTCCCCGTATGAGAGTTACGGGCTACTGTGGTCCCCGTATGAAAAAGGACGGGCATGTGATCCCCGCATGAAACAGGGCAGGCCTGGGTGAGCATCGACGGGTGCTTGCTCTGCTATACCAGTATAGGCTAAAGAGTTAAGAAAGAAGTGCATGAGCATGTGCATGGGCATATGCATAATGATCGATTGATGACAACCTAAAGAGATAAGAGAAAGGTGCATATGCATGATGAATAGTTCATCGGAACGTAAAGTGGTTAAATGAAAAAGTGGTTAATGAGATTGGAATGATTATGGTCTAATGAATGAACCTGTTATTTGCTGTTTTGCTTTGTACTTGCTGAGTCGGTGGACTCACCCTTGCTTTGTTGATGTTTTTAGGTGTCCATTGAAGATGTCGTGTACGGGCGGGAGTAGCACATGAATAATCGGCATGAACCAGCAGCACTCTTTGTATCACCTTTTGTCAGTGTACTTTAGCTTTTACTAGATTAGAGTAATCGTTGAAAATGCAATGATGTATCTGAACGCAGCAATTTAAATAAACTTAGTATTGGCTTAATTTCTCCTAGTGTGGATGAAATGGAAAGGGTATGCAGAGGTGGTAGCATCTTGGCCCAGAGAGTGGGCGGGGTGATACAGTGTGTGCGCGCTCTAGGCTTAGAGTTCTGCTATCCTAAGGAATTGACTGTAAAAACATTCCTCTCCAAATGAAATTGACATCCAAACTTTGCCCAAGTGAGTTGTGCTCTGAATCCCCTCATGTGCTTTTGATTTTCTTGGCTTTCTTATTTGGATTTCTCTTCTCTTGAGCTTTTCTGATGCCAAGGACATGTCAAAGGTGGAGATGTCTCTTGGAGACAAGATCTCATTCATCTAGGCATGATCTAGAGGAAGTTCTTGAGGAAACCCATTTTTTTGCTTGTTTTTGGCCTTTTTGGTCCATTTCTTGATCCGAGGTTTTTTATTCGATTTCGTTGATGTTCTGACTCGCTGTGACATGTGAGAATGTAATCAAAGCCATCTTGGCTATCTTTTACCCACGAACAAGTTCTGATCAACAATTTTGGTTTTAGATCTCAGTTCATGTGCGTTTACTCAAATCACAAAAAAGGTCTCATCTTTGTCATGGATTTTTTGATCCAAGAATGGAATAGTCTCCTGAGACCTTAAACTCTAGCGTACAAAGTTCATAGCTTTTGATTTAGTCGATCGAATGTTCTGTCGATTTGGTTCTCACGGTCGACTGAAAACCCTATTCATCAGGGAGAAACCGTAGTACCACAGGTTGTGTAGCGGTAGTACCGCAACTCATGTTCTCCGACCACTTTAGTTTTGACCATTTACTGGTTGTTGACCTCACTGGTCGTGTTTCAACTGGGATTGACCACTTTGGTTTCGACCGCTTACAGGTCGACCTCTTAGATCGGATTTCAACCTGCTTCAAACACTCAGGTTAGCTCTCAGGTCTTCGACCACGTAGGTTACGATCATATCGGCCTTCGACTGCGTAGGTTTTCAACCACTCACTGGTCGTCGACCGCTCATTGGTGATCGACCACATAGGTTTTGACCACTCAATGTCCTCGACTATGCTGATCTTTCGACTGCTCTCTTGTCATCGATTGTGTTGGTTTTTGACCACTCTCTGGTCGTTGACCACTCAAGTCAAATTCAGACCACGTCGACTTTCGACCACGTTTGTTTCGACCTGCTAGTTTTGACCATGTTGATTTTTGACCACTCTTTGGTCGTTGACCACTCGAGTCGAATTTTGACCAAGCTGGTTTTGGACCGTTGTCTGGTCATCGACCACCATAGTTGAAGTTCGACCACGTTGTTTTCTGACTAGTTTTACTTAGCTCTGAGAGTCTCTGGCTTTCCATAGTGGTACAACTCCGTGTTTCTTCAGATTTTGAGTAAGGTTCTTATCCGAATCTTCATAACTCTGTAGCTATTGGAGTAAAGAATAAGTGAATATTTAGGAGAAACTTTTAAACCACCATTCACCTCTCTTTGTTGCCATTTTTGGTCCTACAATATCTAAACTCTAAAGGTACAATTACCTTTCTCCAAGGGCCCGTCTTTGATGAAGATTGAGCATGCTTTGAAGACTGCAGATACACCACAAAGATTTAACATTTTTGTACTGACTTCTAGAGATTGTGAAGAACATTAATTTCTTTAGAAAAAAAAACAACCACCTACCTCTTCAAACTTCTCAAAGTTCCAAGTATCCAACTCATCCGTGACTTGAGGTGTATATGCAGCTTCTATTTCATATAATTTATCCCATTCTACTCCATTAAACCAGGAGTGCTCCTAAAATTAATCATGCAAAGTACTATGAACAAAATTTAGTAGTATCAAAAAATTTCTGAAAAGGAATAAAATATTTTCTTTGAGGCATGTGCAAGGCATACTCAAAGAGATCACATAACAACCTTTATTTCCTCTGCCCCTTTTGTACCGAGACGTTGGTCGACATTGCATAACAGTTTACTTATAAGATCTTTTGCATCCGTCGTTAGCCTTGCTTCTTCAGGAAATTTCAAATGTGTTCTCCAATTCACTATCTGTATCGGCCCATATAGGCACAATGTAAATAAAAGGACATGAGAATGAAGTACAGATAAATGAACTTTGAAATCACTGAAATATGGAAGATCATTCTCTAGTCAATAGGAGGACCAAGAAATAAAATATTCATAGCTAAAAGCCCGAAATACATTACCTTTCTACAAGTTGTCATAGGCTCATCCGAATAGAATGGGGGATATCCCACTAGCATTTCATACATGATAGCTCCAAGTGACCACCTAGAAAGGGGCTGCAAACTCAAGAGGTCCAATGGTACAAGATATATACTGAAAATTATGCTTACCAATCACACTCCATCCCATAGCCTTTCTTCAGAAGAACTTCTGCAGCAATGTAGTCTGGTGTACCAACAGTGGAGTAAGCCTGCAATCATTTAACGGCTTGTCAGAAACTTGGAAATAAATTATCGAAGAAGGTATTACCAGCAGTCTATAGGTAAATTCTGCAGAAGCTACTAATGATCACTTTCATATCATGCTAGCTACTAACCAAAGTTCTTCTGTTCTTTTGCCAGTGTTCCAACTGTTCTTGCTGTGAGCGCTTTGGTAGAGATTGCTGTCTCCCATCACCATGCAACGATGGTGTTTTCGCAGATGTAACGTCCTTCTCATTCAGGTCTGGGAAGTTGGAATAGTCGAGCGGCTAACATAATCCAAAATCTGACAGCCTCAAGTGACCATATCTATCTAGCAGCAGATTATCAGGCTTGATATCTCTGAAAAATCAAGTTCATTAGAACATAATCTCAACAGCAGTAAGAAGAAACTCTTTTGGGGTTGTACGCATACCTGTGGATGTAGTTGTGCCTGTGGATCGATTCTATTGCAAGAACCGTTTCACCAACATAGAACCTGGCCTCATCTTCAGTCAATGTATCTTTCCTCATTAGCAATGTCATCATGTCCCCGCCGGGGAGGTACTCCATGATGAGATACAGATATTCACTGTCTTGGAATGAACAATATAGCTTGACAATGCAGTGGTGATCCACTTCAGCAAGAAGGTTTCTTTCTGCTCTGACATGCTCAACCTATGTGAAATCCAACTTAGCACTCGGAGGAGGAACAGTCGATGCAAACATAGACCCAAAATGCTTAACAGAAGATGGCCACACCTGACCTCGACGAAGCATTTCTGACTTCTTAAGTTTCTTCATTGCATAGACATGCCCCGTGGTCTTCTCTCTGCAGACTCTGACCTAGAATTAAAAATATTGCAGGTACTGAAAAAATCAGTACATAGGATTCAGACCAAGTGTATATTTGCATGAAATTTACCTCACCAAATGCTCCCTTCCCTATCATTGTCAACAAGTCAAAGTCATCAACGCTCATTTTGTGCCTCTGCAAACGCATGTACTCCGTCTCTTTCTTCTCAAATTGCTTCAGTATGTTGTTCTGCTCCTCCTCGGACACATTGGCGTCTGCTAGTTTCTTTTCTAAACTACACCGTCTATATGAAACAAAACCCACTAGTTAAAACATGGTCAACCATGCGAAATCCTGTTGTGAGCAAAATCGTCAAGCATCAGGTAGGAAATGTAGGAAAGCTACATCAATTGAGTGTATAATCATTACGCAAAGAAGCTTATAGAAATAACTGTAGCAGGAGTACGTCTTCCATTATTCTTGTAGGATGAAATTAAATAGAAAGTGTGTTAGATTTACAATCATTCTAGAAATTGTGGTCAATTTGATCTTTTCACTTCTCCTCTTATAAGCAATCTGAACTCTGGAGTTCGTATGAAACAACATGCAAAAGGTCTTATAATGATCCTTGGCTTATAAGCTGGTAAGAAAAGGTAGAAATTATTTACAGATAGACACTTAGATATCCAAATAATGCCACTGATTCCCCTTACCTTTCTTTCCTGTCCTGCAAATGTTTCATCTGCTCCTTGTAGTGCTTCTCAATGTACTGCTTCGCCGCGGCAACCCTCTGCTTGGTCGCACTGGATGGTGCCTCATCGCTCGCTTCCTTGTCATTGGGAGGCAATTCCTTCTTCTTGCCAATGGATTTCTCTCTTGTTTGGAGCTTGTTGAACCAACTCCTGGCTGAATCCATTGCAACAAAGAGAAGAAAGAGAATCAATTGCTCCAATTAATTATAACTACAAGCTAAATGTCTGAGCCTATACACTATTGCCTATATACAAATTGCATCCAAAACTTTCTTCTCTGAAGCAATCTTAATTGAAGTACAAATTCGAATATTCGATATGATCTAAAAGTGAACTCCCCCCGAAGTGAAGATTAGAATTTTATTTACATAACTCCAAAATGGTGGGAAATTTCGGCCTAAAATTTAGGCCCAGCAGCGTCGAAATATAGCTATCAAATTTTTAGGTAGTCAGAAAAAGTGGTGGAAGAGAAGCGAAGATGAAGGCTAGAACGAGGGGCGCTAAAAATACACAGTAGAACGAGTGGCTTTGGTTGAGAGGACAAATTGAAAGGATTTTTTACGTACCTGCAAACTAACAAGCAAAATAATCTAAAATGGTATTAAAAATCTGAAATAATCTTTAGAAACCAATAAGCTAAATCTAAATTTGTCAAAGCTGTTGTATCATACGGCCGGAGGAGGCAATTGCCTTGTACTTCCCAAAAATTACGTAAAGGTCCTTTTTCCTCGCGAACAGGTCCCGCCATTTTTACCCTCCACTTTGCAGATAGCACCGCGTTTTTCTAAATTACGACGGTCCTCGTTTATTTACATACATGCCCGTTTATTTACGCATGTGTCCTCGATTTTACGAAAACCCTTTAACTTTTAAAATACACATTTGCCCTCGATTTTTATAAAACTTCTCACGAATTGTCGCCTCTTTACTTGCACACGGTGGCTTACGTAAAGGTCCTTTTCCTCGCAAGAAAGTTCTTTTCCTCGCAAAGGTCCCTACCGCTTTGTTTTTAAAAACACCCTTCACTTCAAATTTTGTATCCTTTGCGAGATAGCGCCCGCGCTTTCTAAATTACGACAGGTCCTCATTTATTTACGCATGCACCTTGATTTTTACGGAAAACCCTTTGGCTTTTCCGAAAATACGCATGTGTCCTCGATTTTTTCACCGCTCCACCGAAATTTTTTACCCTTTCCAGGATAGCGCCCCGCGAAATTTTGTATCCTTTGCAGGATAGCGCTCCGCAGTTTTCTAAATTACGTACGGGTCCTCATTTATTTACGTACAGGCCCTTGATTTTTTACGGGAAAACCCTTGGCCTTTTCCGAAAATACGCATGTGTCCTCGATTTTTTCACCGCTCCACCGAAATTTTTTACCCTTTGCAGGATAGCGCCCCGCAATTTTCTAAAATTCGTATGGGTCCTCGTTTATTTACGTACAGACCCTCGATTTTTTACGAAAAAGACCTTTGTCCTTTCCGAAAATACGCATGTGTCCTCGATTTTTTTAAAAAACTTCTCACGAATTTCCGCCTCTTTTATTTCGGCTCATACGATGACTGGCGTGGCGTGCCGCCACGCCTACGTGGCTAGTTTGTCAAAGCTGTTGTATCATCTGAGATATTGCTTTTTGCGACGTGAGTAGTTGTTGGATTATGTGAGGGCTTTTCTATAATTTCTCAATTAGGAAAAAGAAAAAAAAAAGAGAAATGGACCACCTGTCAGTGGGCCAACCGGAGGAGATAAGGGGAAGTCTCCTCTTGTGCGGCGCTTCGCCCGAATCTGGACTTGGACTCGACCGGCTCTTCGACTGGCGATTTGGATGGCAAGTGGGGAGGCGGCGGCGAGACGTGGGCTGGCCCAAGTTCCTCGGAGCCAGCCGTTCGTAGCACCACGCTGCAGCCTCCTGCCTCCTCTATTTAAAGCCGCCATCTCTTTCTCCATGAGCTGATCTTTTCCGATGTAGAATATGCTCTTCTTTGGTTTTCTTTCTCTCTGGTCTTCGGTTTTATGGGAGATTTTTAGTGCTTCTGCGTCATCTCCTCTTGGAGCTTTTGCCTTTGGATTCCCATGTGAGCCCTGTCGTTTGGTGGAGTGTGAGGGGAAATCTAAAGGTGAAAGATTGACCCAAGGTAGGAAGAAGGCCGTGACGATCCTCTGTTGCTTTTGAGTGCACTCGGCTGGTGCACTTTGGTGGTCTTATGCGGCATCTACCCCGACCTTTGACTCCTGCTTCGGTTACCCGAGGTTGGAATGTGGCATTATATCTCTGTTTGCCATTGTCTCCTTGCACGACAAAGCGAGGTGCTTGGTTTTCTGGGACAACGCCTTGTGTGTGCCTTGCCTTGTGTGATTTCATTTTGGTGATTTCGAGTATCACCTATACCATGAGTTTTTGACAGCTTAACCTTTGCAATTTCGTGATTCTTTTCATATATCTGTGAGCCATCACTGTTTGAAAATTGCTAAAGGACTTTGTGGGCTTACTGCTCGATGATGAATGAAATTATCACTGAATGTATATATGACTTTTAGTTTAGACAGATCTTGAGCTAATAGGCTACTTGTTATATTCATGCTCTGAATAGGTAAATCATCTTGTGATACTTGTTGCCATCTATAGCATCTGTTTTCAGTTGGCTGTAATTAGTTTTCATTCTTTGTAGTTTTTCATTCTTTGTAGTTGATCTCTGGTATCTAGCTTCAATCTGCAAATTCATGTATTTGAATGATAGTTTGATGATGATGATGCTTTCTTGATATATAACAAGGTAGACTTGGTGATTTATTTTAGGATAGCAAGTATTTATTGAGCTCAAGTTCTGATCTAAAATTGCCATATATACTTGATTTCATATGAAATACAGTGCGGAGATGGCTAAGATCAAATCTTCTGCAACTAGTATTCTGAGAGCAATATATAACATAATCTTGATAACGTGCTGAATTTGGTCATACATATTATGTATATGTTGATATCAACATTTAGTTGCATTGAATTAAATTGTTCTCATATGTATATGCTGATTATAGACTCATTACATGATATATATATATATATATATATATATATATATATATATATATATATATATATATATATATATATATATGTTTTATTTTCAAGGGCTTAAAAGGTTTATATGTCTACATGTTGATTAAGTCATTAATATGCTTTTTTGTATCATGTTTATGTCTTTAATAAATATGCTAAAATTAAATCTAAATTTATGCTTATACCATATTATTTACAATAGTAGTTGTATAATCTGTAGTCCAGAGAGTGCAGAGTAAACTGGAATGCACTAGGAACTACACTTCTTTTCAATTTAGATATAAGATAAGCTTCGAATTTGTGACATAAATCAGTGGACCTAAGTGCTTTTCCACTGTAGTACATGATCTTTCCCATTCTGTATTTGATAGGACATTCCGCTCATCTTTACTATTATAAAAATGTGAGTTGGTGGTCGTCGGTCAGTTCTCCCTCCTCTCTTCTCAGTCGTCCGATCAAAGATTAGCCGTCCGATCAAAGATTAGCCGTCCAAATCCGTATGTAGGTAGTTCTTCCGCTCCTCGTAGAAAAGCTCGGGCCGACGTGTGGACCGTACTCCTCCTCTTCTCTTCCCCCGCATCCTCCGCCTGCTGCAACACTCCACCTCCTGTAACCGCCGCCTCCTACTCTCCCCCGAACCCTCGTGCCGCGCCTCCTCCTCCTTAGCGCCGCCACCAATTCCTTCCCCGTACGGTAGCGTCTGGTTGTAGTCCCCCAACTTCTCCCAGCAGCGTCGCATCCTCTTGTCACCACTTCTCCAACGCATTTGCCCGCCGCCTCCTCTCTCCATCTACCCGCCGTCACCTCCCCACCTGTACCTCTCGCAACTGCGCCTCCTTCTCCCCCGAACCCTCATGCTGCGCCTCCTCCTCCTCAACGCCACCACCAATTCCTTCCTAGCGCGACAGCATCTGGTTGCAGTCCCCCAACTTTCCCTAGGGCTTCACCAGCAATGCCATCTCCCATCGCCCTCCCCAACCAACGGCACGACACTCGATGATAGTGACTGCTGGATCGGAGAGAATGACGCTCGGTGACAGCGACCAGTGGATCAAACAGAAGGGCACTCAACGATGGTGATGGTTTCCTCTTACTATGCCTGCCCACGGGGCTCTCCCCCGCCACCGCCGCCCAGCGGTCGCTCGTCCGGTGAGCCTCTCTACCTCCTCCTGCTCTTCGCTCAGAGCCTGTCGTGATGTCTAACAATTTTGGTCTCCCAAGCTGGTCATCGAAGCCGGTGCCGTGGTCAAGTGGGGTCGTGGTTGAGGAGCCATGGCCGAAGTCGAGGGGCCGTGGTCGAAGTCGAAGCCATGGTTGAAGGGGACCGTGGCCGACGTCAAAGATCCGTGGTCGAAGTCGAAGGGCCATGGTCGAAGTCTAAGACGTGGTCGAAGGGGGCAGTTGTCGAAGTCGAAGGGTTGTGGACGAAGTCGGTCCACGGTCGAAGTCGAAGGGTTTTGGTTGAAGTCAGACCATGCTCGAAGGGTCATGGTCAAAGTCCAAATCATGGTCGAAGGGGACAATACTCGAAGGGGCAGTGGTCGAAGTCGGAGGGCCATGGATGAAGTCAGTCCGCAGTTGAAGTCGAAGGGCCGTAATCAAAGTCGCAGGGTCGTGGTCAAAATCCAAACCGTGGTCGAAGTCGGGGCGAGCAGACTGGCGTCAGCAATCGGGCGATAAGGCACAAGTGCACCAGAGGCCTGCCAACGTACGACCACCAGTGATGGTCAACCGCTCCGACCTACGATCACACGCGATGGTCGACGGCTTCTAATTTACAACCACGATGTGTGATCAACGGCTTCTAATTTACGACCATGTGCACTGGTCGATGTGTTTCGACTTACGACTACGAGGTGTGGTCGATTTCTTTCGACTTACGACTACGAGTGCTGGTCGATGTGCTTCGACTTACGACCACGAATGATGGTCGTCGGCTTCTAATGTACGACCATGAGCCATTGTCGAATGCTCCCGATTTAAGGATCACGATCGATCGTCGACCGCTGCCAACTTACGACCATCAGTAATGTTCGACCGCTCCCGACCTACGATCACGCGCGATGGTCGACGGCTTCCAACTTACGACGGCGATGTGTGCTCGAGGGCTCCCGACCTACGACCACGAGATGTGGTCGATGTCTTCTGACTTATGAACACAAGGTGTGATCAACGGTTTTCAACTTACTTGACGGATTTAAAATCTTTTAGAGCATGTTTGTATGTATATTCTAAAAATTTTTCCCACTGAGTTTTAAAACATGTAGTATGATAAATTTTAAAAAGGGTATTGATAAACATTACTTAGATGTTTTCTTCCTAACTATCATCCAGATTTATGACTATTGGATTAAAGATCTAACAGCCATGAATTCTCCCCACCCTCCAAAAATCTCCCCCTCCAAAAAACAGGGACCGTTGGATTTTTAATCTAACGGTCTCAAATTTGAATGATTGGTAGGAAGAAAATATCCGAATGATATCTAGACACACACTTTTAAAAATATATAGCAACGCACGGACCTTGAATTTTGGACACTATTGGACCCCTGTACACCTAAAATTCCAGATTTGGCCCCCTGTGCAAAAAAATTCCAAAACTGGACCCCTTTTGAGCGTGCGTTCGCGATCTTGACACGTGTCGGTCGTGCGATGCAGTACCGTACCGCACGATCAAGATTGTTCATTGGGTCGTGCGGTACCAGTCCGCACGACCCGCCTGGCGCCGCTCCGGCCGCTGGCCGCCGCCGAGCGCACGTCTCCGCGCCCGCGCGCGCTGCTTCGCGCCGAGCGCGCTCGCCTCGTGAGCGCGGCCGTGCCGATCAAGACGCGTCCTCGCGCCGAGCGCGTTAGGGTTAGGGTTAGGGTTTCAAATTTCCGTGATTTTTGTAAGTTTTGGCAATTTTGTAGTTGTAATCTGGGAAAGAATTTGATAAAGTTGTAATAAAAGTTTATGTTCAATGTAAGTTGTAGATGCATAAAAAAATTTGGTAAATTTTTGTAGGAACGATTGACCGTAGAACGGTCGATACATAAAGTGGTAAGTGAATTTTAGGGTTTGGTCTATTTCTTAGGGTTTGCAATCTCCGTGATTGTTTTCAGTTTTGGCAATTTTGTAGTTATAAACTGGGTAAAAATCAGATAAAGTTGTAATAAAAGATTATGTTCATTGTAAGTTGTAGATGCATAAAAAATTTTGGTAAATTTTTTTTAGGAAAGATTGACCGTAGAACGGTCGATACATAAAGTGGTAAGTGATATTTCAAGGTTAGTGAGAATTGTGTATGCAGTGAGGACCGCTATGTTAATATTGTTAAATGAGGTGCTACGTGAATCATGGAAAGCGAAAATACGAGATATTAAACTTCATAATACAGTTGGGAGTAACATGCGCGAGATTTTTATTACATGCATAACATATAGCATGATATGCGACTAACCCACCCAATCGCCAGACGACCTCTTGTGTGGACCGGGGCCACTTTCCTTCCTTGCCCGCTCGGCGTTGAACTCCTCCGCGCCTCTTTTGCCTTAGCCGCAATTTCCCTCTTTCTCTCGCGTTCCATCTCGCGAGCCTCCCGCTCCTACGCGTGCACGCTTCAAGATGAGCTTGCGTCTCGCGCTGATACGCGAGGTGTGCTCGTGCTTTCGGCGCTCCTCCTCCAGCAACTCCTTCTCCTTTGTGACATTCCACTCCTCGAAGTCGAGGGTCCATTGGTCCTCGTGGTGGATCTCAAGATCGATCCATTTGCGGTAGCCACACAGGCTCCGAGATCGTAAATACATGGGAGACATTGTTAGTGCGTCTTTGTGAAGGAGAAAAGGTAGGGAAAAGGAGAAAAGATATTGTTACCATTGCCGATAGGTTGCGGTGTCAAACGGCGGTTGGGGTAGTCATCGAGTAGTTTGCGCAACCCCGATGAATGCATACCTAGACCGATCTTGTGCTTAGACTTGAAGAACTTGCACACGTCCCCGCACCAACAAAGGAGAGGTGTCTCCCCCTCAGGTGGTAGTTGTGGCGAACGCTCGGTGGGGACGTCCGGGATGGGGTTTTTGCTACGCGGGCGCTCTGGGGGGGACCTTTCATCGTAGCACGATGGACTTGTTCTACCCGGCTCAGACGCCCTTATTTTCTCATCGCGTGCGGCATCGCGGCCGCGGTGACCGTGCTATGTCACAGGTCTCCTCCCAATCCTTCACCATCTTGTCCCATTGCTTCTTCTTGCCTTTGTCCATCCCGATTGGGTGAGGGAAGCGCGATGTAGTATGGGGTTTGGATGTGCAATGTTCGCTGGGAAATGGAATGCATACCAATTTATAGAGGCCGCTTTGTCTCTACTAAACGCCTAAAGCTGGTCCGCGTGGTCGTAGCGATGAGTAAAGATGGGAGTGCCGCGTATCACCGAAAAGGTCCCGTTTGTAATGTCTCGATCAAAGCTGCCTGAATTGTCATCTCACCGAGCAAAGTCGACCTCTTGTTGTCATGTCACCGAGAACAGTGCCCTCTTTAGTATCGCCACGCCCAAAGCGGCATATTTTGTCATCCCATCGAGCAAAGCTGCGCCGTTTTGTCTTGTCACTGCGCAAAGCTGGCATGTTTTGTCATCTCACTGAGCAAAGCTGCCCCGTTTTGTCATGTATATGAGGAAAGCTGCCCCGTTTTATCATGTCACTGCGCAAAGCTGGCATCTTTTGTCATCTCACTGAGCAAAGCTGGCCCGTTTTATCATGTCACTGCGCAAAGCTGGCATCTTTGGACATCTCACCGAGCAAAGCCGCCCGCTTTGTCATGTCTCCGAGGAAAGCTGCCCGCTTTATCATGTCATGCGCAAAGCCGCATCTTTTGTCATCTCACCGAGTAAAGCGCCCGCTTTATCATGTCATCGCGCAAAGCCGGCATCTTTTGTCATCTCACCGAGCAAAGCTGCCCGTTATGTCATGTCTCGCCCAAAGCCGCATCTTTTGTCATCTCACCGAGCAAAGTGGCATCTTTTGTCATCTCACCGCCCAAAGCTGGCATCTTTTGTCATCTCACCGAGCAAAGCCGCATATTTTGTCATTTCACCGCGAAAAGCTGTCCTCTGTCATCTCTTTGAGCAAAGTTGCCCGTGTTGTCATGGCACCGAGCAAAGCTGGCCTCTTTTGTCATTTCATCTGCGAAAGCGCACTGCTTCATCTCTCGAGCAAAGATGCCCGTTATGTCACGTGCGCGTAAGAATCTTTTATTCGCTTGAGGTGAATGCAGCAAGTTGTCTCGTTTGGTATAAGTAGCACGGTTGGGGTCCTGGCCCCAAAGACATTGTTGATCGAACAAAGAAGTACCCTGTCTTTCGTGCTTGAACAAACCATGTCGGAAGCCGAGGGGCCAGTGGGATTTGGGTCACCGAAGGACGACATTCCCTTAGAAAGGAGGGATATGTTCGGTCCACAGTCCCGATTGATGCCAAGTCGGCGTGCTCAACCAGCGTGGCCGAAATGCAGGCACAATGAGTACGCGGTCGTCCAGATCTTGGATTCCCCGAACGATGGCGGGCGACGTTTCTTCCGATGCTCACGCTCCGGGGTACAATTTAGTAATATTACATTTTTGTATTGCTTATGGACCCGCGAAGTTAACCGTCCTTTTTTTTGCAGATGGGAAAATGCGACTTCTCCCGCTGGATCGACCCTCCTCATGAACGGTATGTTGATCGTTATGTGGATACATTATGGGCTCGAATATGGGACTTGGAGTACCGAATGGAGAGCCTCACTGAGGAGAACAACGACCTCCGCGAACAGATGCAACGCAAGAGGGGCAACGAGGAGGTCGTGAATATAGGAAGCTCTTATGATCCCATATGTTGCTATGCGAACCCGAGCTGCATATGTGCATGCCACTCCCACGACGGCCAACCACGTCCGAGGCGGCCCCCTCAGTAATTCTCCATGTGGGTGCCACGAGGCTCATTTGGCATGTAGGTAACGAGGGTTATGGTTGTGTCGTATTGTAGTTCATGTATGCGTTGAATTAAAATGTTGGGTGTACTACTTTCCATAAATTCTGTATGTGTAATGTATGTGTTGTTTCATGTTGTAAGTGCATGACGCCTTCATTTTCTGGGACCTTCAGGTTCTGTGGCCTCTTTCCGTAACGATGTAATGTGCAACGTTGTTAAGCATGTGATGGATTGGTTGTTATCTTCGTGGAGTTGTTATGACAAGCCAAAAATGCACATCGAGCAAAGATGACCCGTTTTGTCATCCCACTGGGCAAAGCTGGCCTCTTTTGTCATGTCACTGCGGAAAGCTGACCTCTTTTGTCATGTCACTGCGGAAAGCTGGCCCGTTTTGTCTAGTCACTGGGCAAAGCTGCCCCGTTTTGTCAAGTCACTGGGCAAAGCTGCCCCGTTTTGTCACGTCACTGGGCTTTGTGCGTGAGGCTGCCCCCCACAGGCTATAAAAGGGGGTCATTCCTCACCTAGTCCCGTGCCTTGTTATCACACAGCCTATAAAACTGAGCCATCCCTCACATGTTCTCAGTCACCTCCTGAGTTAGTTGTTCGCAATCTTTGTAGTTTTCTTTCGTGCTCACTCCCCCGGAGTAGGCAATGAGTCAGCTCAGCACGTCTTCATGGGCACCCACGGTGATGTGCCCAAATTGCAACACGGTGGTTAGACATAGGACATCACAGACGGCCGCGAATCCTGGCCGACACTACTACAAGTGCCCCCAACACTCGGTAAGTCTGATTGTTTCGGGTTCATTCAAATCGTGGTGGTATGTTTAATAATCGTCTTGTCATGGAATCGCAGGAAGCTGCTGGTGGTTGCCGATTCGGGTGTGGGAGGATGAAATGGGAAATAAGGCGACAATCGTTCGCCGTGAGAGAGCTGTCGTGGGGTTGCGACCGTCGGGATGCGACATCGTTTCGACAGACTAGAGTGAAAGATAAATTTAATGTTGTGTGCTATTGTGTTTCTTGTGTTTATTGTTATCCTAAAGTTGTAGTGCTGGAGGTTCTCCTCGTGTATGTTATCAATGTTTTATGCTATGTTGTCGTCAAGCTCTTTTGGTAATGTTTTATGTACGGTTGTGTTGTATTTTAGTTGTTGTGTTCGTTCGTGTGTTGGTGGTTGTACTACTTGCTACATTTCAGGTACGTGCAATGTATGTGTTGTTTCGTGTTGTCATTGCCTGATGCCTTCTTATTATGTGGGTTGTCCCGTGTTGTCATCTCTCTGTGTGATGTATGCCCTAGTAAATCAAAGAACTTAGAGCAACCCTTTTATACTGGAAACCATTTTTGAACATCAAACCATCAAGCACTTGAAAAACATCACAAAAATTAGAAAAGCACAATTAAAAAAATTCATTCATCATCTCCTTCTCGGCGCCTCGTACGGCGCAAATGATCCTCTGAGAAGGTGAACCTACTAGGGGAGCGTGATGCATCGCGAAGATCGTAGCGCGAGGGCTGTGGCCGAGTCGGTGGTGGGTACAAGCTGTGTGGGCGATTGCTGCGGTGGCCAAAAATCATAGAGCCCGACCATTCGGAGGAGGTGTCACGCCCCGCTTAGATGGTACAACTGAATTAGGCAATGGAAAGTACAAAAATTGTTATTATGTATAGCTTAGAACGTTAGTGCATACCGGGTATGTGGTCGCTGAAATGACGATGTCGACGGGTAGTCTGCATGTACTCTGCGATGACATGCCTTCATAGGTCGCCCATACCACCTGTCCCGATCACCTAGGTTGGTCTCGCACGGTAGGGAGATACGAGGGCATGGGCCCCTCGGTTCGTCCGCAGAGTCGATCGCCCCGAGGTGGGCCACGTCGGCTCGAGAGCGCGGTCGCCGTCTGCCGCCTCCGTGATGACGATGCCCGTTGCGACGTGCTATCCCGTCGCAATTGCTGCAGGACGAACATGTGGTTAGACATAATTGGTAAACGAGTGCATGAACAAATAGTTGGCAATTGTCAAACCGCCGGGCCGAAGCGCGTGAAGGCTGAGCGAGCGTCCGGAGTGGGCCCCCCTCGTCCTGGAGAGCCCAGTAGTTCCTTCGTCGCCCTCCGTGATGACGTCGCCCTCCGTAGCAGAGTGCTATCCTGTCGCAATTGCTGCAAGATGCACAAGTTGTTACACATAAATGGTAAATAAGTCGATCAAAAATAGTTGGCAATTGTCGAACCGCTGGTCCGAAGCGCGTGGAGGCCGAGCCACCGTAGTTGGCCCGACTCTTGGACTGGGATGGACGCGACGTCGATGGCCGTGCTGATGGTGGTGCTGACGGCGGCGCGGAGGGAGGTGGTGGTCCCTGGCCACGTCCGCCACCGCGTGTAGCAACAACGTCATCTCGGTGGCGACCACAACTCAAGCCCCGTATCGCACCCCTTGCAGTTTCGCTGATGCTGCGCATATAACCTACCCACCGAGATTTGGTATTCGACTTCCTACGTCGTATAGCCTCCCCTGTAGTAAGCCTAATGCGGGTCCGTGGAGTGTACCAGTCAAGGTATGCCCTATACGTCGAGGGGTCGTCGGGTCGTCTGGCCGTGTCTCATCCACAACCATCGTATCCACATGCTCAGACCACATGTCTGTCCACACCCGCTGTGTGGCTCTCCAATCTTCTGTCGCTCGCCCTCTCCTCGATTGCCTGCAAGTTCATTGAGATATTACAACAATTAGTAGGGTAGTGACATTGAGACTATTGCAGTAATTAAATTTGGGGTGTAGTGACATATCGGTGGGTGATATCCGCAAGAGGGCGTCCTGCCATGGGAGGGACATGCTGGTACAGGCCGAACTGTCTCATGACTCGGTGTGGGCTGTACGGCTCGATGTAGTGTGCGAACACCAAGTGGCAGGTCGTCATCCAATACATGTGATCCTGCTCGCACTGAGATGACAACCCGTGGGGGGCCGTGTCCGCAATGAACCGTGGAGACCATGGCCACCAAACTACGTCGCCAAACGGCAGAAGCTCGAACCTCTGGTGGAAATCCGTGTACGCACGTCTCGGTCTATCCCTGGCCCACCTCAACTGACCATGCGTCCAACGTGTACCCATTGTGGGCGCATCAACGAGATCGTCGCCATGATCGGGCCGCATAACAAGCTGCGGGATGAGGGCATAAGGGTGCACAACAACACGACCAAATGAAGGCCTGCCAACGGGGAAGTGTTCCCATGACCACAACTGAAGGAGAAGGTAGCATGCGGCTAGGACCGGCTCGCTGGCCCCGGTACGCTGCGAGGCGTCACACAAGCCTCGGTATGTGGAGCTAAGAACTGCGATCCCGGTATGATCGTGGTCGCCGACCGAGCGACCATCCGCCAAGGACTCGCTAGTCTGTATGTAGGTAGGCCGCACGGAGTCTCGGTCGTGCTAGGGAACAAGACGTGCCGAACAGATATAGCAGGTATGCAACGAAGTGCGTCCGCACCGCGTCCTCATCTGCGTCTGCAGGACAGGTCATGTAGCGATGAAGCCATCCATGTGGCACCCCAGCTGCGTTGTCTCGGATCTGATGACCGAACCGGTGACCCAGACGGACCTTCAATCTGCGCGCTTTGGGGTGGCACCCAGAAGCACCACGGGACGGTAGACACTGTAATCATCGTGGCGTCTGCAGAGTAACCATCATCTCCCCACCGGAAGTGGAAGGTGTGAGTCTCGGCCTCCATCGATCAACGAGCGGACTGCGATGGCGCATCATATGGAACCCATGCGGTAGATCCAACATGCGGGCAATGGGCGCAGCCGGTGTCCCGAGAGTGGGATGTACCGCTGGTCGAGACGCCGATTCTCGGGGCCCCTAAGGATGAAGCAAGGAGGCCCGTGTGCGGGTGCCGACAACCACACATGGCATCGGTGGTGCTCGTCCCAACGGGCTCTAGCACTAACGCCATGTCCTGCCAAAGAAGGATAACAAGTTAGTGTACATTGTAACAAAATGTGCAACAAATAACAACATAATTAACAACAAATGTAATGACAGGGAAACGTATGGAATGTACAAAAACATACATAAAATGTGCACACGAATATGACCCACACGACAAGGAAACATATGGAATGTGCGAAAGATACATAACATGGTAATGTGGAACACATAGCTACACCGAGCCAACAATTCATCGTACACCTCGAATAATACATTACATATGGATTTTGGTTGGTACTACGGGCGTTGCTTGATGCCGGCTTGTTTGGGCATTGGCGAGGAGTGGCCAATCGTCTTGCATAGCCTACACTTCGGCGCGAACACGATCCCCTCGCGGCTATCATCCATGTCGTTGCGGATGCGACGGCTTTGTCGTCTTCCACAACCGACATGCTTCAAAGGCATCGTTGGGCACCCACTTTATCTCCCCGCCATAATTCCCTGTAGTGCATGTCTACCCCAGAGGAATGGAACTCTGCACTCCGAGGTTGCATACAAGTCTTTGCATGTCGTAGTACTTGGAGATGTCTTGTGTCGACGCCGTTCCATACAACGCAGCGCGACACATGGGAGCATGGCTTGTGCAGAAGCGGGGCTTGTTGCGAGTGCAAGATGCTTCATCACCAATCGTGCATACCGCTTGCGCTCCCCTCTCGTGACCCATGACGACTTACGCCTTAGGCGGACCTCAAACTTCCTCCTTAAGCCATCAATGGGTGAGCAATGTGGCATCGAGCCTTCTCCATCTTCCGTCCATGAAGACCGCATGACCTCGAGTATTGCTTGTTTTCCTCAAGGTGCTTCGCGCCATCATGGCTCTATTCACAAAGTACCCGACGATGCGGTTCCAAGTCTCACCACGATTGCCGTGATCGGCGGGGATCGACGCCCTTCAAGACACCATTGTAAACCTCGGACATGTTGGTTGTCATGATCCCATACCTTGCCCCTCGGTGTCGTGCAACAAAGACCACATTTCCAAGTCGTGCATTGGCTTTGAACACATTGTGAGAATGCTCGACTCTTGTGGATCCCCTCCACGGCCCCTGTCGTATGCATATGCTTCGTAGCCTCTGATCGAGCCGCCTCCGCAAGGTGTCGAACTTCCGCGTTTGGTTCGCATGCATAGCTTCTTGAACATCTTCATTAGGTCCTTGCTACGGAACCTTCGTGGAAGTTCGCAGCAATATGCCTCATGCACCGCCGTTCTTCACATCATCCTTTGGAAGGGGGTTGCGTCCCATTCGCAGCAACGCCCGCAACGCAGCATGACAAGCTCGCATTGCGGTCGGAGATAAGGCACACCAGGGTGTTCTTGCACTACGGCATGCTTCAAATTGCAAAGGAACCACACCACTATCTCGTATTCTCGTTCTCCACAATTGCAAATGCCACTGCGAGTAACTGGTCATTTGCATCGGCTGCAACTGCGGTTAGAATAGTACCCTTGTACTTGCCGAATATGAACGTCCCATCTACGGTTAGCACTCGACGGCACCACCGAACCCTTGTATCGCTCGATGGAAGGCCCGAACACCGTCAAGAATGAAACGATTCGGGCCCTCCGTAGGATAAGCCCTCTCTTTGCTGTTTATGTACGTGCTTGGGTTTGATTGTGAAATTTGATGCAGCATTCTTGGGACCAGATCGTACGCCTCCTCGTACGTCACATACATTTGTTGCAGCACCTTTCGCCGCGCTAAACCTTCTTGTAGCTCACCGTAGCCCGCCGTGTTCGCTACTTCGCCATTAGAACCCGGGGTAATTGACACATCCGCTGGACAAGGTGCGTGACCACCTCCGCAAGATACGATGATGTCATGTTGCGGTGTCTATGTCTTGGCCCGCAAGCTCGCAATCGTGATCTTGGAGCACCGTTATCCGAACTCCGTGCCAACGCCCTTGTACTGTTGTGCACGGACTTTGCCACCACATGACCGTCAACACACTTCACGACGCACGTGTCCGGCTTTGACTTGTGGACCCGATACGTCCGGCTTATGTTGACGGCATGTCTAGCAATAGCCTGCTGGACAGCACTCTTATTACGGAAGCACTGCCCCAAATACAATGCGCCCTCGCTGAACCCCCATTCTCCCTCCTCCGCCTGTGGCAGAACTAGGGCTACCGCTGCGATGTCGTCCTGTCTGGACGACACGTGCGCACCTTCCGTGGTCACAACACGACCTACCACGCCTCCAGTTGCACCTTCGCCATCCTCGTCCTCTCCAGAGCTGCCTGTTTCCACCTCCTCCTCCTCGCTGCCCTCTTCTTCCACCTGGTCCCCCAGATACTCATGACAGTCAATACGGGCGGCCCACCACCTCTCGTCCACACCTTCGTTGGGCTGGAAATTCTCCGCACGCCTCCTCTCGTCTTCATCACCCACTTCTCCCGCACAAGCGTCTTCATGACCGCCAGCCACTACATCTCCACCAGTGGCAACTGAACCAACCATGGCTGATGATTCTACCCTCTCCACGAACTCCACATACACCATTGGCCTCCCATATATCGCAGCATCAGGGTTGCACACGACCTCCATGTAGTTCGTCCATGAGGCATCATTGGTCACCTTCAGAAGTTGCCATATGCTCTCCCTTCCATCATCCACCATTGAGGCATAGACTGCCTCGATCCGTAACTTAGTTCGAACGCTGAACGGACACACCTCCGTAGCTCAGACAAGCTCATGGCGCTCAGACCGGGTGCCCGGATCACGGTCCGCTCGCAATTTGACAGGTCCGCCCCATACGGCCCATCACGTACGAGACCACTCTCATAAAACACGAACAATTGTTCAATGCCAGCCATTGCATACCTAACATAAGTGCATAATCAAACATTTTAGTACACAGCACGTAACAATCGTACCATATAATTAACTGTTTTGATTAATATATGGTTTGTATTCCTAAATCTACGATTTATTCGTAACTATTTTACTTTCAAATTGTACCATACATCAAATGAAATATTCGTATCATTTTTATTTCCATGAAATGACCTTCATACTACAATCATTCACTAGTATACTAATTATACAAATTGTCTCTAATCTAACTACTACAAATTTACCACCTACAAATGGAATCTTGGCCCCACCAAAAATTTCGGTTTGGACTACTACAAATTTACATGATGACCACCTACAAATGTCCTCCAACATAAATATTTACTTTTTCAACACATACACATTATTTACACTACAATCTTTTCTAATTTTAACTTAATATAGTCTTTATGTAGCTCTACTATAACTTTCTATGACTGCTATTATATTTTTAATTCTAATCTACCAAATTTATTTCTAATTTATTTTTCCACCTACCGCACTGTATGTAGTTCTTCCCTAAGCATACTAATCACTGTATGCTTCTAATCCTGGTACTATTGTTATCACCTACAATTGCTCTAACATAAATATGTATTTTCTCAACGTCTACACACTACAAGTTCGTATTGTCCACCTAATGAAACTACTTTCTGAAGACGTATGTTCACAAAAAGGAAAACAAGTGCATACACTACAATACATCATGCCTAACATATGCCTAACTATTTTACTTATAAAGCGATTAATGCCAAATTCCCATTACATAGTTTTCTTCCATTCTTTTCTATAATGCGGCTTTCACTTCGAAATTAGACATAAATCAAAAATTCTACTTTGTAATTTCATGTCCTAAGTTTATTTCATTTACAAGATACCTTCGTACTAATTTCCGTGTATTTTCATTTTACTATACCTTCATACTACGGTCATTCACTAAGTCTACTAATTATACAAATTGTTTATAATCTAACTGTTGTTGCTATCTCCTACAAATGCTCCAACATACAAATTTACTTCATCAACACCTACACATGTAAGCACAAATGTTCAACAAAACCTCACTACATTACAATACGTAACTTCAAAAAAAATACGATATTATTTACACTACACATACACACTGTGTCAAAGATTGGCTTATAACAACATTAATGATACACGGTTTTGCTAATTACGGGCTAATGACATTGCAGAAAATTACTTGCACGGGGGGCAAAAATTACCTCTTCTTGAAGCTCGCGAGACGATCTACAACTTTTGTATTTGCAAAATCCGTTGATTCCAAACAAAACCAACTCAAAATCTTGAGTTTCCACTCTCTTTTTTCCCTCCCTTCACTCGCTCTCTCGCTCTGTCTTCACTTCAACTCCACCGCAAACTGCAAATGAGTTTCTTTGCGCTGCTATTCACCTCTTTAAGGCTGCTGAATGACAATACGAAGAGGGGCCATGCAAAGCTCCTACAGACGCGTGTTCACGTAGAGGTGAAAAAAGAGCAGCTCGTGATGCTTTCGGCGCTGGTGACGAGACGTGCAGCCCCGCCTTTGATTCCCGCGGTCGGCAGAGCAAACGCGCGCTCGGGCGGGTCAATCATGCGGTCGCCGGCGGACCTTGTGTCGGCCGGGTCAAACGCGCTCGGGCGGGAGACGGCGCTCGGCGGCGGCATCGCGCGGCCGGGCGGCGCGCAGCGGGTCGTCGCGGATGGTACCGCACGACCGATGAATGAATGCGCGCGATGCATCGCACGCATGGCCGGGACACGTGTCGAGACATCGCGAACGCGCATTTAAAAGGGGTCCAGTTTTGGATTTTTTTGCACAGGGGGCCAAATCTGGAATTTTAGGTGTACAGGGGTCCAATAGTGTCCAAAATTCACGGACCTTAAGCCAGTCCAAAATGAAAATAGAGTCCATGTGCGAGGATAGTCAGCCGCCGTCGGTTTTTTTTTTTTTCGGCAGGGAGCAGAGTTCTGCAGGGCTTCAATGAAACATTAGCACTACGATTTTTAACTGGTCACAAGAGATTGAAAAAATAAAAAATATTTATATTAAAAGTCACTTTGTTTAAACGATTGATTTAAAACTCTTATAAACAATTTAAAAATCATCTTAAAAAACCACTCTATTCAACTTCTAGTAACCACTCCATTCCGACTTCTAAAAACCAAACGCTGTTTAGAACAAAACCTTAATATTCGTCATAATTGCTATTTGGAATGATTGTACGAAGTAGAGGCTACGCAAACCTTGATCAATGTACAAAGCAAATATAGGGTGCTCAAGTTCTAAACTGGAACTTGCCAAATAATTGAATAACACACGCTCGCCTCATTTAAAACAGTATTCTCAAATCTTTCAGCTCACCAATACACATTGAGGTCAGTATGATTCTGGTTTTAGTATGTGAAATCTGACAACACAAATGTGACAAACAACATGCAGAGACATATTCAGACTTTCTGAGCTCCCTGGATCCATGTGGTTTGATGGATAACAGCACTTTGTAAAAATGTTTATTTCACTTTCACCATCCGGGTTCAAAGGATAGAGGCTTCCAATAAGTCGGAGTCATGTCTTGTTCAGTACACAATTTTCATCTTCTTTTTCCAGAGCAAAGATTATCAACAGTAGGTGGTTCATCCGTCGTCAAAATGCTGCCCATCCAGCACCTGTGCTTTTTGTTTGTCCCGACTCAGTCGACGACGGTAGGCTTTGCTGCGTACCACAGATGGTTGAAGTATAAGAACATGAAGGAATTTGTATGAAAACCATAAAAAAAAAAGCCCCCAAAACTTACCCTATACAATATTTGAAGTTTATATGTCTGCTAATCTAGTAAAAAATGTCAAATCATCAGTTTTTTAATTGTTAGTCTTTTATTGACAAGTGACAGAAAAAGGACATCTAGAATAGCAAGGTGACAAGACCAACCAGATCTCACAGGGGATAAAGCCAAGCTAAACAACAAAACATATAACTATTTTTTACTTGGATCTGCAATTGTTTCTTTATCATGGACGATGAAATGGATAGCTTGAACCTTGTCTTCTCTAATGTTACTTTTATCTCTTTTTTTTATCAGTTTCCAAAACTGACTAGTATGTGAACAGGGCAGCTGCATGTGTTCTTAGTAGTGCTTCGTTCTGGACAACAAAAACAAATAGGAAACCTGGAAAGGTATTACTTCTAATCCCATCTTCATGCAAAAATGAGAAGACTCTTTAAGTGTAAGGCACAAAATAGACTTGTCACCTGCATAGCAGAAAGATCTGAAAAAGGGTCGCTACTTCTCTTGGCAGGTTCTTTCGGGGCTCTGATTCCAGCATTATGTCCAGGATTCATCCTTGCAGCTGCAGGATCATTAGGTGGAGGTGGAAGAGGAGACCGAAGCTTCCCAGATGCACCTGGTGGTGGTGCAAGGATCATGTTTGCCTTGGGTTTTGCAGTGGCCCCTCCAGATAAACCAGCAGATGAAAGCATGCCACTTCCAGTTGATGGCTTGTTTTTTACATTTATCCTGATGGTTTCACCTTCCTAAAACAGCATGAACACAATCAAAAAGTCATGCACAATACAAGATAGAACCACTGGATGCATGTATTGACTATTAAGCAAAATATCCTTTTTGAAAATATGCACGCATTTTAACAGAACATTAGCCTCTTGCAGAGACAAGCATGAGAAAATATGCATTTTAACAGAACATTGAAAAAGGGTGAAAAGTTCAGCCTCATTCTTAACAATGTATCCTCAATTCCTCATTGGGTCAAATCATATCAACGAACAGGTCATGACAAGAAAGATAAAAGGAAACTCCAGCAAAATCTCATAACTTGCAGGCATTCTAGAGGAGCAAAATGTACATAAACTCATACAAAGAAACAAGAAATGAACATGACATGAACATGTTCCTGTGTAAATTCTTAGCCAGTAACACACCTAAATATCATGATATGGCACCTTCTGTCATAGTCTCCTGATCTCCTCAACAAGAATTGCGTCATAGCATAGCAAAAACTACAAATAGGACAATATTCTCTTCCCTCTTGAGCACTACCACTAATGCAACAACAATCACTAGCTAAATGGTTCAGTGAAATCACATGTTGTAGCCTTTGTTAACACATGCATCCCAAAGCTGCAAATTAATCACCACTGGATGATTGTTAGCTTATTTCCTTAGTGTGATCATGTGACCCATAACATAATAAAGGTCACCTATATGCCCAAGCAATAACAAAGTATCTAAGAATTTTGGCGATTTGCTTGGATGTTTTTCCTCATAATGATGTCTGGTCTTCTATAAACATGCACTCATTGAGTTATAGAATTCGATGCATTCTGAATCTATAACTGCCTTCACCTTTTTGAACTCTTAATATGTAACTTTACAAGATCTCGGTTCGTCTCCATTTTTGCAATAATTTGCCTTACAAGATCTCGGTTCGTCTCCATTTTTACAATAATTTGCCCAGAGTCTTTTACTTGCTAAGCTATTCATAATTAATAAGATCTTTTTGCCAAATGGAACACTAAAACACTCAGTACACTATCTATCATTAGTTTGTAGCAGACTGCTGACTCAATACACGTTAGCACACTAAATGCACGGATAACCAGTCTAAACAAGTTATCAATCAAATAATTCTATATCACAGTGATAGAAAAGAAAAAGTAGGCTTTTCTGTTACCTTGAGCCGGCGATTGACAGCCGGGTGGATATCAATCTGGCTGTCGTCGCTCTCCTCGCCGCCGGTCTCCTTCTCATGCTCCCTCTTGACATACTTCTCGTGATCCGACAGCGCGACGTTGAAGTCGAACGCCTCATTGCGCTCGTTGAACCCGAGCCCGACGAAGGCGTGCTTCCCCCTGCCGTCCTCTATGCGCAGCACGAAGTAACGCGACGAGTCGAGCACGGTCTCGACGGAGCTCTCCCTCTGCCCCGGGAGCACGAAGCACGCGGCGAAGAGGTCCCCGGAGCCCGGGTCCTCGAGCCGGATCTCGCAGCGGTCACCGCACGACACCACGCGGAGGCGGCCCGACCAGATCTTGTCCGACTGCAGCCACTCGCCGCACTTGTAGCCGCCGCTGGTGGTGCGCGGCGGGATCTTGTACACCGACACCTCCCGCACCACCAGCAGCGTGTGCTCGAAGGCCTCCTCCTCCTCGCCCAGCGACGCCATGATCCCTTCTGCCTGCAACTCCTCCTCGCCCCCTCACTGCTCCACTTCACTGCTGCGATTCAACAAGCAATGGCCACGAGATCAGATTGGAACAGGGTATAAACAAACCACCAAAGGTCCGGGTCACCTCACCACGGCGGATAGTGGCGGATTCTTAGCTCGATCTGACCCAAGGTCAGATTTGTTTTTCCTGCGATTTCTTGGGATTTTTCGGGTTTGGATTGGGGTTGGATTGGGGTTCTTGAAGGGAAGAAATGTGGAGAAGACGTGGGATCGAAGGGTGGAAGGTAGGGGCTGAAATCAGAATGTTACATTTACAATTTTGCCCCTCTGCTTGGGGTTTTTTTGCTGTTCCAGGGTCACTTTGAGCTAATCTATTGGCTGTAGTGATAGTTTTTTTTGCTACCGTGGTAAAAAAAATAAACTTTTACAAAGAGGACATAAACAATGAGAACAATGAGTGAGAGATACATGGAGAGATGGAAGCCAAATGAGTGGATAAGTGATAGTTCATAATATTTTGTTTTATCTTTGGAGCCAGCCGGGAGTAAGAGGTAAAAAACCGATTCGAAAATACGAATATTTATATTGAATTTTGATTTCTTCTAATAAAAGCCAGAAGTACAAGGTAATATAAACAAAAACATGTGTTTCCTCTTTGGAGTTTGGAGCGTGGTATTTGTGCTTTTCACATCAAGATATTTCGATTTTATTTTTTAAAACAGTAAGGAAGGAATGAATGGCATGGTACACAGATGAAGCAAACACGCACGAGTTGAGATTTCGCTGTCGATTTGTGGTTCCACTCGTGAGTTGTGACCATGATTTTTGAAACTTTGTTTTGATTTTTTAGGTAGTAAGTCACATTTAAAAGTATTCACTTCGGAGAAAAAATGTACCTAACTTCATTTGGTGTTATAGCAATTTTCATCCCTTTTGCATTTCTTTTTGGGAAAAAGAGTTTTTTTTCAGATGTTGTCTCCAAATCCTACCGGACATACGCCCATGATTTCCCAGGGCGCGCCACGTCGCCACTGCGCGCGCTCCGGCGTGTGTGGGAATTCTCGTCTACTGAAGGAGGCGTTTTTCTTGTGTTTTTCAAAAATTATGTAAATGTCTTTTTCTCGCGAAAAGGTCCCTGTCAGTTTTTTCAGGCCCCTCCACTTTGCAGGATAGCGCCCCACGGTTTCTAAATTACGTATGGGTCCTCATTTATTACGTACAGGCCCTCGGTTTTTTACGAAAAAGTCCTTTGACTTTTTTGAAAATACACATGTGCCTTCAATTTTTTACGAAAAAGTCATTTGACTTTTTTGAAAATACACATGTGCCCTCGATTTTTTTTAAATTTTTTTTTGAAGCTCCTCACGAATTATCGCCTCTTTCACTTCGGTACACATGGTGGCTGGCGCGATGTGGCGCCGCGCCTATGAGGCTAGTGTTTCTATACAAGGGGCGCATCCTTGAAGCTGCCAACAAACTACCAATCAAACACTCAAACCAGCACACTATTTATTTAAATTTAATTTCAATTACTAAATAAAATGCACATATAGCCCATTGACATAAGTATTAGCAACGGACACTCCACTTTAGTAATATTTTCACACAGTTGCTCTCGAAGCTTAGTGGCAAAGCATAGAAATAACTAAGGTGGCTACGTGCTCACGGCTATGGGTTCAAAGCCCCGTAACAAAGAATTTCGCTTGTCCTATGTACTCTTAAGTCTCAAATTTCTTACAGAGATTGGTCTTTTTTCAACCTAGAGCTTATATCTTTTCTGAACAAATAAATGGCACATGCTAATTGGATAGCTTTTTAAAAATTGTTTATTGGTATTCAGTTCGTTTGCATAAATACTCATTATCAATTACAATCTAAAAAATTAAAATTCATATAAACACTCGTACTAGAATCAAAAATCATCAGTCATAATCTAAACAATTCAGAATCAACCCATTTTTCGCCTCTCATGGGTATTTCTTCTTGGCGGCACGCCAAAGAGCACAGTCTCGATTCTGGATTGGACAGGGAAAAACTGAAAACGCAGAGGGCGCGCGCGCATAAATGTAACACCGAGCTCCATACGAGCACATATTCCAAATCCCATTTCCGTTTCCTTGACCGGTCCTACCTCCTCTCCATGAGGTGTACTAGGCTTCCTTTCTTTAAACCGGCACCGAATTCTGCACGATAGTCGCACATGTTTGGCCCCTGCTGATAAGCTCGTCGCACGCGGGATTAGCTTACAACTTTTGACCAAATTTAGTGGCGCACGGTGCACTTTCCCAAAGGGAAACAAAAATAAGGTTACTACTACATGTTGGTGTCTTCGTTGGCAATCGGAGTACCTGAATTATGATGGCCATTTATGTTCGCTGATCATCAAGATTTGTGCTAGATAAGTGAAACTATTTGTTTCTTTTCGACTTTTCAGCTAGTTTTTGGTTCAGATTCTTCCAGTGATCACAATTCATTACATTATAAGGGACATTTATATTGTTTTTTACTATGACTTTTGATTGTTACTTATATTTTTTGTTAAAAATGAATAGTAATGACTGAAATAAGTGATTTTTAAAAGGAGAGAGCGAGTGATAGAAAAAATTAAGAAAGTTACATGCACGTGACAAGAACGAGAGGAGTATGGTGCATAATATACCCATGACCCCCTGCCTTACTCTCAAATGAGACAGTAGCGAGATGAGTGAGGAAACCACTTTGAGAAACCATATGTTCATATTGAATTTTGGCTTTCTAAGTAGATGTTAGAAGCAGAAATAAATATGAATAGAACTTAATAAGTCACATAAAAGATCAGGACCAAATGCTAGATGGAAGTCATTTGTATTTTCCGAAGAAGAGGAATAACTAATAACCACGAGTATCTAAAGATTTATCGGATTAAATTCCAGAAAATCAATAAAAAAAAAGAGAGAAGCCATGATGGAATCAAACTCTGACAAAGGGTGTTTTGCAGGTTAAACCGCCTAAACCCCGAACCAGAGGCAGCCTTAGCACCTCCACGATGAAAAAAAAAGAAAAAAGAAAAATTGTGTCCAGCAGAATAATACAGTGAAAGGATAACTAAGCTTCTAATTAGTACTAGGAAACTACGAAAACCAATGAAGGTAATGATACTACAAGAAAAGCAGTGCATCATGATCCAGACAGAATTTCCAGATCTTCGATTAACTAATACCTCCCAAGCAGGCAAGCAGCAAACATCATACCTTACATCACCACTTCGCTAGGAAGCCAAGCAGTAGTGGCATACTAGCCATTATTCTCCGGAGAAAAGTTTGGGACCTTCTATTTCACTAATCAGGAGTACTAACGAAGACAAACAGTAGTGAAGGGAGAAATAGCAGCATAAGGCCATGTCCAACGCAGGGCTTAATTGGGTGCTTAGGGCAAATTAACTACGCCACTTTGCCACGGTGGACATCACGGCTAGCGGTTGCTTCGGAGTCGCAGTTTAGCGAGGAGGCCGACGCCAGACGCACCTGCGGAAAAATTGCTCCGGAGAGGTGGCGCTTTGGCAAAATAATAAAGTAATTATTCGCATTGGAGATTGTTACTCTTGTATAGCTACTCTACGATGTGATATTATTTCTCTTTTTTATGACTCCGTTCATTTCGACTTAGATTCTGACTTCTGATTTATTCTTCACTATTTTTAAATTTTATCTTTTTTTAGCTTTTAGTTTTTTTAAACTTTTTTGCCGGTTTTTTTCCTGTATTTGTCTGCATTACCTGTGGTGGGCTAACATGTTTTTTCTATTTATTTTTTTAAATTTAGTTACGCCAAATAAGGAACTATCAGTTATAATGTAATTTCAATCAATATAATTTCAGATCTTTGCATGGGACATGGCCTAAAGCCGTTGTTCTACATGAAACCAATCTGCGTAGTTCCACAACGCTGTTAAATATGCCGCTTGGGCTACAAAAGTACTAGCAGATAGGCAGCACAAGCCATTACCCACTCAAAAAGTCAGAAATCTCCAGTTCACTGCTTTGAGAAGTTGCACCATAAAACTATAGTGCTACTAGTTCTGTGTCTTGGCCAAGAGGAAGTCGCAAGTAGCTCTCCAGCGCTTCTTCGTCTTCTCTGTCACGATTCCAGGCCGAAGGCGCATGTCGATGGTGGAGTTGCCCTCGACCTTACCTTCCCTTCCCACGTCTTGATGAAGATCTGGACATTCTGATACAGCATGAGTATCATTGTTTTCGATATGCTGATCCTGCAGCGTTTGGGTGTCTGTAAGTACCATATCAACACCAGATTGATTTCTCGTGAGTGTTTGTGTGCATGCAGGTAAACCCTCCAAAATCTCAATCATCAACTTGACATCAGCAACAGTACACCAGCATTTGATATCAAGAGTTATAGTTCTTTCACCTCGAACATTGACAGAGACGCATCTTGTCAGTTGGGCAAACCAAAACATGAAGTGTATGGTCGTTACTCAAATCGCACTGACTGAACGTCTGGTTGTCCTCAAGCTGTCGACAGGCGTACATCAGGATTTGTTCGTTCATAAGAATTCCTTCCTTCCGCTCGATCTCCGCCTTGACATCAGCAACACTGTTGGATTTCTTCACATTGAGCTTGATGGTCTTTCCAACCGAGGGAATCTTGACGTATATTTGCATCCCATCAGTTATGTAGAGGTCAACAGAAGAGTTGGTCACGATGTTGTAATCAGCAAGCCTATCCTCATTCTTCAAGTGAATCCCAGCAAAGAATATCTCTTGATCGCTTTTGTCAATCCCCACAATGGCACTAAATTTGGATTTGATCTGATCAACTGTATCGATGCAGTTCACATCGAGGACGACTGTTCTCAGCATCTTCACATAGATCTGGACATAAGATGGTGGAAATACTAAGTACTCATCAAGCTGTAAGAGATATTCTCTAGTTAGAAATGCACCAATGTTTGCAATAAAAGGAAACATGACAACAGCAATCAAGCCAGTATATCGAGAGAACATACAAGGCCATTCAATAAGCATCATATGTAAACTTCAGTCAACACTAGCTGTGGTTTTTTTTCAAGCACTGAACATTTAAACTTTGTTTCACTGCTTTCCTTCACATAATAACAACAAACAACATCCATTTATTATTTGGAAACCTCGTGATCCAGGATGCCTAAGGCAGGTATTTCTACACATGCTGATGACACTTAAGTAGGAGTTTCATAGCCCGATCGAAGTCGACATGTGCCCGTGGGGCTAAGGGGCACATTCTAGAGCATTTAACTATAGTTCCAAGAAGCAGACCACCAGCATTAGATATTGATCAAAGATTCTTACAAGTTGTTATCCCTAAACACTCCTACAAAACAAACAGTCTGACACAGTGCCACTCGTGGCAGCTTAAGACCAGGTTCAGATGAAGCATATTTGCCCTGATCCCTATGGAAATGGAGCCCATATGGTCAGAAACTTTATAATACAGGTCCTCCATAACGAAGACAAAGACTTCTTCTATTTTACCCCCTTCTACTCTACACATCTTAGTGGATTTTAGTTCATTCGAGGGAAAATCCCCAATTTTGCAAAACAAGAGCCTGACAAATCCTCACAGAACACTTCAACACGGAAATCATACCACAAACGCGCGCTAACCAAATCGCCGTTAAGATGTGCTTATCGAAGCGATTAAGAACTTCTCAAGAAGCACCGAGCTAGGCCTACGAGCGCAAAATCCCATCCTCTCGCAGCCGATCGGATCAGAAAATCACCACCCCCAGCGCACGATCAGCGATCACACCTCGCGCGTTCGTCGAACCCACAAGGGATCTGTCAGATCCCGGGGAAAGAATCCGAACGAGAGGTGGAAAATCTCTGAAATCTCAGAATCTGAAGCTTGGGAAGAAGGGGAAAGAACGAGTATCGCTGAGCTACTGGACTAGATTCCAAGGGGGAATCTGACCCGGGGTTGGAAATCACGGGAACTCACGATCAGGGGAAAACCAGGAGAAGAACTACGCTACAACTACAGCTAGGGCTAAAGTAGTTTTGATAATGATATATATATATATATATATATATATATATATATATATATATATATATATATATATATATATATATAATATACATCCACGTCTCAGATCAAATTACAGTAATTAACCAAATTAACAGAACACTTAACACTACTCAAAGTTAAGTACTTAAATGCCTAAACATAGCTTAGTTAGAATCCATCTGGGCCGTTGGATCTAGCCTCCAAGTAATAAGACATCCTGACCGTTGAGAAGATGTAAGACTGAATATGATGAAGCGGTATCCTTCTGAAGAAATCCCCATCTTCCTACAGTGATTTCAAGAATCTGACATTGGTAACTCAGTCATCCACATCCCTGGTCGTCTGGCTCCCGCGGGGGTTTGGGCGACTCAGAGCTTTGTCCGAACCCTAGCATTCCAGCTAGGGTTTCGGTTGGTTTTCCCCTCATTTTTCCACCAAATCTCCCTCATAGCTGCTCGGTCTCCAGTGCGCCTCCCTCCCCCAAGATCCGGAGGGCAGCGGAGGAGCTCTCGCGAGGTCTTGCGGGGGCGGGGAAGGCGGATTCAGGTGCTGGGAAGCGCGGTCGTCTGGTCCCTGTGGGCGGGCGGTGAGTGAAGAGGGTTCCGGCCGGGGGTCAGGTGATGGCCGGGACTGGGGAAGGCGTGGCGGGTCGGCGGCAGGTGATGCAACAGAGTGGAGCCGATTTGCGTCATTGGTCGGTTGATTTCGCCGAGGCTTGGTGGCTCAGGTTCGTTCTCCAGTGCTCTTCCTCCCCCAAGGTCTGGTGGGCAGGGGAGGGACTCTTGCGAGGTTTTGCGGGGGCGGGGCAGGCGGAATCAGGAGTCGGGGTGGAGGTTGTCTGGTTACTGTTGGCGCGTGGCGCGTGAAGCGAGGACTGGTCGGGGGTCGGCGGTTGGCCGGGGCTGTGAAAGACGGTGCCGGGGTGGTGTCTCTCGGGTCTGCCCCTGGAGTGCTCTGGTGGCAGGGCGGGGATGAGCAGTTCGAAGGGCGGTGCCGGGGAAGACCTCGACGGTCTTCTTCGGGGTTTGAAGCTGACGGAGCGGGAGAAGAAAGGGGTCCGCGGCGCCTGGAGGGCGGAGGTGATGGAGCAAACAAAATCCCCGCAGGCGGTGGGGAAGCTTTTCGCCTCAAAGCCGGGTTATGCCGACGGCCTGGTGCAAGCGGTGGGCGGTGGTGCCCCAGAAGGATCCATTGCAGGAGTTGGGCATCAACCGGTTCCTCTTCACCTTCTTGCAACCAGGAGGTAAGCGCAGGGCGATTCAGGAGGGGCCTTGGGAGTTTGGGGGTGATTTGTTAGTGGTAGTGGATTTTGATGATACTAAAAGATTGAAGGATCTGGAGTTCACTCAAATTCCGGTTTGGATTCGTGTTTTCGACCTGCCGCTGGGGTTGATGAACGCTGAAACGGGTCGCCGGATTGGTAATGTAGTGGGCAAAATGTTGGAGGTGGACAAGGATGAAGATGAACTGGCGGTTGGGGAATATCTCAGAATTAAGGTCTTGATTGATATACGGAAGCCTTTAGCTCGGGGGATCACAATGGAGAAGGGGAAGGTGAGGGGGAATTTTGGTGTGGCTTCAAGTATGAATTTCGCCCAACCACATTACTCTTGCGGCCAATTAGGCCATGTGGAGAAGGATTGCACGGCAGCGGTGGAGACAGAAGAAAAGCGATTCGGAGGCTGGTTGCGTGTAAATCCGAGGAGGAGGAAGGATGGCGGGGAGGTGGTCGGAGGTGGAAGCTCGGAGGAGTCAACAAGCATCCCAAAGAGACGAGTGGGAAAGAACAGGGGACTAAAAGATTGCTAGCAGTGATGGCTCCCGGAAAGCCACTCGGGCGAGTGAGGGGGAGCTGAAGGACGACGGCGAAAGCCCACTTAAATGTCCAGCAGATGAGGAGAGAGGTGGCTTGCCGAGGAGGTTGGAGTTTGAGGATCGAGTTTTAACAGCGCGGATTGCGGGTGGGGAGACATTACCAATCTCCGAGGGCAGTGCCAAAGGTGTATCCACCAGTGAGTTGGAAACATGTCTACCCGGGGTGGTGGCGAGTCCAATCCTGGCTCCCAATCACAGCACAAGCCAGGTGGAGCCGAAGGGGGGAGGGGAGGACCTCACAACTGTCCAGGCTTATGTGGGGGAGCAACTGGATGGCAAAAGTAGCATGGAAGTGGATGGAAATGGGAATGAAAGGGTGGTTGGGAAAAGAGTGCATGTTGAAGGAGCTAGAGAGACAAATAAGGTGGAGATGTACGGGGCGATGGAGGAAGACAGGAGGGGGATGGTTGTGGGCTTTTCAGAAGTGTTAAAGAGGGCGACGTTTGGCGACGCCCGAACCGCCGGGGAAGGGAAGTCCGACACTGGCCTGGGGGATGAGCACAAGAAGAGACCAGCACCAGAGGAGGGCGTGGAAAGGAAGAAAAAGCAATGCTTGGAGGAGGGAGTGAGTCAAGGGAGGGAGGAGCGGTACAATGTTGCTGAGGCGGGATTGCTCGGTCAATCCCGCCAAACCAAATGAAGATAATTGCTTGGAACTGCCGGGGTTTGGGGAGTGGCCCGGCAGTTCGTGGTCTTCTGGATGTCCAGAAGAAGGAGGCCCGGATGTCTTTGTTTTGTATGCGAAACAAAACACAACAGTGCATGGTTGGAGATGTTTCGGTGGAAATTAAATATGCCAAATATGTGTGTTAAGGACAGCGTGGGTGCTAGCGGTGGTCTAGTGCTGTTCTGGAAAAAAGGGGTGGATTTAACGGTGGAAAGTATGTCACGATACCACATTGAGGCTACGGTGCAGGAGGAGGACGGTTTAAAATGGCGCTTCACTGGTATTTATGGTGAATCTAGAAGTGAAGACAAGGAGAAAACGTGGAAGCTGTTGAGAATTCTGAGAGATAGGAGCGATATGCCATGGATGTGCTGCGGTGATTTTAATGAAATTATGTTCAACTGTGAGAAGGAGGGAGGACCCCCCAGAGCGGAAAGGTGCATGGAAAACTTCCGTGAAGCTCTTGCAGAGTGTGACTTACATGACTTGGGGTTTGTTGGGGATGTGTTCACTTGGAGAAACCATCATCATAGAGCGAAGAGTTATGTGAAGGAAAGATTGGACAGGGCGGTGGCGAATAGCTCATGGAGGACCAAGTTCCCCCTCGTTAGGGTTGTTAACGGTGATCCTAGGCACTCTGACCATAGGCCTGTCATTCTGGTTACAGGAGGGAGGGAGAAGCAGGTTTGGAACAAACCGATGGAGATAATGAAAAAATTTGAAGCAAGGTGGATAGAGGAGGAGGAGTGTGAGACTAGGGTGGGGGAAGCGTGGAGTAAAGCACTTGAGAAAGGGGATTCCAGCCTAATGGAAATTCAAAATCACCTGTTGGTGGAGTTGTGGGAGTGGGACCGGAGTGTTCTGGGTGAGTTAGAGAAGAGGATCAAAAAAGCCAAGTCCGAGCTTGAGAGATGTCGAAAGGGGAGGATCAGCCAAGACCAAGTAAACAAGGAACATGTGTTGCGGTATAGATTGGAGAGGCTGCTAGACCAACAACATGTTTACTGGAAACAAAGAACCCACTCGTCATGGCTAACCCAGGGAGATCGTAATACAAAGTTCTTTCATGCCAAAGCGTCGGAGCGGAGTCGGAAAAATCACGTGGGCAAGTTGGTAGAGGATGGCGGCGCTGTGGTGGCGGGGAAACATCTAAAAACTTTTATCGCTAATCAGTACCAACAACTATTCATGTCAAATGCAGGAGATCAGGCGGAAGAGGTGCTCGAGTGTGTGCAAAGACGGGCCTCTCATATCATGAATGAGGGTCTGATTGCGCCTTTTTCGGATGCGGAGGTATGGAAGGCTTTACAAAGTATGGGGGATCTGAAAGCTCTGCACCTTGTGGAATCCTGCAATCTTCTATAAAAGGTTTTGGTCTTTGGTAGGGGCCCAAGTGAAAAAAGAGGTGCTAGATGTTCTGAATGGAGGAGATATGCCAACAGGGTGGAATGACACAGTAATTGTATTGATTCCCAAGATAAGTAAACCGGAGAAACTAAAGGATCTTAGGCCCATAAGTCTATGCAATGTGGCGTACAAACTCATATCAAAAGCATTAGCAAACCGGCTTAAAGGTATTTTGCCAGAGATCATCTCTCCTTCACAGAGTGCCTTTGTTCCTAGCTGGCTGATCACGGACAATGTGCTTCTGGCCTACGAGTTCACCCACTATTTGTATCAGCGTAAACGGGGAAGTAGGGGAGTTGCAGCCATAAAACTTGATATGAGCAAGACATACGACCGAGTTGAGTGGGGGTTTCTGAGACGAGTGATGCAGAAGTTGGGTTTCCATGAAAGTTGGGTCGAACGCATCATCTTTGTGCGTCCTCGTGTCTTACGGATCAAAGTGAATGATGACTATACAAGCAGAGTGATCCCACGAGGGGGCTTCGACAAGGTGACCCATTGAGTCCCTACTGTTCATTCTCCGTGCGAGCGTTGTCGGCCATGCTACGAGAGCGGAGGAAGAAGGAAAAATTGAGGGGATAAAAGTGCAGAGGAGGCGCCATGTATAAATCATTTATTCTTTGCAGATGATTCCCTTATCTTGATGCGGGCACGAAGGATGGCGCTCTGAATTACAAAGGATCCTAGATGTGTATGAGAAAGCGTCGGGGCAAGTGATTAATAGGGACAAGTCTTACGTCTTGTTCACCCTAACACAAACCAAGCGCATCGAGATCAAGTCCGCATGCTGAACTCCGCATTTCAATGGAAGCAAAAATGAGAAATACAGGGCTTCCTGTGTCCATTGGCAAATCACGAAAGAAAGCATTTGGGTATATAAAAGGAAGATCGGATGCGGATACGGGGTGGCAAGAAAAGCTATTATCAAAGGTGGGAAAGAGATTCTAATCAAGGCAGTCGCCCAAGCAATCCCGTCATATGCCATGTCGTGTTTTGATCTGACGAAGGGGCTCTGTGATGAACTAAACTCCATGATAGGACGGTGGTGGAGCCAGAATGACAAAGAAAATAAAATCCACTGGTTGAGTTGGGACAAGCTGACATTACCCAAGAAGGAGGGGGGTCTGGGATTTTGTGATCTGCACCTCTTTAACCTAGCCATGCTCACACGACAGGCGTGGAGAATCCTAACAAACCCGAAAACTCTATGCAGTCAAGTCCTTAAGGCCAAATATTTTTCAAACAGCAACATTCTGCAGTGTAGTGCAAGAGAGGGCATATCTTATACTTGGAGGAGTATTTTGCAAGGAGCCCAACTGCTTAGAGAGGGAGTGGTGTGGCGGGTAGGGAATGGTAACTCGCTCAACATTTGGGCTGACCCGTGGATACCGTTTGGAATGACTCGCAGAATAGTAACCCCTAGAGGTGGTTCTGTGCTGACTCGGGTATCCGAGCTCATGAACCCGGCTACTGGCTCTTGGGATGAGGTTTTAGTGAAAGACATTTTTTGGGAGTCGGATGCAAACACCATCCTAACTTTACAGACGGATGCAGATATGGATGACTGGCCAGCTTGGCGGTTTGACTCAAAAGGAGCCTTCTCGGTGAAATCAGCTTACAAGGTGGCAGTCAGGAAAAGGGATCATGAACAAGCAAGAGACGCCTCGGGGTCGGAGATGGGACTGAGAGATGATGTCGGTTTCGATTGGAAGAGAATATGGCAGCTCGAAGCACCAAACAAGGTCAGGATGTTTGTGTGGAGATTTGCTCATAACAGTTTGGCAGTTAGGAGGAATATAGCACGGAGGGGCATTAAGCGTGACACAATTTGCCCGATGTGCAATAGAGCTGATGAGGATGGCGGCCATCTGTTTTTCAAATGCAAAGGTGTAAAGGAATGCTGGAGAGTAATGAACCTGGAGGACATGCGAGTTAGGTTGGTGAGCTGCAACACGGCGAAGGACACAGTGAGGGCAATCTGGAGACTGGATGCAGGGATTCAGATGCAGGTCTGGGTGCTTTTGTGGAGATGGTGGTCAGCAAGAAATAAAGTCAATGCAGGGGAAAGAAGAGCTTCGGGCCCAGAAATTTGTTCATTAGTTGACTATCATGTAAAGGAGTTTGAAAAGCTCAAAAAACCAAAGGGCCAGAAGGGAGTAAAGGAAAATTTGAGGTGGGAACCTCCACCGATGGACATGTACAAGATCAATGTAGACGCATCTTTTAGGGCCATTACACAAGATGGTGGATGGGGATTTGTTGCTCGTAATAACAATGGTGAGTTTCTGGAAGGGGGTTGTGGGAGGCTGGAGAGAGTTTCGAGCCCCTTGCAGGCCGAAGCACAAGCTGCTCTGATGAGTCTACGTCGAGTTGCTGAGTTGGGAATGAGCCGAATTTTACTCGAAACAGATGCAACAAACCTGTAGAAAGGTCTGACCTCAACGGAGTTGGATAGAAGCATCGAGGGGTGTTTGTTTCGTCAGATTAGAAGCTTCATTTCGATATCGTTTGTACAATGTGTGATACGGGCTTGTCCGAGATCATGCAACAAGGTGGCTGATAGCCTAGCTTGGTATGGGGCGAGCGTTGTTTGCTCGGGTTCAGAGCTGTTCATGAACCAAGTCCCCGCCTTTGTAATTGATCTGGTCTCTGGCGATTCGCCTAGAGCCAATGGTTAATGGAAGACAATGTTTTCCTTTTCAAAAAAAAAGAATCTGACATTTCCTCCTCCTCAAGACAATACTTGTCCTCAAGTATTTGATCAGGAACCCAGGATTTGTTAAACTTGACATAAAATTCTGGGAATATTTCTTAAAAATTGATTCTTGGCTAAAGAAAAGTGGAAAATAATTGAAAGTATTGATCCAGCAGTAAGGCTGCAAAAGAAGGATCATCCAGGGACAAACCAAAGACGAGCACAGGAGATGAGAACTACCATTAGCAAGCATCCTCCCCAGAAGCTTCTTCAGCATTTTCTTCAAGCAAATTTCAAAGTGAAACTCTCCAATTCCCGCACAAATATACTCACCAGACTCTTCCATGGTACAGAGAACCATATGATCAAACTTTGCCAAGCGCTTCAAACTGTCTACAAGCTTGGAAAGATCAGAGGCAACCTTGCACTGGATAGTAACTGCTATGCCATACATTGCAGCAATAAAGAAACTGACATAGATGCTGACAGCAATAGCGAAAATTGGGATAATAACTGACTTGTATCCTAGAGCAAGACCGAATATGACATTAGTGGCAGCACCAGTTTTGCAGGAATCTGCAATATCTTGCACAGGGCTGTACGCATTGCTAGTATAGTATTCTATCACAAAACCAATGATCAGACCAGCCCACAGACCAATTGCAACACAGAAGAACAAGCCCCAGTTGGTCACTTCCTTCTGAGCACCGAAATTGAAGATTGTGAACTTAGCTGGAAGGGCCAACCAGCTGATTATCGCAATACCAATGGTCATTATGGCAGTAGAGATGATGAGCTGCTTCTTTAGAGCAGGTTCAATTTCTTTCTCATACAGAGCCTTCTTTTGGCCAAGGACAAAATTAGGACTCCATATACGAACCTTCAAGCCGGTTGCAACCTTCCCAGAGAAGACACGACCAAAGGCAAAGAATCGGCCCTTGTCAGATGCTGGAATCATCTTAGAAACATACAACATAAGAGAACCTTCCGAATCATAATTTCTAATAGCAGTTGCATGGATATCATCATGGGGTTCCTCATGCAAGTTTTCCACACGATATTCCTGTGCCTTCGATGAAAAGGAAAGGTGGACTATCTTCATCTCAAGCCGGGCATTACTGGCTAGTGGGCAAGTTTGCATGACACTCTTTATGAGAGTCTTGCCCATAAGCTCCTTCTCATCAGTCTTCAGGGTCACACCAAGCTTCCGCAATATTGACAACATCTTACCCTTCTGATCATCCATGCAGGTCTTGATGATTTGCTTGATTGGCTCATTATAGTCCATAAACATGTGGTTAGCTCGCAGATATGCTTCAACCATTGACACAGTTTCTTCGCTTCGGCCTGTCAACTTGAGATAATCTAATGTCACATGGTCCACAGGAAAGAAGCCCATGGTAGCTACATATTCCGGTGACATGTTTGCGATTGTGGCCCTGTCAACTAAAGACAGCTTACCCATACCTTCACCATAGAATTCAACAAATCTTCCGACAACACCATGCTTCCTTAGCATTTGGGTCACAGTAAGAACAATGTCGGTGGCATGAATAGGAAACCCAACAAGAGTAATCACATCATTAGCCCAATCTGACAGTTCTATCTTCCCAATATAAATAGGGACCTTCTCAACTCTTCCATTATCAGTTGCACTTGATGATATTGTGGAAGCATCAGAGGGACTAAAATGCTCCCTATCACTCCTGTAATTTTTTATCTCAATCATCTGGGACTCCTCAATTTTCAGTCCAGCACTCACATCTAAATGCCATATGCCATCTTTCAAGGAACAATCTATTGGCTTGACAATCAATCCAATCCACTGGAGTTCATTCATAAGTAATGCAAAGGATACAGCGGGAGTGATATCAACCAAAGACCTTGGTTTTCTTACCTTTAAAACAGGTCTTGTTGGCTTGTCACAGCTCATGAATTCGTCAGTACCCACTGGACCTTCAACCACACTGGAGGAAGCTAATAATCTTAAACTGAGAGATTCAAGAGTAATGTTATCTGGGAAACCACTCCAAACCGCTACAGATAGTGTACCAGGATCTCCATCGCATAATTCAATTGGTGGAGCTTGATTTACAGCAATTGTAATTAGTGAGGAGACATCAAAGGCACTCTCCAGGGAAGGTAACTTTACACAAGAGGCCAAATAACCATGTTTGTCATTGAAATTCTTCTGGCATTCTGCAAGATCAGGAAGAACCTCTGCCAACCGCTCTTCCCAGCCTTCTGCAGAAATAAGAGCACAAACTCCCTCATATGATTTTGCAGCCAAGTCATAACTTCCTTGCTTTGAGAATACAACCTCAATCTTCCCATCAATCAAGCAGTTGATCAGAAGAGGATACAGATTGTGTTGTACTAATGTCTCCACATCTCCAGGATAACAAATAACAGTTAAACTCCAGTACAAGCTGAAATTCACTGGAATAAAGGGTTTCAAGGCTGTTTCCTTCTTCAAAATTGTACCATCAGTAAGTGGTTTGTTCATTGTCGGCTGGAACTGATTCTTGCCCTGCCCAGCAACCATATTGTAAGCATTCCTCCTTGACACTGCTCCAGCTCCCTTCTCCATGCCCTCGTCCATCCAGTAGGCTTCACCAAAGCTTAAATCTGGCCAAGGTGGAAGATTCCAGAGCAAGCCCATACTCCTTAACCGTCTGCCACCACTCTCCTCTGCAGACTTTTGTATTTCTTTAATGACAGGTTTAACGGGGTATACCATAGGAGTATTTCCAAGGCCAGTGAAATGCCTAACTTGCCTATTCAAGGTATTCAGAACCATTTCCTCAATAAAGGCCTCTTGCTCAAGAATTTCTTTTCCAGGTACCATTCTAGATTGATAATCCACAGAGCAAAAGTTGGATTTCACTTTTATTTGCTCTATCTGCTCTATCTTCATGTTGTTAGAGGACAATAAATCATCATCATCAGTAGATACACTAATAACCATCTTGTTACTTGGATTGGAATCCCATTGTTTAGCCTGGTACTGAGAGTGAGGTTGACTCAAATTTTCTTTAGGGTTCTGAAGCCACTGCCTATCTGAGGCTGGTTCTTGGCTGAGGTTTTGGTGATTCCCGGTGGAAGAAGCCAAAGAACATGGCAATGGATCTTGACCCCAACCCGATACGACCACTGAAAAACCAGTAGAAAGATTGTTGTAATTACCTTCGGGTGTGCTCCTCACATTAATCAGCCTCATATCATCAACTCTTCTGGCCATCTCAAGTTTCCCCAATTGATGTTGACCCACATCAGCCTTGTAGTTGGTCGCCGAAATTACTCTCCAGATAGCCGTGGGATCGGACGCATCTTCTTCGTAACTCACCACCCACTCCTTCATCTTTCCCAAATCGGAGCTAGGGTTAGGGATTTTACCCGGAGTGGAGTGTGGAACCTTCACCTCACGCCGGTCTGGTCCCGAGACAGCTAGCGCGAGCTCCGCCGGTCCACGCCGCCGCCGTAAATCGGAGGAATCCGAGATTTGCCGAGGAAGATAAGGCTCCAGAGCCGATTCAGATTGGAAGCGACTGGGGATTTTACAGGCCGAAGACCCCAACCCAATCACTCCCATCTCTTGTCGATATGGTCCGCCGCCACAGCCCGATAAGGAAGAAGACGAGGACGCGATCGATCGGAATGGCCAAGGACGCCGCGCCGATGCTGATGAGGAATAGGGCCGGTCCGCCACCAAAGCCGGAAGGAACTTCGGGGGTTTACGGGGAACATACCATCCACACCAATCGCTCCAAACCATTTGTTGGCGAGGATAGTCTTTCTCTGATACCATTTTGTCAGATCCCGGGGAAAGAATCCGAACAAGAGGTGGAAAATCTCTGAAATCTCAGAATCTGAAGCTTGGGAAGAAGGGGAAAGAACGAGTATCGCTGAGCTACTGGACTAGATTCCAAGGGGGAATCTGACCCGGGGTTGGAAATCACGGGAACTCACGATCAGGGGAAAACCCAGGAGAAGAACTACGCTACAACTACAGCTAGGGCTAAAGTAGTTTTGATAATGATCTCTGAATCCTTCATTCCTTCGCCAAACAGGCATATATATATATATATGAGTACAAGCCACATCCACGTCTCAGATCAAATTACAGTAATTAACCAAATTAACAGAACACTTAACACTACTCAAAGTTAAGTACTTAAATGCCTAAACGTAGCTTAGTTAGAATCCATCTGGGCCGTTGGATCTAGCCTCCAAGTAATAAGACATCCTGACCGTTGAGAAGATGTAAGACTGAATATGATGAAGCGGTATCCTTCTGAAGAAATCCCCATCTTCCTTCAGTGATTTCAAGAATCTGACAGGATCGGCGTTCCGCGATTCGCATTCCACCAAGAATCAGAGAGAAGCAGACGACCTAAGGTGTATAAGCCCAAGAAGTGGCGTGCTTAGGAGCGCAAACCTTGTAGCTCTGCGACGGCTGCTCCTGGTGGGAGTCCATGGTGGTCCGCCGTTTCATCTCCCGGCTATGGCCTCCGATTCGTGGCGCAGGAGGAGCGGAGGCGGTTCGTCGTCTCCACTGCTCTGCTCCCCCCACTTCACCGTTTCTTTCACCGCGTTCCCGCTCCCACCGCCACCACTGTAAACGAGGCCAGTGTGTCAAAAGCGGAGGCCACGGTAAATGGTTTCTAAAAATGGTTTTTAGATTTTATTTATTTTAGCTTAAGTTTCTGGTTTTTAACTTACTTTTTCTATTTATAAATTTTGTCTTTTTTTTTATCTTTTTAGCTTTTTTGTCGGTTCTTTTTTCCGTATTGGTTTGCATTGTTCGTGATGAGCTAAATTATTTTTTTATTTTAATTTTTTAAATTTAATTACGCCAAATAAGCTATCATCTACAATGTAATTTCAGTCATAAATCAGTTTATTTCAGCCCAACCAAGCGGCACCTTAGCTTTTATTACAGTACCTAGCTTTCAAACGGAGTATTTTCTCAAGATGGAGTCTACAAGTTAATTATAGTACATGTTAAAAGCTCAATATCTGTATCAACCAAAATCTCAAGTGAGTATATCTCTCCATAATTTCTGTCACAAACAGCTAAAATTCAAAAATTTCAACCAAAAGTCAAAAGTCGCAGCCATATCAAACAGGTCCATAACACGCTACAAGGAAGGGTAGTATGGTAATACATCTTTTTCCTTTGTGTTTTTTTGAATAAAAGATGAGTACTATTTCCTTTCTTGTACGTTAAAACTGGTAAAAATAGATTGAGGGTCTGTTCTTTTTGGCTGCGGCTCGTAGCTTTTGGCTACGGCTTTTGGCTTTTGGGCTGTTTGTGCGAGAAATTACAGAGTAATAGAAACTCAGGTGCGGTTTTTGGCGATATAAATGAAGTCAGTAAAGTATGTACTATAATTAACTAGTAGAGCCTATCTTGAAAAAATACTCCGTTTAAAAGCTAGTTACTGTAGAAAAGCCGAAAAGCAGCTTTTAAAAGCTGAGGCCCTGTTCGGCAGGGCACAAGCCGACCGGCTTTTGGCAGCCGCTACAGTACCTAACTTTTAAACGGAGTATTTTCTCAAGACGGGGTCTACAAGTTAAATATAGTACACGTTAAAAGCCCAACATCTGTACCAGCCAAAATCGCAAGTGAGTATCGATCTCTCCGTAATCTGTACCGTAAACAGTCAAAATTCAAAAATTTCAGTCAAAAGTCCGCAGTCAAAAAGAACAGGGCCTGAACCTTGTAGCCATAGTAATTAAGTGTGACCGCGATTCCCGCAAAGTTTGTTTTGGCCATCCGATTCACTTTCCACTTGATGTTGTGTTAATTAATTGCTCTGTTAGGTATATGGGAAATATTTTTTACTCTCAAGTATAATTATACCATATTACAACATAGCTAGTATCTCATGTAATGAAAGGTATGTATGTGTAGTATGTGAATATTTAAGACCATCTAAGTGGTATGAATAATTTTTCAGAGATGGTATGTACTTTTTTTGACATACTCCTTTTTATATGCGTATATAAAGGTATTTATAAAATACGCTTAAAACTATGAACTCCCTTGTAATTTCTCATGTGATTCACATTGGAATATCTTATAATTAGTATACGAGTATACCTAAAGTGATAAAGGAATATGTCAAATTTGTTTAGATGGTATATTAAAGATAGGTGTAATTACACCTGAGAGTAAAAGGTATTTTCCCTCAATATATATCACACAGTGTGCAATACATCTTGATTATTAGTATATATAGATATTAGTATGATTGTCATTGCAGGATACCAACCATATTGTTTGTTGCTCTGCAATATTTTATTATTTTTCTGCATTGTACTCATTAGTAATTACACAAAACTAAACCAATCTTGAAATATGTCCGATTGGTGGTGATCATTTGGGCTTATTTTTGGTGGCTTATGGCTGAAAAGCATTGTAGCTGGCTGAAAAAATACTGTAGCTGACAGAGGCTTATTTACCATAATTAAATTTAAAAAAATTAAAAAAAAAATATGTTAGTCCATTACATATAATACAAATAAATACGGCAAAAAAAGAATCGGCAAAAAAGCTTAACAAAAAGCCAAAAGTTCAAAAAAAGACGAATGTTCATTGTTTTATGTTATGTTGGTGCTGGAACCAAATGTGGTGTTTAAACATGATCGACGAATGCTCATTGTTTTAGGTTTGTAACATCCTGGATTTTTGCTAAAATAAAAATAATAATAAATAATAAAAATGGAATAAAATAAAATTTAATCTAAAATAAGTATTTAAGTGCCAAAAATTTCTTTTTCGATTTGCCCTGAATTTCTGTTTTTGAAAAGGCTGAATTTCAAAACTATTTTAAGAAAAGCCCAAAAATATTATTAAATAAAATGGTATTTTGATTTTATATAAAAATTCTATGTCAAATTAATCATTTGGAGTTATTTGGATTTTATTTGGATTTTCTGAGTTTTCAGGAGTTTAAAATGTATTTTTGAAATTAAAAAGTATTTTAAGGTATGAAAATTAAATACCAACATTAGTTGGAAATAATTTTATTAAGTTCCAAATGTCTCCAGGAGATTCTCTGAATTTTTCTGAGATTTTTGGAATTTATTTCATATTTTTCTGAGGCGAAATGGAATTTCTAGGCTTTTGTGAAAATCCAAAATCAATTTCCAAACATCAAATCCCCTCCTCCCTCCTCCGGCCGCCACGTGGACGGCCGGATGCCAGCCACGTTGCCCCGCCGGATCCCGCCTTCCCCCTCCACCCGGCTGCCACGCGTGCGGCCCGATTCCCTTCCCCGCGCACGCCCATCCGCCATCCGCGCTCCACCGCGCCGATCTTCCTCCTCCATCGCAGCCGCCCGCGCCCTCTCTCTCTGCGCCCCAGCCCCACCAGTCAGCGCTCCCGCTTCCCTCTCTCTCTCTCTCTTCCTCCCCGGCCCCACTTGTCAGCGCTCCATTCTCTCCGCCTCTCTCTGCCCGCGGGCCCCGCCCGTCAGCCGCCTCTACCCTCTCTGCCAGCCCGGGCCCGCTTGTCAGCCACCCCCGCCTTCTTCCCCGCGCGGCCGTCTTCTTCCTCTCGCCTCGCCGCCGGCCGTTGCAACCCCTCCGCCCTACCCGGCCGCCCCCACTTCCCCGAGCACGCCGCCACTCCCCCACGCGCCGCCCCACGTCCTCCCCCTCGTGCGCCCGCTTCCCGCGCCCGATCCCCACCTTCTCCGCAACCGCGCCGCCGCGCCCCACTCCGGCGAGCAATCCGTGCGCCCGCTCTCCGCCCCTATTTAACCCCCGCGCCTCGGAATTCTCCGCACCACCTCCCATCCACTCCTCGCCCTCCGGCCCTCGTCGTCGCCGCGCGTCTAGCGCCTCGTCGCCGCCGCCGCCGGGACTACGGCGAGCAATCGCCCCGCTCCACTCGCCCGCGCCGGCCGACACCGCCATCACCTTCCCGCCGTGCCGCTGGCTCGTGCGCCTCGGCGCGCCTCTCGCCGCCGAACACGCCGCCGCGGGGACCCGATCCACCACCGCCTCCTCGCCGCGGCCCTACTCCGCCACCTCGGTGAGCCCGCACTCTCCCCGAGATCGCCTCCTCCTCCTCTTCCGTTTTGCCCTCGCCGCGCGCCGCCGGAGCTCCGCCACCGACGCTGCGTGCGCGGCGCCACCCCGGCCGCCCCGCCACGTCAGCCGGGCTGTGCTTGCGTGGTAGGTGACGTGGGCGCCACGTCCCCGCCCCGTTGGCCGCCACGCCAGCCCGGCCCGCCACCCGTGCCACCTCAGCGCCTCCCCCTCTCCGTGGACTCGGTCCATAGACCAGGGGCCCCACATGTCAGCCCCTTCCCCTTCTTTTCCGGTTCAAAAATAAATCGGCCGAAAATTAAAATTCCGAGCTGACGCAAGGCTGACGTCATAAATTCCTTTTCCAGTAGAAAAATAAATCCCAAAAATCAGTCTTTTTCCTTTTTCCCTCTTTTCAAACTTCCCGGAGCCCGTTCTCCTTCGTTCTAGCTCCGATTTAGCCCATTCAAATTTCTAAATTCATCAAAAATTCCCCTCTATCTAGTTCTAGCCTCAATTCAAATTTTTTAAGTCAATTTGAATTTAATTTGAATTTATTTGAATTTGGTGGGTTAGTTTGACGTGTAGACTTCGACGATTCGGGAAATTTCTTCGACGAAGATTCAAGCCAGTTTGAAGAGCAAGGCAAGTCACCCTCCTTGATCATGTTGATCCCAGTTTTCAAAATAAAATTATGTTGATTTAAATTATGTTGCATGCATATTTTTATTCAGCGTATTTCAATTCAGTTTTAAATTTAGTTATTGCCTACTTGTTAATTCCTCCATTGAATTTGAATTCCTCAATACCTTGTCACCCTAGATTCAAACTCTAGTTAATACATTAGTGTTGGCTAGAGAGTTTATTCAAATGCTTAGCCCTGCGAAGTTATATTATTTGTTTTTGGGATATCTTTCACATAAAATGATAACCATGTTTACATAAAATGATGTACTCTTGACTTTGGTGAGCCAAGGAGGTTTATGAATTATTTTGGAAACAAATATAAAACTGGTTTAGACTTAGGCAATTGGTTAGAGTGGTGGGTGCAGGCATGCCCTGTTGGTTGGAGCCGCAGCGGTTGATTGTCGTGCACGGGGGTACGTGGTTGGGCCTGAGTCAGATTAAGGACCGGTCAGTGAGCTCTTGTTGCAAAGCCCTAATCGTACTACCACATGGCTGGTATGGGACAGCCCTGGCTGAATAATTTGTGAAGTCCCAACCTGAGCCGAGTTGTAGGTTGAAAGTGAGCGTGGTTGGTGCCATGTGAAGTCTCACTTGGACGAGCGTGGTTAAGCCATGAGAAGTCTCGTCTAGGCTCAAGAGGGGGTCCCGGTCTGGTGGATTCCTTACTGGGGTGAAATCTTAGAGTTGGCTCGACCAAGTTGAAGGCTTTACATTGTAAAGGCCTTGTCACGACTCCTCGTCGCACACCTAAGGAAGTGTGTAACCCGGTGGCAATATGGGATGATCGTGTCTTGTGGGTAAAGCTGTACAACCTCTGCAGAGTGTATAATCTATCCTGGATAGCCGTGCCCACGGTCATGGGCATGCTGAGTAAAAGTTTTTCATGGATTAGACTTTGTTTTTCAAAATATTTTTGAAAACCTTGTGGATGGAATCCACGAGAGATGAAAACCTTGCGGATGGATGGAATCCGTGAGAGATTGAAATCTAGTGAATGGATGGAATTCATCAGAGTTGCGCAGTGAAAGCGTGTGGATGGATGGAACCCATACGTGGTCTTTTGAAAAAGATGGTCCGGGTGGGATGCCCGTGGATAGGTTGGTGTTTGGTCGGAGCCGGCACTGACGGCATTATTTTCGATTACAGTATTGTTTTCACTTACTGTATTAAATTCAGCAATTTCAATCTACTTATTATATTTCTTAAATGTTGTTTTATGCAAACTAACCCTATAAGCCTTCCATTGAAGCCTTTATTATTATGTTGCATTTTCCCGGGTGATTTGCGGAGTACAAGTTTGTACTCACGTTGCTTTTTCCACACAGAGAAGGAAGACGTCAACTACGGTGAAGATCTGGACGAATAGGCCGCGTCTTACTGTCGTTTGCCTTTGGGCAGGCTTGGGCTTCGCTATTTATCAGTTTGCTTCCGCAGTTATTTCCTTTATTTACTTTGCCAATGAGCATTGATGTAAGACTTGGCCATAAGGTTGTATCTTTTATTTAATATAATCAGTCATTTGTGCTTGGTATTTATCTTTGTTGTGACTGTGTGCACTAGCTGATCCTGGACTAGTGTGATTTACACAGAGGATCCAGGAGTCGTTACTCCGGGTTCCGACAGGCTACAACGACTAATGAACAACCTGGGAACCGATAAGCCTTAAAGTGCCCAAAAAATCTCCTGTAAAAATGCATAAAGAAATATTTTGTCGGAATAGTTTTGCGTGTAGTTCTCTGTATGGGTTATTTGTTGCCTGACTTTTTTTCTATTCTCTTTTAGATTTCTATTGAACCTGGCAATTAGTATTGAAAAAATATTGAACCAGAACTAATTAAATATGAATTAAATATCTCAATTTCAAATTTAGATTGATTTTTTTAAAATTTGGAATTGCGTATATTTATACTATACTACACCAAAACACAATTGTCTGGGCCAATTGGATAGTTCATAAAAATATTGTTACAATAGACCTAACTTTGCGAGTTTTCACAGAGTATGTCTTACCTGTATTGATTACAATAGAATGAGCAAACTAAGTGCATATGCCTTTTACAAATCAATAGGATCGAGTGCGGGGATCCACCAAAGTCAAAAAATGCATACACTTTCACAAAATCGTTAGAATGTAATGCATGTTCATAGAGGGGTGAAGTTAGAAATGGACCACGCCCAGGCTAGGCCACCAAGTCCTGGGCTGGGCCCTTCGTACCTTCAAACCTTTTTACAATTTCTTAACAGAGCTTCATGAGATGTGCAATTTCTGGAGCAACAGCCCATGTGCAATTTCCGGACCAAAGGCGTTTCTGAACATAGGATACTAGTTCATCGATGTTGTAGATTGTTGAATCAAATACTACGATTTAGAGGGGGTAAATGACTCTTTCAAAATTTACTATTAAGTATCGATGACAATATGCAACGGAAATACAAATTCATAACATCATCAAAGCCTTGAGCCAAGTAAGACAAAATTATGAAAATTCAAAGTCATACCGGTCAGGCATCTACTGGAAATTGCTAGTGGTCAAACCTCTAGCTTAATGGCGATCAGAATGGAATGAACAGTAAAATCAGACAAATGAATAGTAAATTTAGCATTACTTTAAATACAAGAATTGACGTAACTTCTGACACGATAATCCAAATGACTTGAAACTTGGCATGCATCTTATTTAGGATGTCACGAACCTATTTCAATCAACAATCGAGAGAATTATTATCAAAATTATTGCCTTTTTTATTTGAAAAAAGGTTGCACTAAAACTAGGCAAAAACATGAAATCTAGAATTGTTCTTGCTCATGAGTCCTAGATGATCTAGTTGACCTTAGATGAGCTCTCACATATCATAGTAGACTAGATCTCAACACAAATTCAATCCAAAACATCCAAGGCCAAAATCCAAAAATTGCCTCTCTATTGAGAAAAACTAACCAAATTCTAGAACTTCTTCTAATCATCCCTAGATGGATGAGATCTTGTCTCTAGAAGACATTACCACCTTTTACACATCATTGGCACCAGAAAAGCTCAAGAGGAAAGAAATCTAAACAAGATACCAAGAAAATCAAAAATACAAGAGAGGTTCCATGGCATAACTCACTTGGACAAACTTTAGATGTTCATTTCACTTTGAGAGAAATATTTTACAGCCAATATCTTAGAATGACAGAGCTCTAAACCTAAAGCACGCACACAAAATGAAGCACTGGCGTCGCGGTTTTGTCTCTCATTATCATCTCCCTCCTCACGATCTTGGCCCGCATCGTGATCATACTCGCGTCCATTGTTTGGTGGTCGATTTAGCATTCTTTCAAGGCGTGCAATACTCTCATTGATGGCGTGCTGCAATGTATCTGTCGTAGCTTGAAACTTCCTATCGACACACTCTTGATTTTCAGACGACTCACCTGTCATGGTTAGTAGAAAACAAAGACAACACAAAGGTATTATCCCTATCAACTACTAGGTGGTGGAAGGTGGAATCACACATTCTCAAGCGTCTTACCACACTCTTACAAGTGTTCTTACCAATGCAGCAGGTGGTACAACCGGTGGCTGGTTCGTGACACCGTGTCGAGCGTGGGTACGATTGCAAGAGGGAACCTATTCTGATCAAGAGTAGGTGTAGCTTGGAAGGCACAATATGGTAGCAATGGAGAACAATCAGTTAATTTCAGAATTGCATAGAATTGAATTATAGTTCGTATCCAGCACTTAGCCTATGTTGCTGATCAACCAAGGATGGAATAAGGCTAAAAACAAGTGTATGACAATGTGTATGAGTGGTAAATACAAGATAATTCAATCCAATGCAATCTGGAATTGAAGAACACAAGGATTGACCCAAAACTGAAAACTGAAGATTTCTGTCCACTGGACAGTACATCGGTATTTTGGCCGTAACTTTTTGTCAGATGCCTATTTTTCACTGATTCTTTTTTTCTCTATTTTCTGAAAGCTTTTTCTACAGATTTTCTTTTGGGGTCAACTTCCAAAACCCGACGCAGAAATTCGCACAAAAATCACAACTGCTGACTGTTGCAGATTCAAAACAGATAACTGGGTCAACTTTCCCCGCATATATCTCTTAACTGCCTTGCTGGAATGACGTGAAATTTTACGGATAGATGGATAAGGAATTTTTGAATCTAATGGCGGTGGTCCCACTCAAAAATAATATCGGAATCAAAAGATATGATGTTTTTGGTGGCGGCTGCAGAGAAAGGAAAAATCAGCCGAATTTGGAAATTAGGGTTTGGGGTGGGGAATTTTTCTTTTGTTTGGATTTTTAATGGAACAAGGATATGACCAGCAACTAGACAATGCTAATATGGACACAAATTCAATTTAGCAAACCAAAACTAACAGATTGAAAGGCACAATGGGGTTTGGACAGCGGAAATTAACTCTTTTTGTGGGGGCAATTTTTTTTTGGACTATAGGAAATAAAAACCAATCTACTAATTAGGGATACAAGAATTACCTCACAGGCAACCGTTGCTCTGATACCAACTGATGTGACGATGGCCCGATCTTCCGAGAGGTATTGATAAGTCGATTGTGGAGATCTCGACGTTGATGATCCAAAGGCTCCGACCAAAACAGATCGAACCCCTCGCAATCACTACACCACTGCTCCGTTGGTTATCAACCGTGCCGAACACGATTGACCTCGCCAAGAAGGCTATCTCCTGCAAGCGAATCGAGAACACAAGCAAGAGAGTACAAGATGCAATCTGAAATTGCGAATAAATATTAAGTTCACAATTGGGGTCTCACAAACCGATGAACGGCGAAACTGTTCAAAGACAGATTAATCTAAGCAAAACCCAAGGAAAACTAAAGGGGTGTGGCCTCCTTAAATAGGGGAGGGGGAAGCCACACTTATCTAATGAAAAGGGATGTGGTACTATTCCTAGTTACTGTTCACGTGTGTGTTACTGTTCATGTGAACAGTATCGGCCCAAATAGCCCAAGTTACAAGACCCTCGGCCCACTTTGAGTCGGACTGGAAAAGTGACGTGGCTTATTTCGCAGTTTCTGATCTGCTCGAGTGGAGTTTGGAGGTGAGACCAGATCCATCTGAAAGTGGACTCCAAGATCTTTCCAACGAGTACTCACGGGCCCCGAGAAGCCTTCTGGATCAAAAGTTATGGCCGTTTGAAGTTGGCTTGTCAAGCTGAATCCGAATTGATCTGGAGGCCGAATTGGATTCCAAAACCTGTCCAACTTGAACCCTTGCTTCAATTGGTTCCAAAGTGATGTGGTGCTACAAATATATATATTTTCATCATTAGGTAGCATCATATTCTCATTTAAAATATGTTGAAGTTGAAGAAACGAATTCACCTTTAGTTCATTCTTGATATTGGCCGCTATGGTCGTACGTGTTGGTGGCGTGGTCACATCAGGTTCCATGACATAACTCACTTGGACAAACTTTAGATGTTCATTTCACTTTGAGAGAAATATTTTACAGCCAATATCTTAGAATGACAGAGCTCTAAACCTAAAGCACGCACACAAAATGCTTTAATACAAGAAAATCTTAACCCTAATCTCTTAAGTTTCTTACAAGCCTTAACTCAACACAAGGCTTATATAGTTGGGGCTTTTCATCTTTCACTTAATTCTTACAACCAACCACTCCTTAATGGATCACATCACTTACAACTGGAAAAACCTGGTAACCCACACACTAATTGGTTTTACTCTCACACACACTACACATTTTTCAAAGTGCGACTTTTCAAAGGCTCCAATAGCTCGATACGACATTCCATCTATAAAAATGTGGTCTCAACCACTTATGGCAGCATCATGGTTTTGTAAAACGTCACTCCACTTGGTTTTGGATAATTTCCTCAGTTGTCACATGTCAGTCTTCACAAACGATGCGATGCCCATGACTTGTTGCCAGGATCATACGCCTGCGCTGAGGCCGTTACCACTTGAACACCCAAGTCCTATGGCACACCATATCACTCCACAATCTGTGATGCCTAATGTCTTACTGCCAAGATCGTGCGTCTGTTTTGAGAAACATCACCACTTAGAAATGCACAAGTCCAATTAGCACACCACATGCATGCATTGTCTCTTCACGACCCTGTCTTTCTCCCATGCTTCTCAACTTGAGATGTTGTTTCACTCAGACTTACGCAACACGCCATGGCCTTAGAACCACTTCCGTAACCTTAGTCTTGCTGCTAGCCGCAACAATTATCAAAGCACCTACACACCAAAGAACAAAGCAATTGATCTGAGTACAAATGACATATGCATGGATACCCCATGACTAACACTTGCATAAACTCTTGCCTTGACACTACTGAAACTATAGAACAAAATCAACTCAGTAACACCTCACCAGGGCTGGTCTAACCACAGCTAGCAAGCTGGTCAGACCACCCAACACACTCTGGTTGGACTGCCACTCAGCCAGTCTGCACTCCACCGGTCAAATCGTCGCCCTAGCCTAGTCTGACCGCACCCTCCCAGCAGTTAAATTGTCTACCCATATTGGTTTGACCGGTGACTCCAGAAACGCAAAGGCAAAATTGCAAATGCACAAAAATCAAACTTAATTAATCAAAGTAAAGCACAAACAATATCAAATATTCATCACTCTTATAGAGCTACCACCCCATGATCTTTCATAGATTGATCAATCAACTTCTCGGTAGAAACCCTAACCGCCAGCCACAACTCTGTTGATCTGTCGTCGACCTCTCTCCCTTCTTCTGCGGTGTTTTCGCCGGTGTTGAGTGGGTGGGAAACCCATTGAATTCCATAAGTAATTTTAGATTTCTTTAGTTTCTTCTGTTTTATTTATAGATCAATTTGTTCTAGTTTCGTTCTTGTTTGGTGTGTTCTTGATCAGATTTTCTTTACCAGTGATGAGTTTTGTTGAATAGACTCACCTAGACGACGATAATGACGCGGAGATCTATTGAGTTTCATGCACCAAGCAGTTCACACCAAAAACGCTGATGAGAAAATGAGGGTATTATACTAAAATTTCAACACTCTCCCTCACATGCAGGCTCACTTAGACCTAAGACGTAGAATAGAAGTGGACCGCAATTATTTTTGTAAAATTATGCTAGCTGGATCTTGAACTCAAGACCTCTTGACTCTGATACCATATCGAGTTTCTACACCAGTTAATTCATCCAAAAATCTAAGTTGGTGAGAAATGGTGGGTAATATACTAATGCTTCAACAAGATTGACACTGGGCTAAGATGGGTATAAATAAATCCCTTTGATTTTCTCTCGACGAATAACACTGCTATTGAGGCATTGATCCTACACATTAATGGAGATCATCGACATTCTACTTTCTACTGCCGTGATGATCGATAATCATGACACTGTTACAAGATATGGAATCTACGATCAGGAAGATAAATAAGTCTAGCATATTCATTGGCTTGATGGTAACATATTGTTCATCTAGAATCTTCAATGTGAAAGTTAGGTACTCATGTACTTTGTCGGAGTTATTAATATAAGTCATGTACTTTATCTAAGTTATTAATATAAGTCAGATGTTTTTTTTCTAAAAAAAGTTCAGCAATGTTGTCGCCTTGGTCATCTTTGGGTTCACAAAATGCCTCCCGCTGCTTCAGAAAGGTCAACTTCGGCCTCAGAAGACATTGTCACCTGATGTTACTACTAGTACCCAATGTTCATCTTCATCAGAATTTTTCTCCTTTGAAGTAAACTTCATTTATTCGTGATGACAAAGGTTTTAAGGTCCACCTGATGCTTTGACATCCATTCCGTTCTTCCATCTGATGATACACTAACTAAGCAGCTACACCTGAACTTGGTAGACAATGCATAATATTCATGTGGAGCAGTACTACCTTCTCATATCGCCCCAGAAAAACTCTCACTGGATAAAGCTGGGACTTCGATAAATTGACCTTTCTGCTCTGACAAATCCAACCTATCAAAAATCACAAATGAATCAACTTCTTTGCGGTATTCAACTATTCATCAAGCGCATAGAAGCAATTGTACCTGATTGATCAACGCTCTGACCAAGTTTAGACAAAAGCGAAGGGCATTGTCCAGAACTAAGCGTCTAAATCGGTTTTGTTGCGCATCAAACCTAAAACCATTATATAATCAGTATATGTACGAGTATGACTAGTGTGGTCTTTCCATTAAAAAAAAAAGACCAGTGTGGTCAACAGTCCACAGAACAAAGCCTCTGACAAGAAATAAATAAAAGTTGAATTGCTTCATACTTGTAGAACAATCATACGATTCTTATAATAACAAAATCATCTGGACAAGCTAAAATGATTCTTATTAAGATCATTGAGAATGGTAAAAATAAGAAGCAAGCCCCATATTGTTCCACAGAAAGTTTTTTTCTTTGAAAGCGGCGAAGTCTGAATTAGCATACGTCAGGACAAATTGTAGTAACAGAAGCTCTTACACAATACTTCAGAAAAGCACACATGTAGCATTTTAGGATAAACAAAATCATATATTATCAATCATTGGAAACAAATAGAAAGAGCCAATCGAGACTAGAATTATTCATTTCTGTGCTAGCTGATCTGAGGAATGGAAAAGGGGAAATATGCTCATTTGAAAGGTTGTCAGGGTCATGATCTTGAATCAAATCGATGATGCTCAAATATGATCACATTGTAGCATCAAGTAGAATCTAAGATCCTACCTAATTCTACCAAATATACATTATAGGATTATATTGTAGGATTGAATGGTAGATCTAAGATCCTACTTGATTCTACCAAACATGCATTTCTTCAAATATACAATGTATTTCAATGGTGATATCATTTTAGAATTGTACTTTAAAGAACTTTATTTAATAAAATATAGACTAAATTAAAGATATGTTAATAATAATAATAATAATATGAATGTATCGAAGTGACACTTTACATTTGGAAGAATATATACTAGTAAATATTTATATTTAATCACTAGGATTGGTAGAATCATATGAAAATTTTGATCATTTCAATGGTGGTACTTTGCTGGACCGACAGAGAGCATCAAGCACAGAAACTGGATTTCAAAAATCAAAGTACAACAGCCATGTGCTAAATTATGGAAGTACAAGCAGGCCCAGGCTATCCCCTGTTGAATCGCAATGATTTTTAGGATCAGATCGATCAAAGTAGACCAACTCGAGGTAGCAAAAGCGAAAATGCATAGACATACATATATTTTCCAAAAGAAAAAAAGGAAGGAGGTATAACTCGGTACATTAATTCTAAAATGTGTACCAAAGCATACCTCTTCCTTCTGTGGTTTGCTTCAGTATACCTCTTTTAGAAAATTTTATCAATCTTAAAGCAAAGTAGTAATATTAGGTATTGGTAAATATGTACCAAACTTATAAAAGTAAATCAAATTGAAGATTAGATATGGATATAGACTTAAATATTATGTAGCGGCATTCGGATGTGACGATGATGGTATGCTCTATTTGAGGAACCTTCATCTTAAACTCAAAAAATTTAAGCTCCGCTAAATCAGTGTGGTTTCTTGAGCTTCTCGAGAAGGTGAAGCCCACTTTGTACTAACAAAAATGTCGAAGCCCCTCACCACCACCTTCTTCAAGAAACTAGTTTCCGACTTCTTCGCTAACTTCGGCCTGTTTGTAGGCTTGTCCACCTTCAGGATTGAGACGAGTTCAGACCAAACCCTCCAAGAAAAACGCAGAAAGCCGGTAACACATCTTGAAACCTTTTGAGCTGAAATCCTTGTCCAAAGCCACGGAGTAAATCAACTGGCAGATTCTTGATTAATTGATACCTCTCTTGAAAATATCTTCTACAGTTGTACTGAAATAAATTGTTCGCGTGTGAACTTCTGATAATACAAGGAAAAATATTAGGCCCCAGAAGCAAAATTATACTAAAAACTACAGAGGAAATTAAAAAGAGAGGCACCAAGGACATATATTGTTGGGAACATGGTTGGTAACTCATCAAGTTCGTCGTCTCAGCCATCTGCATGGATGCATCCTACTACCGTCCATAGCTGGCACTGCATCAAATATCAACGCAGAGGACATAACGCACGTACCTCCAGGAGAGTTGTGGTCCAATGTAAATACGTACTCCAATCCAGTCCAATGGATCGACAGCGGCATTGAATCCACCCACAGTTTCTCTCACCTATGATCAACGCACACAGTTCCTGATCGATACTACCTTCTTCGCATGCAAACCGGTACACTCGTTGCTGACTGTGTGCCTTTGGGCCATGAATTAACTCGATCATTGCATGCGTTGCTTGTGCCAGATTCTTTCGTCGTCTGAATTCTGAACTTTGCTTGCTGCTAGGTCGCGGCTGCAGCGAGCAGCTGCACGATGGTCAGTCTGAAAAGGCTTGCAGGGGCTTTAATTCACGCAATTGATTCGTCTCTTCAATGTGGGCTTTGTTCACTCCGCCGTGCTGCGTTCTTGCATTGTATACTGTGTGCTTCAATTCCGCTGGCAAAACCATGGAAAGAAACTGAGGATCCAAGGAAAGCAGAAGCTGCATTTGAAATCAAATTTTCATGTGAGGAATAGTGATGTGAACATATGTAGTTGATAGGTGTCAATGCAAGCAAGAATCAAGATATATGGCATACAACTTACACTGCCTAGTCATAACCGAGGTAGAGAATCAGGTGATAGGTGCCATGCAGAAGAGTACTATCATGTACGTACTGATGTTTAAGGGTGAAAGAGAAAACTTCAAATTTTGTGTACTCCCACACAAGATAAAAACTTACACAGCGAGTCTGCTCTGCATATCAATCACGCAACAGTTTCTTGGCTTTGATCCGTTGTCTCACTTCAATACCATTAATGTTCTCAAAGCAATTTGATAAGCAGAGTACTGTTCTCGATCGTTTTCTCTCCGTGGGCTGCAAACAATGCAATGAACGACCAATGGCCGTCATTGCTGAATGCTAAACAGTCACTTTGACAAGTGTTATGTGCCAAATAGTAGATAAGAGAGCTACGGAAACCATAGAGGGGCTGTTCGAAACCTGAAATACAAGATGGAGCAGTATAGAAAGTGTGTACCACGCCACTATTATTACCTAGATTTTTTCTTACAAAAATAAGCGCTCTCTCTCTCTCTCTTCCATGGCACTCTAACGGCTATATTTAGAGCTATAAGAAGTTTGTTTACACAATGCCCTATTTAGAGTCTGTAATAATTAAAAAAACATATTTTTTTCTTAGACCTAGCTATTTTGGATTTGCCATATAAGTACATACACAATGGACCTTCGGTATAGTGGACCAATTAAATCGAGGTGAGATTACTCCCCCAACAATAAGAGGTACATTTGGTTATCCGTCCAGTGCAAGAAGGCCAAGGCTACCGTAAGGACAATTAAACCAGTTCATTTGCGTCGTTGCATAGCTACATCATCATGCATCGACGACTCTGCATTTTGGCCCTTGTTACCTAATGGTGAGCTAACGCTTTGTCCCTCGCCGGTAGTACTGAACCACAGAAAATACATGTATCAAAAAGCTAATTGCAAGCAGAAGAAACATCAATGGTTTTCTTATGTCTCAAACCATAGGCTTTAGGGCACGAATCAGCTCTAATCGTGAAGAGACTGGTGTAGCTAAGGACATGTTTTGAACGCGGAGTTCTCATAATAGTTGCAGGAATTGAATGTTTTCTGTAAAGTTCCTAACTTCCTACACAGTAAGCATGGCCTAAACCATTAGGTAGTACGAGAGCCTACTCTGAGGGTACAGGTCGCGCATTGTCCTAACGACTCACCGATCGCGGCCCCAGTTTTTAGGACGTGCCTGAGAGTACTGTAATTGAGCTAGACCCTGCAGCACGAAATGAAGCTTTCTGTGGATGGATGGTACACATGTCCTGTTGTGTATTTATGCCGTTGAGATGGAATTTGATATACCGTATACGGTAACAGAGTGAAGATGAATAGTCTTATTTAAAAAAATTTCTAAGTATTTAAGATTCTATTCTCAAACATCTATAGAGATGTAGAATATAGAATACTTAATTGAAAACCCCAATCAATTAGCTCAAGATCTAAGTGAATATAGGTTCCTTAGTTTTTCCAGATCGCTAAGCAAGGAAGCACATACATCGCAATCGTTATGAGAGAGTATATCTAAGTGAAGTAAGCTCTCGTGACAAGCTCTCTACCTCTTTTTCTAACTCACCACATCTAGTTCTAGATCTAGTATAAAACTTTCCTAACTTGAGAAAAGCATCATTGAGCTGGTCGTAGAAGGGACATACCTCATCGAGCACTGTAGAGATTGTCATCGTTGATGCTGTTCTCATCAGCCATGAAGCACATGCTGGTGAAGTCGTCGCCGTCCTTGGTGTCCTTCTGTGGATCATCCTCGCCATCGTCATCGCTCTAGCCCTCTATGTCACTGAAGTCGAAGTTGTCGAAGGCGGTGAGGACACGGTGGAAGAGCTTATTCGCCTTGCCAAAGTTATGGTACTTCTTCTCCTTACCTTGATCACTAGTTAGGGTCTTCTTGTTGCGGTTCTTACTGATGTAATCGTTCTTGTTTACACCACTGTAGTCATTTTTGTCCTACTCCAACTTGGGGCAGTTCGCTCGAATGTGGTTAGAGTCATCACACTCGAAGTAAATCACCGGATCTCCTCTCTTCCTCTCTCTAACCCTCTTGTATGCATGTGAGAATTTTCTGGCTAAGAGGACTAAATCACTCTCTAGAAACTGCTCAAACTGATCATAGCTCATCTCGCACAAAGCAGCTAAAGAGAAGCCCGTAGCACCATCAGACGATGCTCCAGAGGCAGAAGTGGGATCGGTAACCAAAGCTATTGACTGTGACTTCGTCTTGTGAGAGACGATGTCGATCTCATGAGTTTTGAGGCATGAGTACAACGCGTCAAGAGTCAAGGTCGACAAATCAGTCGTGTTCTTGATGGTGGTCACTTTCATACCACAAACCCTGAGGTCCAAGGCAGAAAGCATCTAGCGAGTATTATCTGGGTTTGAGTATGTGAGACCAACAGCTCAGAGATTGCTCAGAATTTTGTGAAATCTGTCAAAACACTCATCCAGGGACTCACCAGTAAGCATCTTGAATTTATTGTATGCTCACTTGTACTGGTCCTATCAGATAGTCTTGATTTGGGTGGTGCCCTTATGGTATGCTCGAGGCTCACCCAGATGTCGTATGCATATGTGAGATGAGAGTTGCGATCAAACTCACTTCGATTAAGACCTTGGATGACGATGTTTCTTGCCTTCGTATTTGCCTCCACATCTAACGTATTTACCGTTGTGATGTACTCATCAGCAGGAACAACAAACCGAGTCTTAACCTTTTACCAAATCACATAGCCTTTGAGCCTGAATGTAAGACTCCATCCTGCTCTTCCAAAAGGGATAGTCGACTCCATCAAAGAGAAGCGGCTTGGTGGAATACTTGTCTACTGTCATGCCTCGAAAGACCAGTTAAGATCTATGAAAAGAGTTAACCGGACTCTGATACCAATTGAAAGATCGAATATGGCAACAGAGGTGGGTGAATGGTGCTGTTTAAAATTTACCTCAAGTATTCAAGATTCTATTCTCAAACACCTACAAAGGTGTAGAATATAGAATCCTTAGTTGAAAACCTAAATCAACTAGCTCGAGACAACAAATTTTTGAACCTAATCTTTCCCGGCAGTATGACCGGCCTCCAAATGGCGGTCTGACCTAGGACTGTGCATTCGGTTAGTTCGGTAAAATCGGTTCGGTAAATACAGTATATACGGTAAATATGGTATTGTTAGTTCGGTAGTATACGGTATTTTTGAAAATACGGTTCGGTATCGATAAATCCCAATTTATTTCGATGAGGTATCGGTAAATACCATATTTACCAAAGTTAATGCAAATTGCAAACAATATAGTGACTAGCGAGATGAGTAGATGGCAGTATATATAACCTCTGCTAGCCTCCCAGTCTACTATTCTTATTTGTGAATCACCATGGCGAAATGAGACAAAACTTTTTGGCCTGTGCCAGGTGTTGGCTTAGCTCAGTCACTGGCTCACTGCCTCCTGCATGAAGCAGGGCAGACACTCACAAAAGAAATGAAAGATGCGCATCATATGGAGTAGTATCATACTGTACCGTACAGAGATCAGCTGGGAATTGGTTAGTTGGGCCATGAAGAATTTTTGGGCCAATATGGCCCTCTGCGACTCGCGAGCACGGACTGCGTATTTTGCAGCCTCCGCAAGCCGCCACGTTGCGTTCACCAGCAATACGCGTTGCTAGCTGCCACGTTGAAGAATACGGCCGGACAAGCGAGTGCCAGACTACGAGTGCTAGGCTGGAAACAAAGTTTCATTTTTTTGTTTTTAGTTGGTTTTCCCAAAAAAACCGAACACCAGAAAACCTAAAATATAAAAACCGAACCGAATACCGAAAATCGGTCAAACCGAGTTGACCGGTTCGATTCGATTTTTTTGATCCGGTTTTTTCGGTTCGGTTGAGATGTGCACAGCCCTGGTCTGACCGCTAGTATAAAGGCGATCTGACCACCGCTACAGTAAAATCACACAAATAAATAGTGTTTTCAGCATGGTTTCAAAAACAACAATCGAGAGAATTTTTGATCCGTAGATCTAAATGATATGAAACTTTGCAGTGATCTACTCTAGTGTATCAAGAACCTATTCCAATAAACTATCATGAAAATCATGGTCAAAGTTGTGACCTTTTTCAGTTTATTGAAATGTTGCACCAAAACCAAGCCAAAACTCCAAACGGTGAATACAACTTGCTCGTGGGTAGATGATTGCCAAGATAGCTCTAAATGTATTCTCACATGTCATAATAAGCTAGAACACCAAAGAATCCTAGCCAAAAACCCTCGGGTCAAGAGATGGACCAAAGAGGCCAAAGTCAAGTAAAACCAGGTTTTCTTGTGAATCTTGTTATCAAAGTGTCTAGATGGATAAAGATGTATTATCAAGGATTATCTCCATCTCTTATACATTCTTGGCACATCAAGATCACAAGAGGGAAAGATGAGAGATCAAAACCAATCAAAAGTCAAGCACATCAGTCAAAAAACAAGAGGGACACAAGAGAAGCAAAACGATTAATGTATTGCTTACTTGAGAAGGTAGGTTTTATAGCCACTCTATCTTGGATGACAAACAGCACACAAGATACTCATTCTCAAACCCAAACCCTATAGGTGAGAGCACATGAGATGGGTTGGATGGTTAACCATATATGTCTCCATCCTAACCCCTTTTTATAGATGGGCAACCAGCCACCTACACCACTTAATAGATCCTATCCACTATTACAATGGAGGAACCTGTTAACCCCACACACACGGATTTTACTCTCACAAGTTCACTTATGCACGTTTTTCAAAGCACATAAGTGTGCATCTGTTAAATCCTTAGCCTTGATCCAACCAGCTCCACCTTAACCTAAACCACTCTCCAACGCATCATCTATACACCGCGGATTTGATCTAAGATGGTTTCTGGTGTTTTGGTTAAACTACCAAAATACCCTTCCTTGACCCGGTCATCACAAACCACTGCAAGAAATCGCCATGCTTGTCATGTGTAGGTGCATCACTAGCCTGCCACGTGTCCCCAAGTCTCTCCCATCTCAGTTCCACTGAACCATAGCTCACTTGGCCCGTGCAAGCTACATGGCGCCATCCCACCGATCAAACTCACCTTCAACATTCATGCCTTCCTTGTGCCATGCTTGAGCTCACCGTCTCACCCGGCATCCTCGATTGTTTTGGGCCTCAACTCCTCCATGAGCCTAGCCCTGATCCTTACTGTTAACCACGATTGACTCCAAGTGACCTTGTATATCGAAAGACAAAGAAATCATTTCCAAGCATAAGTTCTTCACAACTTGACCTACATTATTTAAGACGTGCATCATGCAACCTTAATCCATTGACCTAGGTCATCCCACTCAATCCATGACTCAATTCCCCAAACCCTATTTTCTGGGAAGATCAGAAGTATCGCGCTTAACACGTTGGTACTTTCGCAATGCGGTACTACTGCACTTATACCTGTGGTACTTCCGCAAAGTGGAACTACTGCACTAATACCTATGGTATTTTCGATTTTCCTGATACTTCTAGAAAACAACACAAATTAAATGCAATCTTTGCAAAAATATTTCACCACTTCATAAAACTTGCAATAGTTCATCATAACACTATCCTGGACCTTCTCATATGGTCTTTCAGAATTATACTAGTCATCGTATTGCCCCACCGCACTCACATGGATCATTGGTAGATGTTGAGTTTTTGGCCGTATTGGCGCTTTTTCGGTTTGTTTTTACAAGAATGATAGTCATAGCGTGGAAATTACAGAAATAACACCTCCACCACACGGGATTTACCAACAAATGACATGTACGCAGTGTTGCATGGCCACCGTGTCGTGGAGGCGCTCCCACACGGCCACCGTGCGGCCCACCCTCCCCTCCCACCACATGCCTCCCTTCCCACCGTGCGATGCCCGCACACGTGCCCTCCCCCCTCCCGCACAGCCACCGAGAAGCGGCATCGAGGCCACCGCACGGTGGCCGTGCAGCCCAAGCCACGTGTCGCTCCTCAGTTTATCCCGCACGGTGCCATACAGTAGAGGTGCTATTTCTACAATTTCCATGTGACGACTGCCATTCTTGCAAAAACGAGCCGAAAAAATGCCAATACAGCTAAATACTTAGTAGATGCCCACACACTACTATAGGAGATTCATGCTCTAGCAGTAAAACTACAAGTGATGTAATAATAATTTAGTGGTAGCATGCACGCATGGAGTATGCAGATCGAGTCAGCATACACAACATAGCTCATTCCAATAATTAACGCCAAGGAACAGGCATGGGGTTTACCTTGATTTAGTAGTAGAACTTAGTCGATGTCCCTGAGGACGATTGATGTGTGAGGTTCTCAACTGTCTGATCTGATCGGCGAGATATATCTGTCATTGGAATGGGCGAAGAGGAGTGTACAGGGGCATGCGTGAGGATATGGGCTAAGTTGCTCCATTTTGACAGCTTAATTCTGTGCATGTAAGGTGCATGAGTCCCTGTCTTGTAAGCTACTAACTGTCACGATAAACATATATGTTCTATCAAATCTTAAGAGATAATTGGATGAATTGTATGGAGATAAACATGTTTCTTTTCCGCGGTACACGCAAAAGGCTTGTATTTACTTAAGAATGAGATGGCTGACTTGGGGGTGGTCCGCACACGCACACACACCTCGAGTAGCCTGGACAAGACCACAGGAGCCAGCTTGCGTAGTGCGAAGACCACACGGGGAAGCTTTGCGCGGTGAGAAGACCACACGGGCTAGCTTTGCGCAGTGAGAAAACTACATGGGGAAGCTTTGCGCCGTGACAAGACCACACAGGCCAACTTTGCGTAGTGAGAAGACCAGACGATGTAGCTTTGCACAGCGACTACACCGGATGGGACAGCTTTGCGTAGCGACAAGACCACACATGCTAGGTTTGCGCAGTGACAAGACCAAAGGATGCAGCTTTGCACAGTGAGAAGACCTAATTGGCCAGCTTTGCGTACTGACAAGACCACACTAGGTAGTTTTGCGTAGCAACAAGACCATACGACTCAGCTTTGCGCAGTGACTACACTAGGCGGGCAGCTTTATGCAGCGAGAAAACCATACGGGGCAGCTTCATGCAGCGAGAAGACCACATGGAGCCCTATAAAAGGAGGTGAAAGAGATTTGGGAGAGAACACTGTACAAGCAAACCTAACACTACGCCGGAGCTTGCTTCACCACACTGGGATGGAGAAGAGGCAGAAGAAGTAATGGGAGGAGACCTACGAATTAGTAAGGTCTGCTGCCACCCACAACGAAAAAGCAAGGGCTGCTACGGCCCAGGCCGAACAAGCCGAGCGTGCTACGAGGTCAGCTCCCTGCAATGACGTCACCCGTAGCAACAACTCCATCCCGAACATTCCTATTAAACATTCGCCGCAACACCCGCCCGAAGGGGAAATATCGCCCCTGTGTTGGTGCCAGGACCCGTGCAAATTCTTCAAGTCTAAGTACTGCCTCAGCCTGGGTATACATTACTAGGGTTATACAAACTATTCCAGTAACTATCCCGACCGCCGTTAGGACACCACCAGCTTTCGATAGCCGGTAAGGACTAGTTACACTGTGTTTCCCCTACTTTTTCTCCTTTAAAGTATGCAGTAACAACCTCTCCCATCCACCCACAGTCCCCTGAACCTCTATGTGGCTACCGCAAATAGATCGATCTTGAGATCCACCCAGATGACCAGTGGGCTCTCGACTACGAGGAGTGAAACGTCAAAAGGTTGTGCGAGATCCGAGAGGAGGAGCGCTGCAAGGACGAGCAAACTGAGCGTATATATCGAAAGACGGAATCTCATCTCAAGGCATGTACGCGCAGAGAGCACGAGGCTTGCGAGAGGGAGCGTGAGAAAAAGAGGGAAATGACGGCCAAGGCAAAAGAGGCCACTGAAGAGTTCAATGCTGAGCTTACAAGGAAAATGACTTCAGTGCATGCAACAGATCGGGCCATCCCACACTAACTACTCCCCCAAAGGTCAAATTTACTTCCATTTCAAAAAGGCGCATATGTATCATAGGAGCAGTTTGGTTTATTGTATCGTACATGATACTCTTTGTTATGCATGTAATCAAACCCTATGTGCCGTATTTCTCCCAATTATACTATGAAGTCTATTTTAATTCGGAGCAGTCTTTTTTCATTCAATTATTCGCGTAGCAAGTCAACCAACAACATTAACAAACAAGTTTTCCTCCGTGTACGAATTCCCGATTACATCACAATATCACTTACCTTCGTACTTACCGATCGTTGTTATTTTAATCATTCTTAAAAAATTCATGAAATTTCTTGCACTACACCAACATACAATGATCACAAACTCTTATTGCGAGTCCAACAGATTATCTACCAGTCATAATATACGAAAATCACAAATGGATTAACCCACACTGTGGCTTGTTTGCAGTCACTGCACAGCCGAGCGACTACAATTGTAGTTGCTTAGCTATTGGGCGATAGGCTGCAGTCGCCGAACCGTTCGGCGACTGCAACCTGTTGCCCAACGGCCAGCAGATTGCTTGCTTGTCACGCAGCCGTTAGGCAATAGGTTCCAATCGCCCAACGGTTCATCGACTAGAGTCCATTTCTGTAAAAAAAAATTCGCACGGATATATTTCTGTTATTTCGAATAAAATATGGATTATTTATAGAAAAAAAATTGCCATTCTTTCCGGTGGCAAATCATTAATTTTTCCCTCTACGAAACTAACATTTACAAATTATAACAAGTGCACAATTACAGAAGAATATATTTCTTGTTTTTAAGGGGCGCTAAGATTGAATTGAAACATAAACATGAAATATTTTACATTTTCGAAATCATTACATATGGGCTTCCCACACCAAATGTCCCCTCTTCAAACGACATTATCTCTTATCTGTTTGACTAATAAAACCACGTACAGTTACGCCCCCATATATGCCGATATGGACTTCCCCCACCAAATGTCCAATCTTCAAACGACATTATCTCTGACTAAGAGCATGTTTGGATCCCATAGGCTAACAACTAGTTGCTAATTTTTAGTCCTTGTGGATCCAGACAGGATGGCTAATGAGTGGGCTAAAGTTTAGCCAAAGCCCCAACTAGTTGTTAGCCAACTAATTGACCAAACCCAGCTAATGAGGGCTAAAGGACCAGCCGAATGGAAAAAAGACGCCGATACCCACGCCAACCCTCCCAGACCACTCAGGGGTATAACAGACTTTGTACTGAGATAGTAGTACTTATTAGTCCTTGGATCCAAATAGGACTGGGCTAATCTTTAGCCAGTTAACTACTAGTCAGCTAACAACTAGTTCTAGTCCATCCAAACAGGCTCTAATAAAACCAGGTACAATTAGGCCCCCATATATGTCCGATTTCACCCACCAACACTTCATACGGCACCAACTCATCACAATGACAAGTGGACCACACATTCTCCATGGACCACCCACCATTCAGTCAGCACTTTGTACCCCCAAAATTCAGCTGTACTTGCAATACACACACACACACACCACATTCCATGTCAGCACAATCAATATTCTTCCTCCTATTCTAATGCAAAGTCATAGGAGCTCATGACTTGCAAGCATATTTAACTCGCTACTAACATACCCTTCTACGCCATTTTAATCAACCAATTAGCTAATTAATCACTCCACAAGCTCTAAAGCCCTTTTTAAAGCGGAAAAAAAATCCTATTCTTACCAGAAATGAATCGGTGAAATTCCCTGCATTACAAGCATGCGCTAGAAAGTAGTAAGAAGAAGCAGCAGTAGCAATAACATGCATGACTTGGATACGGCCGATAGTTTTTGACTATGACTGAGGCCAAAAATAAATAGTAGTATCTTTTAAAAGAAATAAGAAAACTAAATTAAAAAATCGGATCTTCATGTTTTTTTTTGATAAGTCGGATCTTCATGTTAACTTAACATGGCCCCGTGGGTCCTAGACTCAATGGTCTCCTGTCCTGTCTCTCACCCGGGGTCAGTTGGTGAGCCATATTATAAATGAGGAGCTAGGCAGACGGATGCACATCCCCATCTCCTCCTACTCGAGCCTGCCTTTCTCGCTTCAATTCCCTCGTCGTCGCGGCGCCAAGGCAACACAGCCTCACCTCACACGTCGCCACAGTACGAAACCAAGACCGTGTCCTCGATCCATTGCAAGCATCCATATATCCATCCAGATAGTAGTAGCTAACTTGTTGTGAGGTGTGAGCTAGGTGCGGTAATGGCGGTGCAGGGGGAGGAGGGGCAGAAGGAGAAGGCGGCGCCGACGGGGAGGAGGCCGGGGCAGGGGCACCCGCTGCTGCGGGGTTGGAGGCGGGACAAGTACACGCACGGGATGCACCCGGCGCAGATGGAGGCACTGCGGGCCATGTGCGGCGCGTTCATCCCCTCGCTGCCGGCGGAGGACGGCCACCACGGGGCCGGCGACGGCGGCCGCGGCGACTCGCCCCGCGACAAGGACCTCGAGCGCTTCTACCTCGCCTCCGCCGCCGACTCCGCCGTCCCCGACGAGGTGACCCACCGATCAAAGTCAAACCGCTCCTGCTTGCTCCATTAACATTACGTGGTTCTTGACGTTAGATTAACTCTTGGTTAAATTACCAGTAGCTTGATTTGCTTGCTTTAATCAGCTCGTTTTCCTCTCGTGTTTACTTAATTAATCACTAGATTAATCTGTCCGGGTGTTCTCATGATGCGTGAGCGGTTTGGTGAGATCGATTGATAAGTTCCTCCAGTTTCTGCCGCTTTCTTCTTAACAGTAAGTACGCGCGTACGAATAAATTGTCTGTACAAATCTCGCGGCACGGCTCGCGTTGTCTTCCAAACGGCTAATCGCTCATGGTTGCAGAAGCCGTCTGGAACATTGATTTTTTAACATGTTTTTTATTTTATATTATTGTAGAGATATTTTTCTTATTTTTTAATTAAATAACTTAAAAAAACTAACAATCATTACAGTTTTATTTCAGTCAAAATTCAAAAATAACAACCGAAAACTAAAGGTGGTTTGAAACATGGCCAGTCTCACGGACGCAAGACTCCTTTATGGTGTGGTAGTTAGTCAGCCGATATTGAGTTAATTTTGTCACGGCTTCTTGATATATTACAACCGCTGCGGCAAGTTCACACTAGAAGTCACAACACTTTAAACCATGATCAATCTCACAGACGCATGACAGTTCATTCTCGCCTTCATGGCGTGGTAGTTAGTCAGCTAACACCGAATTAATGTTTTCACGACTACTTAATATATCACAATCACTACAGTAAGTTCACACTCACCGCTACGTAAAGCGATCCGTGTGTAATTGTTGTTGTAGTAATCGCTCTAGAATCTATGTAATTTTGTTTTCGTGTGAGACATGATGTAGAAGCACTTTACAAGAATAGTGTTTAAGTAGACGTTAGATGAGCAGCAAGGAGAGGCCTAGCGCCTAGGCCACCTAGGTGGGGCCCATGTGGCCAACTTCATTATGGCATGCTACGGGTTGTTTGGAGGAAGAATAGTTATTTGGAATAACTTGTAATGTAAAATTATAGATTTGATAGATGATGATGGATACTTTATCACTTGATGTAAATGCTTCATGTAACTTGCACATTAAAAATTAAGCAATATATAAGACTATTGATATGTGGACAAATTTATACAACTATTGCTCTTTAGACTTCTATATAAGTATGAAAGAAATAATTGTAAGATAATAAAACATAGTCACATAGATCAAATAAAAGTATAAATAAGTTCACAACCACACGTATATCTTACATCCAAAGTTCTCAACCACTTATCTCATTCTCCACAGTATTATCTCTGCCAATCTCTCTCTCTCTCCACTCATCTCATTCTCTAGTCCAAGTTGGCCTGTTACCATCTCCTCTCCTCCCTCATCATCTCCGCTTCTCCACCCCACCGACTATTAGCATCCGTCGTCCGACACCTTCTTTGCCGGTTCGCCCTCGCCATCTCCACCCACTATAGTCACAGCACGGAGCGGAGCAGAGCCGTGGAGGGGAGGCGGAGCTGCGGAGGGGAGCGGAGCCGTGGAGAGGAGGCCGAGCTGCGGAGGGGAGCACCGCCAGCGGAGGCTGGAGGGGAGCATCGCCGAGCAGAGGGGAGGCAGATGAGAGGAGGGAAGACGGTGAACAAGATGGGAGGCAGAGAAGATGGCGAAGGGGAGGCGGAACGCACCTGGGAAATGCGGAATCTGGCGAGATGGCGATGCGGCGCTAACTGGCGAGGTGGAATCTGGTGAATCGACAGTGATGGACCTATGCGCGCGCGAAAAAACCCTAATGCGCGAGACGCCCCGACTCCAAAATTCCAAAGTGATAACCCTCAGTTCCCCTCCTCCTTAGGGGTGAAAACGGGTCGGGTTAATCCCGACCGATCCGGCACCGAATCCGATTGGTACCGAATCCGACTAGTACCGAATCCGGAGGAAAAAATATGGGTTAGGATATGGTAACAACAATATCCGTCCGAATCCGAATATCCGTCCGAATCCGATACATCTTCAAGTTTGATTTCAGGTTAGTGCTACTATTTGACGTTTCATTTTCTTCTGCAATGGTAAAATAAAATCTTCCACATCAGCTATTAAATAGTAACATTAAGTCGGTCGCCCTACTCCATTTATTGCATCTGTATGCATTCCTTACAAACAAGTAGGGTGCAAACGAAATGGGTTAATCCCAACCGATCCGACACGAATCCGATTGGTACGAATCCGATTGATACCGAATCCGGAGAAAAATATGGGTTAGGATATGGTAACAGCAATATCCGTCCGAATCCGACCCGTTTTCACCCCTACTCCTCCTCATATATTGCCCAACTTTTCCGCCTTACGCGCCTAGGTGACCGACACGACCACATAGGCACTGCCTGTCTGCTCGCCCCCGCCTGACTGCTCGCCGCGCCGAGGCCACTTTCTGTCACCTTGGACCTCCTCTCCATCTAACCACCCACTCAGCCGACTATTGCCCAAGGCCCGGCGGTTTCCTGCCACCCAACGCCTACACAACGCCTGGGTGGCCGACAAGACCGATTTCTTAATCACTGACAGTAAGGTGGTTCATGCGTTTTTTTGTGTGTGTGTGTGTTAAATAGGTGGCGGAGCTTATGGTGACGCGGTGCATATGGGAGGCAGTGGCGCTGGCGTGGGTGGTGCTGTGGATCCTGAGCACGAGGGTCGGCACGCTGCTACTGTGCGGCCGGCTGTGCCTTGCCGGCGAGTTCCCCTTCGTCCGCCGGTTCGCCGACATGCCGACGGAGCGGCGGGAGGCGGCGCTGCAGCGGTGGAACAGGGTGCGGTGGCTCTTCCCGCTCAGGATCGCCTTCACCATCGTCAAGATCCTCTGCCACTACGTCTTCTACGCCATGGTACGCCAAATTCCGACCACTCCACACGGATTACACGCTAATCGTGCACCTGTTCTTGCTTAGTGATTTGTGTTAGCATTGGTGAGTCTGACATACTGACATGACATGACATGCTGGTCACAACAAATTGGCACTAGTCCCGACCAGCGTGTTGTGCTCCTGGTCCCTTTTGGCAGCTTGAGGATTCAAAGGATAATCACACACCTGACCATGTCTTTTTTTAAAAAAAATGAACACATGAGATTGGGTTGTGGTATCTTAATGTGATCTAAGCTGTAGTTATTGTCTGCATAAGTGTGCCATTTCTTCTCAACCAAAGCATACAGAACTATGTCCCCCACCCTGTTCTTCGCCTTTTATTATCAGTGGCAAACTGGCAACTGGGAAGCCAAAGAATATTTATATGATACGCAAAATGCACCAACACAGCATTAAGTTTCACTGGTGAGATTGGAAGTAGTAATGGAATAAGACTACTTGCTACTAGCGTCCATTCCGTAGTTGGTGCTAAATTGCCACACATACTGCACATTCAGAGGTTAGATGCTTGGAGTTAATAGGACAGCTCGGTGAGAGGGACCTACACGCTCTGACTTCTCCTCAAGTGGCCAGAATTCACACCACTGTGTCCTGCAAACTGCAAGCCTAGATGCAAAATCCGTTTGATCTGCTACCGCTAACTGAATTCAGTATCACACTAGTTTCATGCTTCTATCTGGAAGTGCCCCAATTGCATTCAACTTCGCACGATCACCGGGTACTTCAAGGAAAAAAGGAACTATCCTGTTGCCTGAAACGGATTATATCTTGTCTAGAACATGGCTGGACAGACTTGTCAGAATTGGTTAAACATTTGTAAATCATGTCACTCTTTTGGGTGGTTGGACAATCGCAAGTCCAGTCAGTGTCTGGGTTGTTAGACACTGCATAAAACAGTTTCTTGAACATGACATGATTGCCTTGTCGATTGTCAGCATTAAATTTGTCAAATACTAAATCATATCTTTTTCCTGTGCTGACTCAATTCATTACCGAAAACTGAAAATGTCTGCTTTCCTGAGAGCAACTTGGCTCCAGGACCAATCAATTCGCACAGTCTACTTACCCATCCATAGTACATAATGACAAATTCAGTCTTGAGAGGCAGTACTCTGCTGGCTCAGTCTGTGAAAAGTGACCATCAGAATATTTAGTGCCTGCTCGGTGCTGCAGCAAGTAACAATCTATAATATAAATGAAACACTGGTGTGATCGTGTCACAGTTTGTCTACGAAGATAAGATACGACTGAATTGTCAAGTTCGCCATCCATAAGCATACCCCGATCCATTGGTGATGCTCTGTGTTATAAAATGCACAGCGAGATATGAAAAACAATAAAGAATAATTAGGAGCATGAGATAAAAATTTAACGTGAAAAACTCTCAGAAAAAAGACGTACAATTGGTGAAATACTATATGGAAGAGAAGTTTCAGAACACTCCTGGCATATTACATATGTAGATAAATTGTGCTATGTGTGCTTCGTTACCATGAGACTTACGGGGAAATAAGTAGCCTTAGGAATAAGGGTCCTAAACAAGAAAGTAATAGAATCCTAATCAGCAATAGAAACAAAGATATGCTCAAAAACTAAAACAGCAACCTGCTCGGAGATGGGAACAACACCCGCCTCAGAGACAAAATAGAGTCATAGTAACATGCTCAAAGATAGGAACAAATCCCGCCTTGGAGACAAAAAAAGTCTCAAAAGATAATTGTGAAGAGTTATAGTCGGAAGTGTCTCGAGTAGCTGCATCTGACTCTAGTCGGCACAAACACCTTTGACACCATGTTTGGTGTAAGTCGATGCAGAGTCCATCATAAATATGAAGATGATTCTAATCATAACCTCCAACCAGTACGTATTGCCGACCAGTCATACTGATCGAAATATATCTTTAAGCGAAATATGATCAAATTCTTTAACTGGTCAGAACTAACCAGATTCGAATTACAAAATACAGCATTCTGTCTTCTACTGTCCTAACTCCTGACCTCAGCTTGTTTACCTTTCCATGAACAATTTGGTGTTTCTATTCTTGTGCGATAAAGATCAGAGAACGGGCAGTAGCTCTCTCATTTTTTTCATGTGAACCTTAAGTCCTTCACAGAGGTGCATAAAATGCAATTTGTGTCACTACCTTTTTTTTTCTTTCACTTGAAGAAACAAGTACAGCAACACAAACTCTGAATCACATTTGACATCTCAATGATGAAATCAAACATGTATCTACAAAAAAAAAGGCTCTTTGAATGCATTTTTCCAACATCCAGGTGAACGAGAACTCGGAGAATCCATACTGGAAAGCAATAGGATACAACGTGGAAGAACGGCGGAAAGATCGAGCTGAAGCCGCACCGTCGCCGTCGCGGCCACTGGACAATGGCGTCGTGGAGACCAGTGCACTGAACGACACTACCCTGCTCAGGTCACTAGCGGGCAAGGGCCTCGCCGTGAAGTCTGGCGCGTCCGACGCGCACCACACGGTGCAATGCGATGCCGTCATCGTCGGGTCCGGCTGCGGCGGGGGCGTGGCCGCCGCGGTGCTCGCGTCCGCGGGGTACAAGGTTGTCGTTGTTGAGAAGGGCGACTACTTCACCGCCGAGGACTACAGCTCTATCGAGGGTCCGTCCATGGAGCGACTCTTCGAGAGGGGCGGCATCTTCTGCACGTCCAACGTGACAACGATGTTATTCACTGGCGCGACGGTCGGCGGCGGCTCGGCGGTGAACTGGTCGGCCTGCATCCGCACCCCGGGGGAGGTCATGCAGGAGTGGTCCCGCGAGCACGGGCTCCCGGTGTTCGCGAGCCCGGGGTACGTGCAGGCCATGGACGCTGTGTGCGCCCGGCTCGCGGTGACCGACAGGTGCCGGGAGGAAGGTTTCCAAAATAAGGTGGTGCGCCGCGGATGCGAGGCGCTCGGGCTGCGCGCCGACGCCGTGCCGCGCAACTCGTCGGAGGGCCACTACTGCGGGAGCTGCAACTTCGGTTGCCCCACCGGCGACAAGCGCGGCACCGACACGACGTGGCTGGTGGACGCCGTCAAGCGCGGCGCGGTCATCCTGACCGGGTGCAAAGCCGAACATTTCGTACTCGAGAGCAACACCGGGAACCGCGGCAGGAACGGCCGGAGCAAGAAGTGCGTCGGCCTGGTGGCGACGTGCATGAGCAATGGCATCACCAAGAAGCTGCGCATCGAGGCCAAGGTGTCCATCTCGGCGTGCGGAGCGCTCATGACGCCGCCGCTGCTGCGCAACAGCGGGCTCAAGAACCGGCACATCGGCCGGAACCTGCACCTCCACCCGGTCTCCATGGCGTGGGGCTACTTCCCCGAGAACAAGCAGGAGCCCCAGCTCACCGGCAAGTGCTACGAGGGCGGCATCATCACGAGCATGCACCGCGTCACGGAGCGCACCATCATCGAGACGCCCGCGCTAGGTCCGGGCGCCTTCGCAGCCATGGTGCCGTGGGAGTCGGGCCGCGACATGAAGGAGCGCATGCGCCGGTTCGCGCGCACCGCGCACATGTTCGCCCTGGTCCGCGACCGCGGCGCGGGGTTCGTGGACGGCGAGGGCCGCGTGCGCTTCACCCCGAGCCGCGACGATACCCAGGAACTCCGCAACGGCCTGCGCTGCGCGCTGCGCATCCTGGTGGCCGCCGGCGCGGCCGAGGTGGGCACGCACCGCAGCGACGGGCTCCGGCTGCGGTGCAAGGGCGTGCGCGATGGGGACCTGGAGGCGTTCCTGGACGAGGTGACCATCGAGAAGGGCCCCATGCACTCGACGACGGACAAGTGGGCGCACTTCTGCTCGGCGCACCAGATGGGCAGCTGCCGAATGGGCTCCAGCCCCAAGGACGGCGCCGTCGACGGCAGCGGTGAGAGCTGGGAGGCGGAGGGCCTCTACGTCTGCGACGGCAGCCTCCTCCCCACCGCCGTCGGCGTCAACCCCATGATCACCATACAGTCCATCGCGTACTGCCTCTCCGAGGGCATCGCCAAGTCCTTGGCGCACGGCAAGAAACACTAGCCGTGACCGTGCGTACGTGCGCGCAACGTCGACGAGTTCGCGAGTCGCCATGCAAATGCGTGTCAGTTGATCAGGCGTACTGATCTCGTCTATACTACTCCACTGTGCAGATGATTCACGATACATTGATAATTCTTATCAATGCATTGGGTATTCAATGTTTTTTCGCTTTCTATCACATTGCATTGACGTACGCGTGTGAGCTTTAATTTGCTCGATCAATCGTACAGTCGTGTAGTGCTACTGCAGCCCTCTACATTCTTGCAACTTGTACGTACGCCCGGTTGGCCGGCCGGTATCTATCGGGGTCTCAGCCGGAATTAAACTGGAGCAGTGGATGGAATCATGGAAATGGAACTGTACATGCCGCGCTGACGACGGCATGTTACCCATGGGAAAAGCCTTATCAGAATTATGCATCACATTGTCCAAGTCATTCGGAGGAATGCCTACTCAGCCTCCGGTTCCTCAGTGACGAATGTATTGCGATACTCCCACAAAGAAGCATTGAAATGATACATGGCACATAGCCACATCGGCTTTGTAGCAGAATGCTCCTCCACGAGAATGACTTGAAGGTCTGATAGACAACTTCTGCTACTGAACTCGACTAAGATCAAGGTAAACTCTGCACAGACATCAATCTACTTGATGAGACCCGCAAATAGTCTAATCAAGTTACCTAGCATTTAGGCATCAAACCCCTAGAATCTTAAGCGCCTAGCTGGATGAATTGTGTCGACATAGATGTCTTTCTTCACCAAGAGAAATAGCAACAAGGTATTTACTTTGAGTGCTTATATTCGATGGTTGCTTGCTACGACGGGATCCACGGTCAAATTATGTTACAATCCCACTAGATGAACACTGATTTAGACCAAACACAAGTGAGATTACCAATTCCAAATCGGATACAAGTATTCTAGGATACAACCTTGAAGGAGAATTGGAAGGAAAGATTGAGAAAAAACAGGGGAGTAGGAATTAGAGAACTAAAGTTTGGGGGAGGTCAGCAGTGGGGAGAGAAGAGCCAAGGCGAATGCATGTTCTGTTCTTCCTTGCCTGCTCTCCATTATCCTTGTGCTCCTTTGTACCGAACCCCCATTCTGCTTGGGCCTTGGGCCAGGACTTGGTCGCCCCCTGGTGCCTCCTGCCTCGGGCTTGGGCCATGACATGATCGCCCTCCTACCTCGTTAGCCCACCCACTAGATGGTCCATGGCATTCCCTCCCTGATGAAATTTAGCTTGCCCCCAAACTGATTCCATGCGTCGAAAGCCGTCGGAATCCCACAGTATCCTACAACTTTTCTGCCACTTGTCCATTCCAATTACGAGCTCACTGCCACGCTTCTGCTGCTCTGTTTTGGATATGAAACTGTAGTCCTTGCAAAGCGATAGATAATTTTCATTTTGCCTACCAACTGCAACCCTCAATTGTCTAATGCAGTATGGAATTTGTAGGAAGGAGGAACCCATCAACCGAAGTACCGCAATAAGGCAGATAATCTCCTCTGAAACTACAGGATCCAATTCCTGCATCTCCTTTTGCTTAGCATGATCCAAGATATTTGACACTATGCCCTTCACAACCATCCCATTCTTGCAAGAACCGTTCAGCTCACCATTATAGTCAAATATCTTATCCAATTCAGCAATCAACTCATTGTAGCAAGTGAATCTTGTAAGATCTACCGACCTGCCAAGTGCAACTCCTTGCTTGAGGACCTTCTTGCAGCTTCAAGTGAAACCATTTTGCATTTTGCTCTCACTGTTTCTAGTAGCTTCTGGACAAGACTGGTGTTTCTCTATAACAGAATCTGACTAAATTCCATTAAGTGGCTTCACAATCTTGGGAGGAGTAGAACTTTTATCCACTTTAATTACCTCCAGGTCAGGCCCTTTTGCTGATCAAGGTATCGTGGCTTCCCATCATATGCAACACTTGGTGGGGATATCAGAGGTTCAGATTTTGTTGGGCTATCGAGAGGAATCCCAAATAGCATGCATGAAGAGCTTTTAGGTTTCTGAGTATCACGACCAATAACCCAAGGTTGGGGCTTGATAAGACTCGAAGAGGCATCATCTCTGTGAGAACTTGGTTCAATATGGCCAAACCAACTTGATGAGTACTGATAAATGCCATTGGCTTGTAGTGAAGTGAATGCTCCATTCCCACTAAACCTTGCCTTTTTAGCCCCTTGAGGGAGTGCAATGTCATGCATTAGTAGGTACTTCTGTTGATTCATCCAAAAACCTATATTAGGAGGCATAAAAGACCATGTGCCAAGGAAGATATTGGGGTTGACTTGTTGATCCAGATAACGAACATTGATTGTGTTCCAGGTGTTTGAGCGGTTCCTAAATATCTGACTAGGAACAGAACATAGGGGTTTTGTACATCTTTTAGTGGGTGAAATGTTGAAAACATCTCAGTGTACCCTTCAGGCCTTCGCATCTGCATCCAACACTCTTAACTTATCTTCCTCTGGGTAGCCATATTATTTTCTCTTGATCAATTCCTGAAGACCACATGGTAAGCTTCTGGGAAATCTTTAATTTGTTGTTATCTCCAAGGCGATTTTTCAAAGTTGTACTTTCTTGGCTGTGGAAGGCCCTTGGAAGACCATTTTGCTATGAGTTTGCAACAACTTCCGAATCAACTTTTTTTGTGTACAACAGACAAGTCAGGCAAGGAAGCTATAACATTGGACAAGGCCTCTTGATTTGGATACTGGGAGCGGGTTGATAGGAGGGCTAACAGCAAGTTCTATTTGGCAAAGAGAAACTCTTTCATGACAAGGAATAGAAGAAGCTTCATCCCATCTGACCTTAAGGGAACATCAATTTAAGTCAACCCAACCAGAGGGATCAGAATCACTTATTCCAATTGTTATGCCAGCGAATCTTTGCTCTGCAGCCTTTTTGCATTCAAATATCATCCCTATTGAATGATTTCGTTTCAGAGATTCATTGTACCGATCACATGGAACCACAAATTCTGCTGGACTAGTCCTTGGCTTATGCCATGCTGTTGAAAGAACACCAAGATGCATATTGTGGCTCGATATGACTCTGAGAATTATGAAGGCATTCCCAGCAACAAGACGCTTTGCACTAACAAACACGCTCCAACCGCTTTGGAGAAGGTGCCGTCGTGGATGACCTCGGAAGATGTAATGGAAGTGCCACTCAACCCCATGCTGATCCTTGGCCACCAGCTCCTAAATTGGGGGATGCTAATCATATCCAGCGGCGGAAGGCACTCATCTGTGTGTCGGCGTAGTACCGAGCACACAGCATGCGTGCTCGTGTCAGAGGCAGTCAATGTCTTACAGAAGGAATGGACATAGGTCTGCTCAGCCTCAGCTAGTGGTGCATCAGGCATTGCCTCTTCCTTTGTAGAGGCATTCTCATCTTGCTTCTTCTCAGGAAGCAGGGTGAGCTAGGCAATCACCACATCGGCATCTTGCTGGCCTTCGACTCGACATTCATGACCTTGCAGGGGATCTTCCATGGCCGATGGTAGAGCGGCGTCCCCTACTGCTGGGCAGCCTAGTTGGTCGATGCCTCCACCTTGATGTTGCCATTATTAAAGTCGAGACCAGAACTTTTGATCCGTAGATCCAATAATATGAAATTTTGTAAGAATATTCTCTAGATTATCAAGAATATATTCTAACAAACGATCATGAAAATTATGGCTAAAGTTGAGACCTTTTTCAGTTTGAAGGAAAAGTGTATCAAAACCGAGCCAAAATCAAAATTGGTGAATACAACTTGCTCGTAAGTGGACGATGACTAAAATGGGTCTAGATGTATTTCCACATGTTCCAGTAAGTAATAACACGAAAGAAATCACATCAAAAACCCTCGGATAAATAAATCACACTTTGAGGTAAATCAAGTAAATCTGGGTTTTCTTGATAAACTTGCTATCAAAGTACCTAAATGGGTAAAGATAGATTTCCAGACGGTCTCTATCTCTTACACGTCCTTGGCATAACAAGATCAATAAAAGGGAAGATGAGAGATCAAGACCAACTAAATTAAGAACAAATCAATCAAAACCTGATGTATGTTTTACAACCAATCCCTCAGGATAGCAGAGGTCTAAACTTATAGCACACACACAGGGCTCTAACCCAAGAAACTCTAATCTCACATGGGAAAGGGGTAGAGCTAGCTACCAAAAAGTTTAGCCAACCTTCTCAAACTCTAGCCATTGCCTCTCCTCCCCTTATATAGCCTCACAATATGAACCAAAATCTAATGGATCCACCCATTAGGTCAAACTGAGCATAACTCGTTAACCCCACCTAACACCGGGTTTTCTCTCTCACGTATGCTTCTCAAAGTCTCTTACAACTACTAACTCGTTAGTGAATCAACACTTGATCTATTTCACATTTTTAGCACATACAAAACCTAAACCACTTAGGCCAACGCCGCGGTTTCACACACCGCTACTTTTTCGGTGTTGGATAATTTACCAAAATACCCCTCTACCATTTTCCACGAAGCACCGCCCATGCTTCGTCATCTTTCACGTGGCCCCAATGACTTGTCACCAAACCTCTCACACGTCTAGATCCCATCAAACCGTCTTTGCTTACAAACAACGCAAGTCACTTGGCGCACCACATACTTCTCCTCGTGCATGACGGCACTCGGCTTCCTTGACCACATAGGATCTCGGCTCCTCGCTGAGCCTAGTCCCGGTCTACCTTATTGTTTCCCGTCATATCCACCACCGGTAGCTCCCGCTACGGCTTATCATCGTCCTGGCTTGTAACAACCCTGCAAGTCTCAATCATTTTCAGCGTCTCCCTGACCATTCTGGACCTTAGTACCACCTTGTGAACACAAACAAGCAAACCGTCACGTAGCACCGTACAATACACAAATGCATCAATTGACACAATTAATCTATACAATGCACCATGCAAAATGTATACAACCAAAATACTGATCATAAACCTAGAACCAAACAATAAACCCATGTGCATACAAGCAACAACACACATATCGTAACCACATGGTCACCCCAACTCAATCCATAACTCAAATTCCATAATCCTATTTTCTGTGAAAATTAGTAGTACCACACACAACATGCCGGTACTACCGCACGATGATACTACCGCTCCCCAAAGCGGCATTTCCATACCTTCGCATCTCGCACTGGACATCTCTGGAAAATATGTACCGTAACTCAGATCGAATCTACTGTTCTTGCGGTATGATCGTGCACACAACATCGGTAATACCGCGCTCTGCGGTACTACCGCATAAACACCTGCAGAACTTCCGATTTTCCTGACACTTTCAGAAAATAGCTCAATTAAAAATACGATCTTTATAAAAACATTTAACCATTTCACGAAATTTGCACGTGCTTTTCTCATGCTTTCCTAATACTAGGACGTGGGTGCACGTGCCAACAAATTTAGTGATACCCTTTTCTCTCCTTATTTGATGGTGTAGATGGTATGTAAATATTGTTTCTCTCTCACAAATCACGATTCGCATGGCATACAGAATCTCCTTGTATTTCCTCACGCACGAAATGTTGCGCGTTGGCTGAGTTTGTCTCCTCCTATGCGTGCTGCAACAATTAGGTGAGACTTGAGAGGCTCTATTTCTTTCCTTGCAGGCGCATGCATGGGTAGAACTCCAAGTCCTTGAATATCTCAGCTAGTGTTCATTCTCTCGGTAAATTCTTGATCAGCAACTTCTCTAACAAATTTCCTCACATGTAGTAACAAACAAGCAATAATCGTGAGACAATATCATTTATTATGTAATTAGATAATTAATTTGTTCAAAAAATAAATTCACCTTTTGTCCAAAGCGATGTGTACCGTGTACGCACTCGTGTCTTTGGACCATGTACGCTAGTTAAATCTTATACTTTAGTAGATTTATCTGTATGTATGTGTATTCCATATTACTAAGAAATAGTTATAGATATAACCTCTTCAATAGATAGCGTCAATTCATAAACCTAAGCAATAAATTCACCTTACTCACCCCTCCCCACCCTCTTGGTCAAGCACAAGCTGAAACCGTCCCGACCGTCCTCCGGCGTCGGCGCCTCACTCCCCCCGCCTCGCCGTACTCATCTCCGGATCCGCAGGCGGGCAGGCGACGCCTCCGCGCTCCGCCGCGTCCTCTTCGCGCTCTACCACCCGAGGAACCTCTACATCCTACATCTGGATGCCAGACCACCATGCATTTGCGTGTCAGTTGATGATCAAGTGTAGTGATCTCGTCTGTGAAGATGACTCGTGATACATTGATAATCGATTCTTATCAATACACGGAGTTGTTCATTTTCTTTCGCTTTCTATCACAACGCATTGACGTACGTGCGTTAGCTTTCCTGCTCCCTGGTCATCTGGCTCGATCGATCGTACAGTCGTGCACTGCTACTGCAATCCTCTGCATTCTTGTAGATCGGAGCTCTGGATCGGACAGACTGACGATGTGCTGCTGCCATGCCCTTGATTTGTTGCAACCTGGGCCTAAGTCGGAATTAAACTGGAGCTGTGCACGCCGCACTGGCGATGGCATGTGTAAACAGAGTCAGGTCCAAACTACCGGGAATCTGCCTCGGCCGGTTGTGGAAGGAACAGGCCGAGTTTATCGTATGCAGGAGAAGGTCAAAACTCACTGGTTCTCGAACTTCCATCGGCCACAGGAGCGGCATCGGATGGAAGGAGTACGTGCGCTTCCTAGCTTCTTTGGTTGATCACTGTGGGTGGTGTCGTGACTGAGGGCAATGTCAGGTTTCTTTCTGAGTCGAAGTCAGAATTAAACTGGAGCCGTGGATCGAACTGTACATGCCGCTTGCACTGACGAGGACGACGGCGTGTTACCACCACGCCGACGGCGGCGCTCAGCTGAATTGACCGGGAAGCTGCGCCCGCTGCTCAGCTTGGCGCGTAGAACTGTCCGCCTTGGCTGGTTGTGGAAGCCCGGAAGGGACAGGCCGCCGAGTTTATCTGATGCAGGAAAGCCAACAAGAGGTATTTGGAAAAGAGAAATTTTACAGAAAATAGTTCAATTCCAATAGGAATCGGGAAAAATTCCCGCGCGTTCCAAATTAGGCCTAAAACTCATTGCCCTGTCACGTTGCAGAAGTCGGAGAAATGTATGCTCTGCCATCAGTTCCTCAGTGAGGAATTCACTGCGACCCACGGCCACATCGGTTCTGTAGCAGAATGCTCCTCCATGATACTGACTGAGAGTACTCAACTTCTGATAAACTCGGGATAAGATTAAAAGAAGAAGAAGGAGGAGAAGAAGAAGATGTAAGCTCTTTGATGTAATAAATCTACTTGATGAGACTAGCAAATAGTTCAATTCGCTGAAGATTGCATTTTGACCTTTAAACCTTGAAAAGACAGGCTTTAGGTTGTGAAAATGGCAACCTTAAATCTGGGCCGAGAGCTAAATTCAATAGCAATGCATACGAATTATCGCAGTTCTTCTAAATGTTAAAATATAAGTGAATTGCTCATCTTTTCTCATCAGCTTAAGCTTTTGGGTGAACTGATTGGTGCATGAAACTCAATATGGTATCAGAGCCAAGATGTCCCGAGTTCAAGACCTAGCTGACGCAATTAAAAAAAATTAATTGCAGTCCACTTCTATTCCACGCCTTAGGCCTAAGGGAGCCTACGCGTGAGGGGGAGTGTTAAAGTATAAGTGAATTGTTCATCTTTCCTTATCAGCTTAAGTTTTTGGATGAACTGATTGATGCATGAAACTCAATACTAAAAACCTTTAAACAAAAGGAGTGCCTACGTATATACATTTTATTTCATTCACCTTACATATATCATTTAGTTTCAGCAGAATTGGCTATATAGCATTAATATTTTGTAACGTTTACTCTAAGACACCGGTTTTCCATGTCTTTGCTGAAACACTGCTACATCGTGGCTATTTGCTGAAACACATTTCAACCGTTAAAATATTATTTTAGGTCAAAAGAGGAGAGAGAAAAGTTTCAAAATCTCAATGTCTATTGCGCATCCTACGTGCATCTGGGAGAATAATTTTTATAATTTAACCCCTTTTAAATTTATTACTATTAATAAACATTTGCCCAAAGGGAAAATGGGCTGGCCCACGAGTGGGTTTCGGCCCGTAGGCAAGGGAGGGAAAAGTTTAGTATTTAAACTTTAATTTTAGTTGTATTTAAACTTTAATTCTAGTTTTTAATTTAATTTTGAATTTGTAATTTGAATTTTGAGAGGTATTTACATATAAATGTTTTAGGAAAAAACCATCCGCATCCAATGGGATTTTAGAAATTTTAAATTCACATTTTTTTTGCCAAGAAAATTATTTTAAAAATCTTAAACTCCAATGAGGCTTTGGGAAAATTAAAAATGCACCAAAAATTTTAAAAATTTCAGGAAATCATGCATGGTTTATTGTGAGGCAAATTTGGGTTATCACACAAAGCCGAGTTCTCTATATGCACGTGCGTGCCAACACGCAATTCACCAGTCGTCACACGAAACCAAAAGAGAACCACTTGTTTGCGGATCGCAAGCGTCCCTGCTCGTCAAGAACGGCGGCGCAGGAGGAGGGAGGGGAGGAGAAGGCGGCGATGGGGAGCAGGCCGGTCCGGGATTTTAGGGGCTGGGCGAAACTAGAAATAGAGGCCCTAGTATAAATATTTAAATATAAATCTACATACACATATATATATATATATATCTAATTTTACTAACAAGGCAACAAACACTTAAAATGTGTTATGTATTAAAGAAAAATTTTATATCAAAGAGTTATGTAGATGTGGACTCTTTGGTTTGGGAATTCGAATTCATGGTGATCGCTTCGCTTGCTCGCTCGGTGTTGGTGATCAACTCATCTAGTCGCAGACGGCAGATTCGCTTCGCTCAGCCGCCGCCGGCCGCCGTGTTCTGCTCATGCTGTGATGCTGTCGACTGTCGTGCAGCTCCGTCGCCTTGTTCGCTAGATTAATAGTGGAATAAATCAAACCGAACAATTAATATCGGCGTTAAACAAATCAAAACTACTAATCTACTATGGAATCATTTGCCATAATCTCTATTGACTATTCTCTAACAAAAATGATGCTAAAATATATGTAAATGGGCATTGTTTTGACCATCTCGTAGTAAAAACACGATGGTTGAACAGATTGGATATTTGGATACTCGGCTTGAAAGCATTATGGAGTTTGGAAATCACTTTTAGGAGCAATGGCGTCGCAATTTCGTCAATTATTTGTACGCGCGCATGCGGTGCAAGCCATTAGCCATGCAAAGCGGATTAGCGCTAGCGCCTAGTATTGTATGCATGCGTCATGCACTCATGCGAGGCGCAGAGCTCACGCCGCGGTCGCGCCTTACCGGCGGGGACGAGCGCGCGTTGCGCGCGGATCGGCGTCTGGCGGTGAGCGTCTAGAGACGGGCGAGTGGCAGACGGGAGACGCCACGGCCGACGGGCCACCTCGTCCCTCGCGGCTCGGCGCCCCGCGCGTGACCGCGTGATGGTGCCTGGCGCGCGCGCGCCCTAGATCCTCACGACCTAGACGAGGCGAATAGACGATAAGAATTAGATCTCAAGTCGAACGCCAAGTCGCCGCCCGAGGATAGACTCATTACTCATAGACCGATAGCTCGAGTCGAATCCGGATAGTATTGGTAATTTGGTCGCTCGCCTCGATATACTCGTACATATACTATGTATATCCGTATATAGGGCCCCCGGTTTTGGAGGCCCGGCGGCCGCCCGCCGCCTCCGTGGCCGGGCCCGATGGGGAGGAGGCCGGTCACCCAACGCTGCGGGGCTGAGGCGGGAGATGGAGGCGCCGCGGGTCATGTGCGGCACGCTTATCCCATCGCTGCCGCAGGCGGATGAGGGCCTTCACGATGACGCCAACGACGGCCGAGGGGACCCTTCCGGCGGCAAGGACCTCGAGTGGTTCTACCTCACCTCCGGCGCCAGCTAAATCATTTCACTTACACTGGCAATTGCCCCAATCTCTGTGCGCCTTATGGGCCGCACCGCCGCAGGCAATTTACGCTCGAATTATTACCAGACTGGACCAGGGAAAAGCTTTTATCTGATCGGTCTATTTTATCTCGAAATTCGCATAATTTTATCTTTTATTGGATTGTCAATTTCCTAAAAATGTCTGTGTCCGCACCAATGTGATATCCTCTGCCCAAGGGAAGCTAGAGTGCACCTATCTAATTCTCCACTCGACCTCCTCTTTCACGTCCTCCATCTCGTTCAGTTCCGAGAAGATGAGCTCCTCGGCGAGCTTCGTCCGGAACGCGTGCACGTCTTCCATGGAGAAACTCTGCGTCAGCTTCTCCCCGTCCCACAGCTGCATGAACTTGAGCGCGAACAGGACGCACGACGAGCAGTCCGTCTGCTTCGGGACGCCCTCCACCTCGCGCAGCCCCCACCCGGCGACGTCTTCCAGGCCGACCGTCGCCATGCACCGCCCCAGGCACTCGCGCAGCGTGGACATCCCCTGCTCGTAGTACTCGGGGCCGTAGTACCGCGAGGGCTCCTGGGAGTCGAGGATCTGGTACTCGCGCTCGCCGAAGTTGAGGACGGCGACGAAGGTGTGGCAGACGTGGTGCACCGGCATGAAGACCAGGTCGTGCTGCAGGTATTCGTTAGCGAGCGCGCACATCTCGGCTTGGTCCTTCTCCGTCAGTACGGTACTTGGCCGGCCCCCCAGCCACTCGATCCAGCACCGGTCCTCCCAGCACTGGAGGAGAACGCGGCGGCCGTTCCTGACGATTTGCTCGCCGCCCTGACGGTGACGGAGCAGCTGGATGAACGCGTCCAGTATGACCCCGAGGATCCATCTGCTCCGGCCGTCCTTGGAAACGGGCCTGGTCAGGCTTGACATGGAGTTGGCGGTGATGCAAATGGGGGAGTAATACGCCAAATTGAAGGAAACCAGCACTTTGCCCTTATTGTGGTCGATCTCCGCGTCGCCGGCCTCTTCGTCTACGGCATCCGCGTGTGCCTTGATGTACGCTACCGTCGCTGCTTCTCGCGGGTCAAAAACGGGCGCGGTCGCCACAACGTTGTCGGCTCCGTCGTCCGCGAGGGGCGCCAGGGCCAGCACGCGCCGCCATGCCCGTTCACGTCGTCGAGGTGCCCGGTATTCCGCGCCGAAGGCAGGGGCGAAGAGGCACCCGGGCACGTCGTCGAGGTGCCCGGTCTTGGACGCCATCGTTTTGCACCGGCCGGCCGGGTGCAAACAGCTAGAGCGTACGTATAACCGAGCGCCTCGGTTAGTTGGGAACTAAGCAGCCGTAAGTTGAACACAAAGTAGAGGCTTTGATGCTTTGCACGTTACGACTTACGAAATGCAGAAAGCACATATATGGAGGCGGCGGTGGCCGGTGCGTGCGTGCATGGAAGCGTCGGTCTCGCGTTCCGAAACGGAAACGGAAGCATAAGGCCAACTCCGAAACGGAAGCGGGGGCATGGGGTCCGCTCTGCACGTGGAAGAAGAGATCAAGTCGAGGTAGGATGAGATAGATGAGTTCATCTTCTGCTTTGCAAAGGCAATCCTGCAACGCAAACATGATTTAAGGGACATGATTAGCAGGACTCCTAACATGGAGATCAGTTATACTGTTGTAAGTGCGCATGTTCGGACGTATGATCAATGGATGCAGATGAACAGAGTGTACATGTGTGGGTGCATTGCTAAAGTTCCGTCGTAATTGCTCCCTCCATACTAGAATATTAGATAGGATTTAGATATACTTTCCCGCCAGTACTAGTAGGAGTGATAAAATTATAATGGTCTTATGTTATAAGATATACGGTAAAAATTGATGATTAAAAGAATGGGAGACACAGATTTAATGTAACAAATTCTTACTGAAAAACTATGGACACATGAAGACAAAAATTCACTATATGAGGAGAAATTACAATGAGACTCTTGCTCTTCCTATAGACTACAGGTATATATTTATAGTCTAGGGATCAGAGTCCTTAACGAAAAAGAAAAATAAATCAGAGTCGGATGCATCAGCCATTGTCACGTCCGATACAACTTGGCCCATGCACTGCTCATCGCCATGTCTGGCGCAATGTCTGACATTGACATAATGATTTCGGAACACACTTTAACAATCACCACCTTAAAATGAATTCGCTCATATAGTAAAAAAAATAAATCTCTTCAAAATAAGTTTTCATCATAAAACCTTGTAAGTCTCGAAAGTCTATCGGACTAATCTTAACAAAAAAAAAGACAGAAACAGTTTTATTCAAATACTTCTCACAAAGCAAAATTGAGCAAACCACCGGCAGATATAAACACACAGCGTCAACAAAGTAGATGAACAAATCTAGGTCTTCAACTATTTATAACTATAGCAAAAGTCTGAGTCCATACATTTGACCTCCTAAAATAAATGCCCAGTCGTCAAATGGCATAAGCCAAAAATATCACATTTGCTGCTGAATAGATAGCGAAGAAATCATATCATGGAATCCGACATGTTCCACCTAGAACACAAAATTCGGCAAAAAAACGCTCATTGAAAAAGCAACTTGCACGTACGCCATCACGTACGTCAAACTACCGACTTTAAATATAACTGAATTCCTTGACATGGTTGAAACTACACACGTAAAATTATCCGGATGAAAGTAACTCTTATGTCATCAATGGAGTATAAACTAAGTAGACTCTTTATATTGAGCTATAACAACTAGACAAATAATATAGTATCCACCTAATAATAGTCTCCTTGCACTTCAATCCTTTATCCCAAATTGAAATTGGATCAAAAACTTCATTGTCACATAGCAAAACTCCGAAGAGTGTTATGCCAACTATCATCAGGATGTCATTAAATTCCTGATAATAGAATATTGCCAATGCCTCCATAATGGTCGAGTAAGTGATCCAAAAATTACAACATATACAACAGTGAACAAAACACCAAATTCAGTTATCCTGATAACCGGCATTAATTTTTTAAAGTCTCCTCAATCAACATATCACAAATTAACTCGTTGTGTTAAAAACTTGCAACTTTGTCTTAGACTTGGGGGGAGCGTGCTGAGTCTGTAGAACTTGAGGGGGAGCTTAGACTTTGTTTGGAAGCCAGGTGAGGTGATAGCATGAGCAGTTTAGTTGCGGAAGATATGCTTGTTTTCACGCCTAATATATCTGGAAGGGGTGATGATACACTTTTTTTTTTACCTTTTTCGATTACAAGGAAAATGTTGAGTGACAATACATTTGATATCGGGTTTGTCTAGCTGGTGGTTACTTGCTAGGTCACTTCTTTCTTTACTATGGTGATAGCCAGTGGTGGACCTAGGAATAAAATGTAGCTAGGGCGGACTCTCAAGTGTGAAGCAAATAGTATTACCCAAAAGCAAAATAATCCATAATCAAACTACGTTGCAACCGCACTAATAAGAGTATATGATACAAAATGGAATCAACAACTACAATTCGTATGCAAATATGTGTAGATAACAATAAGACGTTGAAAAATACCTCACTAATAAAGCTTAGTCTACAATTATAAATGAGTCATAGAAGAAGCAAACTATCAATTTTGAAAGATAGATCAATAGTATTATAATCTGATAATAGAACATAAAGATAAAATAAAAAGAGAAGGTAAAAAGACATACCACTAAATAACTAAGTATGTCTAAAAGAACGAGACATTTTCATTCTTTGAAATTTCATGTCTTGAACCATTTCTTGATTTTTTTCACGATCAAGTCATTTGAATATCTCTCGCTCAATATAGCACACCATCAAATCATTAAGCCAATCATTGGACATCTTATTGCGCAAATCGGGTCTGATGATGTCGCCACTGGTAGTAGCGATGCTAACTCGATGAGGTGATAGAGCAATAGAAATACAATATGCCTTTCAGTTTTAACCATCTTCATGGCTAGACTTCCAAAATCATATCAAGTAATAAAATCATCAATTCTTCGCACATGAAGAATGAAGCTTTTAAGTTGATCCTTTATACCCGCACAATCAGAAATGAAGAAATCTTCATCATAGATTTCCTCAAGTCGAGCTATATTATCCACATTGAACTTTGAGAAGGAGTCTTTTGGATCAAGACAAGAAAAACATACAAGTAACTCTAAAGATACCTCATTGAAATGATAATCTATCTTTGTGGCAATAGCATCAATAATAGCAAAAAAAGTATCAACACGATAATGATGGTCTTGAGTGACTATAATCCCACCACACCTTGATTGGAAATCGCTTCATCCATATTTGGCATAGGAATCTTATCTGCAAATAATGGCTCTTAACCATGGTTCCTCAAGTTGGTCAAATGTGTTTTGACATCAACATGCAATGACATGGCCTGAACAATGTTTTGCTCCTTCCTTTGTAATACAAGAGATAAATCATTTGTAATACAAAGCACTTTCAACATCATCTTCAAAATAGACACAAAGTTAAAGGTCTCTATTATATGTAATAAACTCACTGCCTTAGATGGATTACGCCCATCTTCATGCACAATGCCTAGCACATTTGTCACTGCATTCCCACATGGTCTTAATATAGAGTATGGTTGTATAATGAGAGCTCTATCTAGTGTCTCTAGGTTTGACCAAGCTAGCTTCTTGATGCTTGCCTCTTCTTGAAAAAATTGCACTTGCTTGTCTAGCAATATATCCTCCCTTTTGCAAGATACACTAGTGGTAGTCACAATTAAAGTTACATACTCAAAGAAATCATTGGTAGATGAACAATAACATGTGATAGCAACAACTACCAACTGTAATTGGTGAGCAAAGCAACTGATATAGAAAGTATATGGGTTCTCATCATGAATCAGTTTTTGAAGGCTGTTGAATTCACTTATCATATTTGAAGCTCCATTGTACCTCTACCCTCAAATTCTAGAAATAGGTAAACCATGCCCACTAAGCATCCCAATCAAAGCTCTCTTTAATGTATCTAATATTACCTCTGTGACATATTGGAGACCCAAAAATCTTTCGATGACCTTTGCTTTATTGTTCACAAACCTGAAGGACAAATGATATAATTAGTCAAGTAGAAAAATACGAATATTCAAAAAGCAATGATAGAACACATAATTGATCACTATTCACTAACCTCACAATCACAGTGGCTAGGGTCAGGTTAGCACGCCTCTGTTGTCTGCTCACGCGGGGGCAGCTCGGCTCAGTCGGCTGCATGGTTCGCTCGCCTAGCCCGCATCTTCTACTTTCTCGGGAACTAGGTGCTGGATGACCGAAGTAGCGAAGCCCAAACCCATGTGTTGCGTCTGTGTTATGCAATTCTACTGTGCCTATTGACTCACTGTCGCCTCGTTCAACCGCTGCCTGCTTTGGCCTTTGGACTGGAGGAGGAGTGGCTACTAGAGGGGGGGTCGACCAGTGACGGAGTGTGGGCAGCCGCTCGAGCTCACTTGAAGGGTTGGTTCGTCCCTGGAGATAGCTACTCTGCATGAGCTATTTTTACCTGTCTATGGCTTTGTTCTTTTTGTGTTTTTAGTTTTTGGCTTCTCCAAAAGCCGAAACAAACAGGATGGTTTCTTGATCCTACAAATGTATGCGACATCCGCATTGATGTCTCCAACATCTCAAAAAAGTAGAGCAAAAAACATGAGCTGTAGTTCAAAATAATAGATCATATGTTTTCAAGATGAGCCCCCACATCGAGGGCAGTCCTGCTTCGCTTCCTTTTTCTCTCTTATTCGTGTCACCAATCAAATGGAGGTCATGTACAAAATTTGTTGGGCAATAATTGCGTTTAAGAAAACAAAAACACCTAACAACATCATGTTAGAATTCCAAGATTTTATTGCATTTATTTCACAAATCCACCTAGGTAACAGTGACAAACAAAGATGAGATAGCAGCAGCACACCTCAGATCACAATGACCAGGAGGATGAACCGTAATAGTGGCAACCAGATGAGATAGCAACAACATACTTTTGAGCAGCACTGCAGCAGCAACAAAGGGGGCCGCACGCTACGAGCGTAGATGAAGTTGCTCTCTTGTTATCTCCTGCTCTTTATCGAGATTGAACCGTTTAAAATGATTTTTTAACTTTTATCTTCTATAATTTAAAATTAAAATTTATTTTAAACGAAATGGCTTTTTAACTAAATAGTAGTGTGCCCGTGCTAACGCTACGATAAAATACAAAACAAGATAAAATTTGTAAAAAATAAAACGAACAATCAGATTCATTAAGATTCACGTCTCATATATTGTATAACCAAATATTTTTGTCACATAATAAATGTCACATAACGACTGATCCTTTGAGGAGGCGACAACATCATTGGACTCACCCACCGACGACTTTCTCCATCCCACATTGTTTAAACTTGAGGTATGACTTTTGCATTGTTTGACTTCTTAGGTTTATTATGTCGGGATGATGCCTTCATCTGTGTGTTCAAGACTATCGACTTCACACACGCTTCTTGTAGTCGTCTTGTTTTAGGTCAACTATTTGTCCAGCATGGTACCGCCAAAGAGTAAAGGCCGACGTACCGCTGTCCGCTGACCGCCACAGCACTGGTAGTAGAGTGCGGCGTTGCGGATGAAAGGGGTCCATGGCTACGGCTATGGGCCACCCCAGTACCCTCCTTTCGGCCCATCTCTGCAAGTTCCAGGCCTAAAGAGGAACAGCCCATTCGGCATCTCGATGGCGACGGGCCCAGGGCCTCACAAAAGCCCTTTTGATGCGGGGCTCAGTGCCCGCCGCGCAGCCAGTCGGATCGAAGTGGCGGGAGGTCCTCGGATCGGCGCGCGTCTCCCCCATGGCGGTGGCGCGAGGGGCCCGATCTGGGGTTTCGGGGCCGGCGGTGGCGTTGGTAGTGGTGGTGCTCGTGGGGTGCCTCGCCGGGCGCTGCGCGGCCGCCGAGATCCGGCGGCAGAAGAACGTGCAGGTGGCGCTCCGGGCCAAGTGGGCCGGCACGCCGCTGCTGCTCGAGGCCAAGTGAGTGGTTTTTTGGACTTGATATGCCGGCATATGTCGGGACACGCTAATTTGGCTTCGATTGATTGGTTTTCGCTTTTCAGTAATTTTGGTCTGGGGTTTAGCCATTAGCATCGAGAATCTAGCGGTTCTGGGAACTGGGAGTGAGCTAGTGTGTTGATGCCTAGTGAATATGTTGACCTAATTTGTATTTTCGAAATTTAGAGTTGATCTCATTGGAAACCACGCTGTGCTTAGACTCCTGTATTCGCCTCCAAATTGTTAGTAACTGATGAGCAGTACTAGTGTGTTGTGGAACAGTTGTGTACTATGGAGCACCCTAGATTGGGAATAGACTGCGAACTAACGTATTGAATACACCACAAGCTGACACATACTCGTGGTTTAGTTAAACGCATTCCATATGGTCAATTTAAATGACTTTTTCCAGAACTGAATCCTACTAGATTACGATATTAATTAAAGTGAAATTGGAGGTTTACGAGGTTTTCTGTATCGCGGTCTAAAACTATTAAACCCTACTGTGACCGATAAACATACCATGCCTTTTTGTGCACTTTGAAAAATTGAAATGTTGCATTCGTTGGGAGTAATAGCTAATTTTGTTTTTGACGTAAGCATATCTTTGCTCTGTGGTGCATGGTGTTTTGACTTATTATATGTTGAATTTAAAGCTCCATCTTATGATGGGAGTATTTTAGGGCTGTCTGACAGTGCTATTAATTGGAGCTATTTTAGTAGTCCATACATGTGCATTTTAAGCATAGCAGTAAGTGTAATACTTGTCTCAATCATTTCATATAGGAGATGTATGTAAGCTATCATTTCATATAGGAGATGTATGTAAGCTACCTGCTTGTTAACTGGGTATACCGCAATTGCTTGGTTTAAATTTAGGAGAAGGGTTTACATTTGGAAAATGTAAGGATTCCATAGTGTTAAATTTTGGCAGCTGTATGTTGTTAATTTATTGCCTTGTATTTGAATTCTGCCTTCATGCTCCACTGCCTATGTGAAATTGAGTTGAGACACCCAGTGAGGTTCTAAATATAGGATTAGTATCAGTCTAATTTATTCGCATGAAAGACAATGATGACATTATACTGGGTAGTGGGTAATTATTTGCAAATTTTCATATGAGCTCAAGTTTTATAATATTTATATGTAGCAAAATACTGAGCTGTTACCAATTCTTATTTATACTTTGGAAGTGAATAAATGGATTGGTCCAATTGCTACAAAATTTTGCTTTGGAAGTGAATAAATGGATTGGTCCAAAATGCTACAAAATTTTCATACTTACAAAGTAGATCTAACTAATGAATAAGTCTACTTTATAACATCTGACAAGCGAAATAAGTAAGCCGGTCAGCATAAGCAGGATAACAGTGTTACAATATGCACTTAGATCTAATCAAGCAAATACCGTTCTCCTGAGAAACATAAATAAATGTAGTACCTGTTAATGAACATTTTGCAGCATTGCTGTTACTTGGTCAGTTTTACTTGTTATTTTCCAAGCAGTACCTAATATTCCATATGTTTACTACTTTTGTTAGTGTACTGCTTTCAAAAGAATGGAAAGATCTATTTTGGGATTTTGTTGACCATTGGAAGGAACTGGACAAAGGATCTGAATGTTCGACGGCCAAATGTTGTGTCCAGAAGATTGTTGAGGATGCCCGCTCACTTCTCAACGAGCCACTGGCTTCAATTTTTGAGTTTTCTCTAACTCTTCGATCGGCATCACCAAGATTAGTGCTTTATAGGCAGCTTGCAGAGGAGTCACTATCTTCAGTTCCTGTCAAGGATGATGCACTGGAGCAAATTTCTGGCCATGGTACTGGGGAAAATTTTCATGAGGCTGTGAAAGGAACTTGTTGCTGGGTGGATACAGGGAGTGCTCTATTTTTCAACTCAGCTGATCTACGTCGATGGCTTGAGGGCTTGGGCGAACTGTAAGTATCTTCTTTTCTTATTGTTTTGTTTCCTTGTTCAGTCTGTAATATGCAAAACTCAGAATTGTCGGGATCTCACCTGAAGAACGACGATTCTTACGTCGCCGGTGAGTCCACGGCCAACTCAACTCACGCTAGACACAGGGGTTTTGGTGCTGTCAAACTTGGCAGCTTTTCCAGACTCTATTGCTTTGTTTAAATAGACCATTACAAGGAAAGCAAACATGATATCAATCAGGCAGATATATGCCCAATTACCAGAGATCATATACCTAAGTTAACAAATAACCAAAACAGGTAAATCTAACCTTGCAATCAAGGATTATACTAACAATCTCCTCCTAAGCCTTGTTGTGCTCACTATTTACATCGAACAAGCCGATCTTCGCGCGAAGTTCATGAAATCTTGCTCTGCCGAGAGGCTTTGTCAGAATGTCACCTAGTTGTTCTTCACTTCTGACAAAATCCACATCGATCAGGCCTTTATCTGCGGACTCCCGGACTAAGTGATACTTCACTTCAATGTGCTTACTCTGTCCATGGAGTACCGGGTTTTTGATCAAAGCGATGGCGGACTTGTTATCCACCTTCAGCATTGGTACGCTCGGTGTAGCCCCCTGTACTTCAGTTAGTACTCGAGCGAGCCACAATGCTTGACAAGCAAAGATTTGCGTACCGCTATATACTCGCTCACACCTGGATCGAGCCACAACCTTTGCTTCATGGATTGCCTGTAATTGGGTCGCTAAGAAGAAAATTACCCGCTTGTGCTTTTCCTAGCATCAACATCACCAATAAATCAGCATCATCAACCTCGTCACCGCGCCGATCTTCCTCCTTTCTTCCAAACCAAAGTCCCCATTTGGTTCCCGCCACATAGCGAAGAATTCGCCATCTGCCGCAAGATGGTCCTCCCGTGGCTCCTCCAAGAAACGGCTCACATACCCAACAACGAATGCAAGATCGGGCGGGTGTTAACAAGGTACCTTAGACTCCGACCATGCTCCTCAGAGGCGATGGCATCCACCACTGGCTCGCTGCTTTGCTTGCTCGGCTTCACCGCGTCTCCATGGGTACTTGACGGGATTACACGGTACCATACCACTTCTCTCCAGAGCTTAACGGCGTAGGCTCCCGGCCGAGCGAAATTCTTTCGCGCTCGCTTCACTTCAATGCCGAGGTAGTAGTGAAGCGCAGCCGAGGTCACTCATTTTGAATGCGCCGCCATCTCCTTCTTGAACGGCCCGATGTCGTCACACTAGCGCCGGTGATCACCAAATCATCGACGTACACCCGACTACTAGTCGTGCATCACAAATCACGGACATACATGGCATGCTCCGATGGACTCCTCTTGAAACCGAGCGACACCAGCGTGTCGTCCAGTTTTGCGTTCCAGGCCCGTGGTGCTTGGTGTAGTCCGTACAGCGCCTTATGCAGCTTAAGCCCCTTGTGCTCCTTCCCAGCGATGACGAATCCCGCCGGCTGCTCGACGTATACCTCCTCTTGCAGGTCACCGTTTAGAAACATCGATTTGACGTCCATGTGGTACACCTCCCACCCTTCGTGTGCCGCAAGGGCAATGAGCAGGCGCACCGAGTCCAGTCGCGCCACCGGCGCGAACACTTCATCGTAGTCGATGCCATGCCGCTGTGCGTATCCCTTCACCACGAGGCGTGCTTTATGCTTGACCACTGCCCCGTGCTCATTCCTCTTGACTTTGAATATCCACTTCAACCCGATCGCCCGGCGGCCGGGTGGGAGGTCGGCCAGAGACCAAGTCTTGTTGTCTTCAATGGACTCCATCTCCTCCACCATTGCCTTCCTCCAGCTCGGGCTATGTTCTGCTTCAACAAATGACCCGGGTTCGTCGGAGCTTACTGCATGCAGCTCCTCCGCAACCAATACCCGTGGTGCGAACCCAAGCGGTGATGCCGGCCCGATGATGTTGTCGACCTTGCGGAATCAAAGTGGGACTTTTTCGTCGTAGTCGGCATCCAAATTGTCGCCATTCTCGCTTGGCGGAGAGGCAAACTCCACTGCCTGTGTCTCCCCTGATCCTCCTGGCGTCGCACCTCCAGCAGCCTGTGGCGATGGTGGTGGTGTTATCTCTCCTGGCGCCGCAGCTCCAGGTGTCTCGACGGCGTCTTCGGCCATCGGAGATGCCTGGTTCACAATGGAGTATTCCACCGTGAAGACGTCGTCGTTCCCGCCAGATGCGCCATTGCCGCGCGCCGTGCCCGGCCCCACTGGGCTTGTTCGTCGAACACCACGTCCCGCGTGATATGAACGCTCTTCGTGGCGGGGTTGTAGGCGCGATATGCTTTAGTTCGCGCTCATAGCCGGCGAAAATCATCTTGCGGCCTCTGTCTTCTAGCTTCTTGAGGTGAGGGGTTGTGTTTCGGACGTAGACGATGCAGCCGAATGTCTTGAGGTGGTGTACGGCTGGCTTCTTCCCGTGCCAAGCTTCGAACGGAGTCATCCCGTCCACGCTCTTTGTCGGGCATCTGCTCAAAGACATACACGCCGTACTCACGCCTCGCCCCAAAACCATCCAGCATTTCTTCGCCTTGAGCATGCTTCTTGCCGCCACCACCGTGCCATTCCGGCGTTCGACCACGCCGTTCTATTGCGGACTATAGGGCGCGGTGTGTTGGCGATGAACTCCTTCCATCGCACAAGCTCAAGAAACTCGGTGAAGTGAATTCCCACCTCGATCGGTTCGAGTGCCTCGGCTTGCGCCGACTCGCTTCCGCCGTGCTTGAATCTCCTTGATGGCGGCCGCGACGATCCTTAGAAGGAATCGCGGCTACCCACATGTATCCGCCGAGGTCGTCAACCCAGCAAGAAGAAATACTTGTTGCCCTGAGTCGCCGCGTGATGGGACCGCATAGGTCGCCATGCACTGCATCCGTGGAGCTCCGCGCGCGTACTCTCCTTGTGCCGGAACGATGTGCGTCTCGCTTCTCGGCTTGACATGCCTCGCACACCGTTCCCATGACCGATTTCGGCAAGCCCGAACCGGCTCTCCCGAGCGCCTCCGCAGCCGCCATGTTCACATGACCGGCGCGCATGCCATCGCCAGCCTCCGATCGCCGCGCGCCGCCAGCATACCGGAGGTGCCATCCCGATGTTGAGCACATACAACCGGTTCGCCCGCGTGTCACCTTCGCCACAGACGATCGCCGGCTCCCGGACGCGCAAGACTCGGTGTCGATGTCGATCTTGTACCCGACCTCGCCGAGCCGCCGATGCTCACGATGTTCGCCGTCAACCGGAATAAAGTAGACCCAAAGAACGATCGAATCTCACCGGTCTTGCACACGAACGCCGACCGCCCTCGGCCCTCGACCGCGCCACCGAAGTCGCCGCCGAACCGCACCGCCCCCAGCACCTCTTTGTTGAGATCCACGAACGCCGCCCGACACCCGGACATGTGGTTGGTAGCCCGTGTCCAGACCCATGTCTTGGCATCGCATCTTCTTCTTCTCCAAGGCGAGCGAACACCTTCTCCTCCTTCACCGATTCGGATGCCCGCCGCCGCGGCGAGGGGAGGAGGCGCAGCACCACCTCCCGCTGGATCTGGGTGCTTGCCGCTTTGGCGATGGGGATGGCGACGCGGCAGGGCTTGCGGGAGAGGGAAAAAGGTGAGGCCTTCACCGCAGCAGGCGAGGCCTCCTCTTCTTCTTGTGCAATGTGGGCCTGCTCCTTCTTGGGCTTCGAGCGGCACTCACGAGCCCAATGGCCCATCTTCCCGCACCTCCTGCATTCATCACCAGACTTAGTCGTCTGCCCGCTTGACGACGAGTCTCCGCGCCCGCGGCGCGCGCGTCCGCCGTCGCCATCGCGACATTGTCTTGCCACGAGCGCGACCGAGTGGTTCTCGCGATCGCGCTTCTTCCGCCGCGCATCCCATTCCTCCTCCGTGAGATACAGCCTCCCGTCATGCTGCAACGACGTTGGCGGTTCTTGAACGAATCCTCCGCCGCTTCAACCGCCCGTCGGCACCCGCGACGGAAGGGTTGACACATCAAGTAAAGTCGTGATCGCAAGAACGATGCGCTGAGCCGCGACGCACACCGCGGATGATCTTTCCACGATCTTGGCTTCTTCCACCACTCGCCTAGTGTGGCGAGGGTCGCCACCATGCCTTGGAGGCGATCGCGAAGTCCTCGACGGTCTCGCCGTTGTTGAATGTCGCCAGTCGAACTTCCGCCGAGCCGCACCATGGCGGACTTCTTCACTCGCGCATCACCGACCCGCATCTTCGAGATGGTCTCCCACGCTTCTTCGCCGTCTTCTTGTCGGCGATTGACGACACCATCTCGGTGGCACCGCATCGCAGAGCGCCGAGCGCCATCATCTCTTCTTGCGATCGGTGCCGCCGCCTCGATGACCTTCCAGAGCGCCGCGCTTCAACTTTACCTTCATCGAGTGCCCAATCCGAGTAATTTGTCTTAGCGAGGACGGGTAGCTACTCCCGCCGCCACCTCACGAATCACCCTCGGATCGCGACGCCATCTTTGGAAGTGTTGCCGCGAGCTCCTCTCGCACCCATCGAGCTCGCTCGAAAATGGCTCTGATACCACTTGTCGGGATCTCACCTGAAGAACGACGATTCTTAGGGGTGAAAACGGGTCGGGTTAATCCCGACCGATCCGCACCGAATCCGATTGGTACCGAATCCGACTAGTACCGAATCCGAGAAAAAATATGGGTTAGGATATGGTAATGACAATATCCGTCCGAATCCGAATATCCGTCGAATCCGATACATGTTCAAGTTTGATTTCAGGTTAGTGCTACTATTTGACGTTTCATTTTCTTTTGCAATGGTAAAATAAAATCTTTCACATCAGCTATTAAATAGTAACATCAAGTCGGTCGCCCTACTCCATTTATCGCATCGTATGCATTCCTTACAAACAAGTAGGTGCAAACGAAATGGGTTAATCCCGACCGATCCGACACCGAATCCGATTGGTACCGAATCCGATTGGTACCGAATCCGGAGAAAAAATATGGGTTAGGATATGGTAACAGCAATATCCGTCCGAATCCGACCCGTTTTCACCCCTAACGATTCTTACGTCGCCGGTGAGTCCACGGCCAACTCAACTCACGCTAGACACAGGGGTTTTGGTGCTGTCAAACTTGGCAGCTTTTCCAGACTCTATTGCTTTGTTTAAATAGACCATTACAAGGAAAGCAAACATGATATCAATCAGGCAGATATATGCCCAATTACCAGAGATCATATACCTAAGTTAACAAATAACCAAAACAGGTAAATCTAACCTTGCAATCAAGGATTATACTAACAAGAATATTTGTTGAACAGAGCTATGGACTCCACTGGACAACCTGAACTCTTTGACTTTGACCATGTATATCCTCGCTCAAATATTACTGCTCCAGTTGCTATATTTTATGGGGCTGTTGGGACAAAATGCTTCAAAGAGCTGCATGTTCACCTGGCAGAAGCATCAAAGCAGGTACCATACTTTTGACTGTTTTCCGGTGTATTTCAGGCATCTCATATCCTGAGCAAACAATGAACTCTAGAAAGTACAGACATAAGGTGTGATACAAGGGCATTGTATATTAAATGTCCTTTTACATATATGGTGGTAGAGCTATACTGTTAATAAATGCTGATATTCCAGTTATCATGACAACACATAATCACTGATAGCCTATTGCTTCTTTTGATTTATAGTTGTTATTATTTATTACTACTAACTGGGAGTTCTTCCGCACATATGGTAAGAGAATTTGGATGTATGTTGTCACATTAATAGTAATTGATGTGAAGATTTTATTGTTTAATTAATCATGCCAAACCTCTGCCTCATTGTACTTTGTTATCCTACTATTTGGATCCTGTCTAGTTTCTATATGTATTGACCTTTTCCTGAACAAGAACCACATGCATAATGGTTTGAATGAGCTCAAATGTGTTTGGCTCTGCTTATATTACACATCTTTTAATCATTTCAAATGGTGGCAGAACTTTACCTATATAATCAATCATGAATACCTCTTCTAAATTTTGTGTGGAAACAATACTTGCTGTCAGTATCTACTATTAGGCTTTTATTCCTATCATATCACACTTTGCTTCTTGCTTTGATTCTCTAAATTTGTTGTATTACGTATCTTTTTCTCCGCTGTAACTGTCTAATATACAATATATGCTGTTCATAGGGAAAAGTCAGATATGCTCTGCGTCCTGTCCTGCCATCTGGATGTCAGGCTACATCTAGCTTTTGCGGTTCTATTGGTGCTGCAGATGCAGTCACTTTAAGTGGATATGGGGTGGAACTTGCCCTCAAAAACATGGAGTACAAGGCCATGGATGACACTGCTATAAAGAAGGGTAACTCTGTTAGGTGTTTTCTTTGCACCAGAGCATGCACTCATCACCACTTAGCTGTTACTAAGAAAGAAACTTATTATGGATTTCTTAAGTAAATCTGTATCCCATGGAAAAGGAGCAAGGGGAAGAAGAGATTTTCCCCCTTTATTTGGTTGGCTGGGGTGGGGGTTGTTGACAGCATGAAGATGAGCATTTTAGTGTGAATTTTTTAATTTTAAACTCTGAATGAACCTTATTATGTTCTTCCAGGTGTTGCTCTGGAAGATCCTAGAACTGAGGACCTCAGTCAAGAAGTCAGAGGGTTTATATTTTCCAAGATTTTGGTTCGTACATTCACTCAATAAGCTTAAGTACAGGGACTTTATGTAATGCATAAATAGAGAAGTATTAATATTGTTTCCTCATCGTGTATCGACATCTAGGAACGCAAGCCAGAATTAAATGCCGAGATAATGGCCTTCAGGGATTATCTGTTGTCATCAACTGTGTCTGACACACTTGAAGTCTGGGAACTCAAAGGTATTGTTGCCATAAGCTGATGAGCAGTCCTCACATTGTTTTGTGATTCTATTTGTCTTACACCAGTGCATCACTTAATGGTATAGAAGTACCCCTTTTATTTCTGTTGTGCTCCACACCACAGATTTGGGTCATCAGACAGCACAGAGGATCCTTCATGCATCAGATCCCTTACAGTCAATGCAGGAAATCAATCAAAATTTCCCCAGTATAGTTTCTTCACTATCACGGATGAAGGTAGATGTTATATCTGAAGCTCGCTTCAACCTCTAGATATGCACATAAGTAATGATAATGATTCTTTTTGCGAGTAGTGAACATTTTGTTTTTGGATACATTTATATGGACTATTTCCACATGCAGATTATTAATAACAATTTCATGTTGTACAGCTTGACAATTCCATCAAAGATGAAATCATTGCAAATCAGCGAATGGTTCCACCTGGCAAGTCATTGATGGCTTTGAATGGTGCTTTAATTAATATCGAGGATCTTGATCTTTACCTGTATGTTCTACCATACTTCTTGGGTAACAATGTTTTTGGTTATTTACTCTGTTTTAGCACCTTGATTTGCTAAGGGCGAATTAGTAATTTGCTTCTTTTCCTATGCATACCAAACTGGACTTTAATCAGTGTATCCTGTAACAACTGGCAATTAACTTCCCTACGCCATTTGCCATTAGAAACCATGCAACAGAAGATGCATTGCCATTAGAAATCATGCAACAGAAGATGCATGCTCACAAGTGACAGTTCCAAACTTATAATGAAACAAGAAGATTCTACAATATTTGTTTGTTGGCTATTTTCAAGCTACTCAAAGAGAAAGGCGACATATTTTCTCCTGAAGTGTGCCACACATCACTTATCCAATTATCTCATTGGGCTTGGGTATTTTGCTGTGTCTGACAAGTCCCCCACCCACCCCACCCACACACCCACTACAATCAAACCAGAAAGAAAGAACAAACACAGCTGATGAGAAAGAATTATAGTTGAGAAGATCATAACACAAATATGGCTTTTATATAGAGTTAGTGTCATGAACCGGGGTAAACACTACCAAGGAGATGGCCGGATGGCGTCGGCGTAGAACGAGAGGGAGAGGGACTAGAGATTTAGACGGGGAAGACTATGATAATTCTCTGCTTGATTCAATAGCATGCGGCAGCCCCTCTTATATAGATGGGCTCCCCCTAATAGTTCGAATCTAATTCCAATCCTATCTCTAATAATATGGAAACTCATATCATATCTCTAATTATATCTCTAACAAAGGAAACTAATCTCTAACTCAAATAGAATCTAATATCTAATTTCTAATAATAAACTGACTAGGCCTTGGGCCCCCAAGGCCCACACCCCTGACAGTTAGTCATTGGGAAGCATAAGAAGATGAAGGTCTGATGAGTTCGCTAGGTACACACATTGCATATATCCAGTGCATCACATTTCACTACATTTTTTCTCCTCAAGCTGTTTACTCATGCAGTACGAATGGATTTGCTAGCTTTGGCAGCGGGTTTTATCATTGGAACAGATCAATTTGGCATTCATCGCATTCCTCCACCTCCTTTCCCTCACCTCCTCACATCACCTTCAAGTCTTCAACTCTGCACCCTTGATCACCATTGGACTAATCTTCACCATCTTTCCTTGTATCTCGTTCTCACCTGTCAATTAACTCCACAGCTTTTTACAAAACAGTCCAATACTTATAAGAATTTGCATAGAAGTACCCCATAAAAATTGAATAACTCTGTATTTTATCCCACAGACTTTAAGTCCTGGCTACGCCACTGGCTGGACCTGACACTACTAAGTACTAACTTTGATAGTTTATTCAAGTTAAAATGGTTACCAATTTTTCTGTCTGACAGTATATATGACTAATAAAGTAGACATTTGATTATGCCCTATCCAACAGGTTAATGGATATGGTCCACGAAGAATTATCTCTGGCTGATCAGTTCATCCGATTAAAGGTGCATATTAAAAGAAAATGTGCTATTAAATGTGTTATCCGATTAGTCCTTGCTGTTCGCTTGTTATTTTTAAGTTGTATTAATGAGGGAAACTGGTTAAATCTTGTTGGCAAAAACTAGATTTGACAACCTGGTCACATTTTTGTTGTGACTTGAATCGTTGGTAATTGGTATGAAATGCTGTGTAGAAATGTGGAATGAGATATGGATTATATTACCGCCATCTTTTCTTAATTGTTCATTACTCATTCAAGAACTTTTATACTGCGATACTATTTAGCTTTGCTGGTTTTAATTTTCATTATCATTTTATAGTTTTTTCTGGCATTTGATTTTGAGTGTTGCCACTTGATGTGGGTTCATATCCTTAATTTGGTTAAGTTCAATGATACTTCTAGTATACTTTCTTTGTCCACAAATGTAGGTCATTGTGGGTTCCGTGCGGTCAAGTTTTTCAAGTTTTGACCATTAATATATGTTAAAGTATATAGATTGTCAGTGACTACATGAAAATAACACCATGGGATTTGTCTTGTAAAATTCTTTTATATTATATATTTTTATTATTTTTGCTAGTATATTATGGTAATATAGTCAAAGTTTTGCATTGGAGACCGTAAAAAGTCAAAAATGAATTACATTTGTGGACGGAGGGAGTCACAATTAGCTTGGAGCTTGAATATTTAATAGAGCATTGTACAGTGTATTATGCCGAAAAGGCGATCAGATCATTTTTGTTCTGTACTTAGCTTGTATGGAATATTTCCTGGCTATATCAGGGAAAACGTAAACCATGGTAACCGGATTTACCAGCCCACCTCCGGTAGCTTCTAAAACCGACCAAATAAAAGTTCAAAAACGAATCGCACCTACAGTATATGAAGTATGCGCATATGGGCATGTGGCCTGTTGGTAAGCAGCAGCCTTCAAATGAGGCAAGTTGTGGCTTCGAGCCTTGAATCATTCTTTTTTTCATTTTCCCTTTTTACTCAAAAAATCAAATGCAATTCAAAAAATTTGGATGAAAATTTTCCGAAATTTCCGATTGCCGATTTTTTTTGGAAACGAAAATTTAAACCCTGGGCTATATTCAAATAATGCGTTCATTTCAGCATCTGTTCTTTGAAAGCAAGTATTATTTAAATTCTAAATACAGTAATGTTTGACCATGTTGGATATTTATGCTGTGGATTGCTATGTTGTAAGCCAGTAATGAAATGCATGTGCCATATCTCTATATTTCAACAGAGATTTATTGATTCCTATTTTCTCTTGCTCCATACTTCCATTCAAATATATGAGATAATGTATACATATTTTTTACTTTCTTACTGAGTGACAAGTTATTTCGTAATTGATGTCAAATGTGCCTACCAGTTGCCTCAAAGTGCTGTCCACAAGATCCTGTCAGCAGCTCCACCAGCAGAATCTAATTCATTCCGTGTTGACTTCCGGTCTTCCCATGTTCATTATCTTAATAACTTGGAGGAAGATGCCTTGTATAGAAGGTGGAGAAGCAACATTAATGAGGTTTTGTTCACTTCTCTTTTTATCAACATCATTGAATGGAGATTGTCATTTGAATGTTGTTTTGCTCTGCCAAGTTAAATGAGGAACTACAACCTATTCTTTTGTGGCTTTAGGGGCATAAGGGAATTAAGTGTACTTCCTTTAATTCTGTAAATAAGATATCTGAATTGATAATATCTACAACACTGTAATCCTGTTCTGGTAGATAGGTTTGCACTTATCCTCAAACTTTGCTTGCATAGTTTATATTGATTCGTTGCAGTGTCTTTACTTTGTTTAGTTTTCACTATCATCTAAAAAAAATTTCATTGATTATCCCTGCTTAAATCCAACATTCAGTGTTTTGCGTACGCTATTCAACATCTATTTGTCTGTTGACTGTTTCTTTTCTGCATTCCCTGGTTAAATCGTCTCTCCTCATTCCCTTTGTAGCTGTTGGTGCCAGTCTTCCCTGGTCAGATGCGCTACATCCGTAAAAATCTATTCCATGCTGTTTATGTGCTCGATCCTGCTTCAGCCTGTGGTGCAGAGGTTAGTATCTCACTTAACTTTTTAAAATTTTATGCGTTTGACTTTCTACACTTTTTGTGCTGTACTCTGTTATAGACGTGGGCTACCGTGGGCCCAGTCGGGTTATTATTAGGAATTAGAGATTGATTCCTATTCGAGTTAAAGATTAGTTTCCTTGTGTTAGAGATATAATTAGAGATATGATGTTAGTTACTATATCTGTTAGAGATATGATTGGGATTAGATTCCATCTGTTAGGAGGAGCCGTCTATATAAGAGGGCTACCGCATGCTATTGTAAGGAACCAGAGTAATAACAAAGTCTTCCTAGTCTATAGTCTCCCCCCTCTTCCTACGCCGACGCCATCCGGCTATCTTCTTGGTGGTGTTTACCCGTTATGAACTAATGTTCATAATGATTGGTATCGAGCGATCGATCCCCTCCCACGACTTCTGCTACCATGGCTAATGGATGGAGCGACGCGATCACACTCTGCAAGGAGATCAGCAAGCAGTTGAAGGATATCAAGGAATCGAGTGAGAATGCGATGAAAAAGCTACAAGAGATAATGAAGGCACATGATCATCCAACATCAGATCTTCAACAACAATTACAAGAACCACCGCCATCCCACCACGTCGCTCCTCCTGGTCACAAAGACGCCGCGCGGCATTTTCTCCAACGCCCACACCGTCTCCACTGCGTCTCGTCCGTTGCCGCAGATCCACCCCATCGCCGCCAAGCCCGGTGCCTCATCCAGCGTCTCGCCCCGCGTCGGCAAGGTCTCGCACCATGGCCGCTTGCCTCGCACCGCCGCCGCTGTCGCTGCCTCGTCGTGGGGTCACATCGCCGCTCGGATCCATGCAAGGCGCCATTGCCGCAGCCGTTCCTCCGGCCGGCGCTCCTCCGGCCGCACCGACGGCCACCGCTTCGAGATCCGCCGCTGCTGCTGCCGCAGCCGGATCCGAGCCGTCGCCGTCGCTGCCGCAAAGCCGCTTCCACCGAGGGCCGATCCTCGCAGCCGCTCCTTTGTCGCCGGTTCCGTGTTCGAGACGGCCAACCGCCGCCGCGCAGACGCCTCCGCCGGCCGACCGCCACGCCGCCGCCGCCCGCAGCCGCCGCTTCCGCTCGCTCGCTTCCATTGCTGATCCACGGCCGCCGCTGCCGCCGACCTCACCGCGCCACCAACACCGCTGAGGCTCTCTCGCCGCGCGCCACCGCCGGGCCATCTTTGCCGCTGCGCGCCGGCCCGCCGAAGCGCTGGCGGGCTGGTTGCCTCCGCCGGCCGCCTGTCGCTCGCCCGCCGAAGCCGCGCGCGCGCGCTCCTTCCGCTGGCTGCCGCTGTCGATGCCGACGGGGACTCCGCGACGCGCGCGTCGCTTCTTGCCGCTTTTGGACCGGATGCGTTCGGTCGGTATTGGTCGAGTTTTTAAAACCGACCGATTAGTTAGGGTAAAAAAAAATTGCAGGCATTATATACCAAAGGCGCTACACTTCATCTAGCCTTATTCCACTTGGATTTGGTGGTTGTCTCCATCCGCGCAAGACTCGCCACCGCTTCTTCTTCTACATCGGCGTCGAAGGTCTTCCATTGACTGCCGTTTAGCAGCTCGAGGACGAGCTGCTTGTCCGAGAGGGGTGTAATGTTATAGACGTGGGCTACCGTGGGTCCAGTCGGGTTATTATTAGGAATTAGAGATTGGTTCCTATTCGAGTTAAAGATTAGTTTCCTTGTGTTAGAGATATAATTAGAGATATGATGTTAGTTACTATATCTGTTAGAGATATGATTGGGATTAGATTCCATCTGTTAGGAGGAGCCGTCTATATAAGAGGGCTACCGCATGCTATTGTAAGGAACCAGAGTAATAACAAAGTCTTCCTAGTCTATAGTCTCTCCCCTCTTCCTACGCCGACGCCATCCGGCTATCTTCTTGGTGGTGTTTACCCGTTATGAACTAAGGTTCATAACATACTCATTTACTGACTTCTAGTCTGGTGTTACCATTTTCCCTTAAAACTTTACAGACCATTGACATGATCCTATCTCTATATCAAGATAGTGTCCCTATAAGGTTCGGTATCATTTTGTACTCTTCAGGACTCATAAATATTGTTGAAGAAAACGATGGCACTCTTCCAGTAAATGGTGGATCTAAGAGCAAGGATGACACTTCCGTTTTGGTAATCATTTTCTGATATTTCTTTACTGTGATTTCTTGAGAGCTCTTTGCTTTGATGTATAGAAAAGGAGCTGGTTTTACATTAAAACTACTTAAGTCTGGGATGATTATTACCTTTTTTCCTAGCCTTTGTCGCTACTAGTGCTCTTTAGATACATGAATGAAATAATATAAATAGACAATTACATTCATTTCCATATTATCATCATGATGTCCAGCTTTTTTAAGAGGAATCATGCCCTCCAGCTTGTAAGGAAGTAAGGATCTTTTTATATTATACAATATTAAAGGGCCATCATGAAATGTAATGGACAGTTTTTATGTTATTAAAGATGCTTATGTGGTGCATTTTCTTTTCCTCAGTCAATAAATAATTAATTTACGGATCATGTCCTAGGATGCCCCATGTTTTGATTGTTGTATTGTGAATTTATCATTTCTGTGTATGCACATAGGCCACTTTTTTCCATTGACAGGTTGATATATAGCAGTGTAAGATAATAAGTAGCAGGTCCATGTACAGTTATTTTGTAATTAGTAGGTCCTCGTGCCATTTTAAACTAGAAGGCATGATCATTGGGCCATTGGTTGAATGTAAAACAAGAAATCTACGAAATATGCTTCATCCTATAATATGATATAGAACATTTTCTGCTCCTGATGTTCTTGTTTACACTGGATTAAGACTCTTAATTGGGTTGCTTCATTATTCCTGTTGTCTTCTGACATAATTTTGTAAAACTTGCTCTTGTGCATGGCTTTGATGTGCCATCTTTGGTATTTTTCTCTTTATACAGATAATAAGGCTTTTCTTGTACATCAAGGAGTCGTACTCAACACAGTTGGCATTCCAATTCCTAAGCAATGTGAGTGAACTTGCCAAATTTTACTTGGAAGTTATAATCGAAAGAAGTCAGTTTCCGCAAAATAAATAAATAAATCTTAGACTGCCTGTTATCTCTGGCATGGCTTGGTTATGTGCATGTTTGATTGTCTGCACAATCATCACTGGAATATATCGTTTTTCTGTATACTAGATCAATGTGATGCCTATAAAGCTGAGCTTGGCTTATTGATACTACTTGTTTTGAGCACATAATGCTTGTGTTTGTGGTGGTCTCCCTCCCTTTCCATGATTGATGACATTTGCATTCAGTTTTGTACTGAGTAGTAGTATTAAAAATTGTTGCAGATTGTTGATCTCATTAGGCCGAGTTGGCAAAGCTAAAAAAGTTTATGAGGTGCCTGCAGCCTGCATGACTTTGATTTTTGCTGAAATATTTCCCCACAAATTTATCACTGAAATCAAAAGTTGAGATTTGTTCTATATGTCCTGTCATGATTTGCTTTTCTAACTATATGTTTGTTTCTTCAGAAATTTTGACAATGGATGATGGAATTATATGTCTGACATAGCTTCTTAGAAATTAGAATATAGTGGCATTTGGGTTTATTGTTATGTTGGATATTGGTGTTGTTCCCTTGAACAAGATAATTCAGCTTGGTCTTACAACTTAGAACTTTCAAGTAACATATCACTAGTGAAACCGTGATATATTGTTCTTTGGTTAATAAAACCATGATCATGCTCTCTGCACATATTCTTTGGTTAATCATTTGGCCAAATGCCCCAAATTATATTGTCTGTAGATGTCTGAATTTTATGTAATTGTAATCTAGTAATATTTTCTTTTGTATAGATACATAAATCGGGGGATGATGGCGATGACCATAATGAAGAGTCTGTGGAGGCTCATCATGTTGAAGGGGCATTTGTTGATTCCTTATTGTAAGCATGTTCACTAAATTTTATATACTGTTGGGGATAAATGCCCATATAGTAGTGTGTTTCCCTTATGTTGTATCTGGTGATGTGTAGGTCAAGTGCTAAATCGCACCCTCAAGATGTGCTGCTAAAGTTGCAAAAAGAGAACATGTACAAGCAAGAGGCTGAAGAAAGTTCTCTTTTTGTTCGCAAACTTGGGTTGTATAAACTCCAGTGTTGTGTATTGATGAATGGACTCGTGCATGAATCAAATGAGGTAATAATTAATTATCCAACTTAAAGTTTGATAAAATGGGAGAATCATCAGGCCTCCATAATGTTTATTTAAGAACAGTAAGTTTGTCTATTCTACATTAGATAATATTTCTTTTGCTCCACAATTACCTGATACTAAGGAAATTACACAAGAATTTTTGAAGCAAAAACTAATATGGTACCATTTTACTACTTTATACTTTTTAAAGGATGCGACCATGAATGCTATGAACGATGAGCTTCCTAGGATACAAGAACAAGTCTATTATGGGCATATCCAGTCCCATACAGATGTTTTAGAGAAGTTTTTGTCGGAAAGTAGCTACAAGCGGTACAACCCATCAGTAAGCACAAAGATTTCTGAGAAATGTAGAACATTCGCTTTTAATCCAGTTAACCATATATTTTTCCCTCAGATTACTGGTAAGAGCACAGGGAAGAAGAAATTTGTCTCATTATTTGCATCATATCATCAGGAAAACACTGTACTTCATGACTTAAACTACTTACACTCTCATGGAAGTATGCTTCCTACTACTGTTTGCCTGTACATTGTCATCTATCCTCAAAGATCGTTGGTGTTGAAATATAGTTGTTAAATCTGCCTGCAGCTACAGATGATGTGAAGCCTGTGACTCATCTACTTGCTGTTGATCTTTCTTCAAAGATCGGGAGAAAGTTGCTTCATGAGGCCATACGTTACCTGGTAGATGCAGAAATTGTCTATCATATTCATGTCTATTCTAATATGATGTTTGTGTTGTTTTCCCTGATAATGTCTTGCTTTTCGACATGATACAGATGTCCGGGTCTAATAAAGCTCGTGTTGGTCTACTACTTTATGTCCCCAGTGATAGTTCATCCCCTATTTTACTTATGAAGCATATCTTTGATAGAACTATTTCATCTTTCAGGTTTGTTCCTCATGTTTTTTCAATAGAGATGCAAAATTGTACAGACTACAGACTATTTTTTTTCTCGAACACGCAGGAGAGCTGCGTATCATTATATTAAAGAAGAAGGAAACAAAACCCGGTTACAACAACACACACACCCAAAGGAACACAAAATTACATACGCGCCTTTTTCTAAAAGAACTCACGACTGGAACGACCTAGCCCCTAGGAACAAAGGTCGACAAGAAAGAGAGCCCTCTCGCTCCACCCAACGCCCAAAGGTGGGCCTCTCTCACAGAAGCAAAGAAGGTCAGAACCATATTGGCGGCAAAGGCATCAAAACACATTTGTTCCTATGCTTCCAAAGAGTCCAAGCCCCTAGGATAATGAGGAGTTGATGCCTCGTTGCAATTTGCCATTGACCATTTCAATGACTCTATACCACCATCCTCAAAAGAAGCATCATTTATCGTCGGCGCTAGAGTTTGTAGCCCAAAGCGATTAAGGAGGGAGAACTGAATTGCCTTGCAAACACACGGCTAGTGAGCAAGTGGTCAATTGTTTCCTCACCGGTCGCAATGAGGACATCGAATCGATGTGGAAGTCCACGCTGGCAAGACGGCTCGCGATCGAAGCAGCGCTAGAACCACATCCACATAAAGAAACGATAACGCTCGAGCCTGTGTTTTCCAAATACGATCGTAAAACCGAAATTTGACAGTAACCTTCAAGAATCCATCATAAGCGGATTTAGCCGAGTAAAATCTCGATGAAGATAGGCGCCAACGATGTACATCCGCAACTTCGGCGTAGTTCAACATCGAAAGAAGATCCCGAGATTTATAAATTCAGCAAGGATCCCAACCGAGAGAGCTCCTCGTATATCTCGGATCCAATCGTGATTAGGCAAACCATGGAGTACAAAGTGAGCTTGTTAGCCTTCCTTGCGAACAAGCAGCCTACTGTGAGAGGTGCAACATCCTCGATGCGTTGTCCAAATAGCCATCTATCCTTCCAAAATAAAGTGTTGGCACCATTGCCAACCATAGTTTCCATGGCCATAGAGAAAAAAGCCCGAACAGATTCATGAACCTGAATTTGAAATCCGGACCAAGGCCTTCCTGGGTCAGTTTTTTGCAGCCATAACCACCTCATCTTAAGAGACCAGCCGAGGAGTTTGAGATTTGAAATACCCAATCCACCAAGTTCACGGGGTCGCTCAACTTTTGCCCAAGCAATTAAGCAGTGACCGCCTTTGGCGTCTTTTCTTCCCCTCCAAAGAAAGCCTCTTCGAATTTTGTCTATTGCCTTAATAGCCCATGCTGGTAGCTCAATGGCCATAGAGAAATAAGCAAGCATCGCAGTGAGCACATATAGGATCGCATCGCTCGCCCACCGAGTCATCAAGTCCGCTTCCACCTGTGAAGTTGGTCGCTATGCGATCGATAGTGGGTTGCAGCTGTACCTTTGTCAATTTTCTTAAAGAAAGAGGAAGTCCCAAATATTTGATGGGAACTCAGATCCCACAGGCAAGCGCCTCAGATCATGGCAAGATCCACCCAACACCGAATTGGGAAGACATTACTCTTCCAGACATTTGTTTGAAGACCAAGCATCACCAAAGAGTTGCAAGATAGCCAAAACCGTGATCGATCTCATTTACAAATGGCCGAGGAAGATCACCACATCATCGGCATAAAGGGATATGTGGTGTTGTGTTGGTCTAGAGGAGAGGGGCTGCAACAGTCCTTCCTCCGAAGCGCGCAAGATTAAATGGCTGAGAACATCCATGATGAGAATAAAAAGCATTGGTGATAAAGGATCTCCTTGCCGCAATCCTCTCTGATGCGAGATGAAGTCACCGGGGGTCCCATTCAAGATAATCCGGGTGGATGAGGAAGAAAGAAGCCCACTGATCATATCACACCAGATCTGGCCAAAACCCAACTTTTTCAAGACCTCCAGGAGAAAGGGCCAATTGACTGAATCAAAAGCTTTTGAGATGTCCAATTTGAGGAGGATCCTTGGTCGCTCTCACGTGAAAGAACCTCACCGATTGTTGCACAAGCATAAAATTATCTTGAATAAAACGACCTTTGATGAAAGCACTTTGATTTGGGGTCACCATGTGCTGCAGCATGGTTCAAAATCCTGATGGCACGGTTTATCGGTGAGACCCAGAATCAAAACCTACAGATGAATTTTTGATTTTTTGAATTTTGGCCGGTTTTTTCCGTTTTCGATTCACGCTTTTTCCAAGCACGGTTTCAAAATATCTCAAAATTCAAATTTTGATTTTTAAATTGTGAGCGGTTTACCGGTTTTTCAGAATCCCGCAGAATCACGGTTATCAGCACGGCCCGATCGATTTTTCCTGGTTCGCTTTTGGAACCTTGGCTGCAGGTAACCAGCTAGCCTATTAGCCAAAATCTTTGTAATCAGCTTGGCAAAACTGTGTACAAGGCTTATAGGCCGGAAATCTTTGACATTCCACGCTTCATTCTTTTTTGGGAGAAGAGTAATATATGCTGAATTCAGCAGACAAAAATTCCTAAAATTTCTGCTCCACAAGGCTGAAATAGCTACCATAATATCCTCTTTAATGATTGACCAGCAAACCTTATAGAATCTTCCAGTAAAACCATCTGGACCTGGAGCTTTGTCCGAAGGAAGCTGCTTTATAGTATTCCAAACCTCATCCGCAGTGATAGGAACATTCAGAGCACTAAGATCAAGAGAATGGATTCCTAACATGTCCAGATCAATAGAACGGTCCCTGATCACACTAGAGCCGAGCAGTTATTATAGAAATCAAAGATCAACTCGCTTTAGCATCATGTGTCGTGATGCCTGTCTCCCATCCGTGAGCTTGGCAATAAAGTTCTTTCTCTTGCGATGTCGAGCATGAAGGTGGAAAAGGTCGTGTTAGCATCACCGCCCCAAGCCAATCTATACGAGACCGAATTTGCAATTGTTCGCAAAGCGAAGACAAAGCAAGAGAAAGTTTTTAGCATACCGCATGACCAATGTTCAAGAGGGGAAAGAGGGCGATTATCTTGCGCAATCTCAATTTGATGCGTAACTTCCTAGCAAGGGCAAGTGGGAACTAATATGGCCAACCTTGCTTTGGCTCCAACTCAAGTCCCTTGCAGAGCTTTGAATTTCTTGGACAGAGACCATTGGGCGGGAGCTCGCTGCACGTAAGACCATGCGTGCTCAATCGCCATCCGAACTCGTCTAGCTGCGCCAAAAGGATTCAAAGTGGAACCTTCTTTCCCCGCTTTATTATCTCGCACCCAAGTAACAAGGGCAATGATCGAATCTTCGAGGTGCGCTTTGCAAAAAGCGCTTAGGAAAAATTGTTCCCAATCCACCGCACAAAACACTCTATCCAATTTGACTAGAGTAGGCGAGTCTTGGCCATTAGTCCATGTATATTTGCGACCATGAAGAGGTAATTCTTTAAGAGCCAAATCATTAACAAGACGCTTAAGCGACCCATCATAGCACGGTTCAGATTTACGTTGTTCTTGTCCTCATCCTTTAAAATGAGGTTGAAATCTCCGCAACCACCCAAGGGTCGGGCAGTGAATCAATGTCCTCAGCTCTTGAAGAAATAGAATCTTATTATCATTTCCTTGCGGCCCATAAACACATGTAATCCACCAGGCCTGTTGGTCTGCTGGACAGAACTGCACACTGGCACTGAAAGAGTCGACTCTGGTTGCACTAGCCGGTCCAAACTGAGATTTCCAAGCAATAAGGATGCCCCCACTAGCACCAGCCGAAGGCAGCTCAATAAAATGAGAGAAATCCTGGCCATGCATGGAGAGAATTGTCCACCTAGAAACTAACGACATTTTGGTCTCTTGGAGACAAACAATATCCGCTCTTGAGGACTGAACCAAAGTACGCACAGAATTTTGTCGTGCAGAGGAATTAAGTCCTCGCACGTTCCAAACCAAAATGTGAGACGGATTCATTTTCCACTGACAAAGAAGCGACCAGAAAGAATAAACAGTTAGCACTCGAAGGTACACCCTTCGTCATTATCATCCGGAGGAACCCAGCCAAAAAGTGCAGCCAAAGCTCGAACCTGTGAAGAAAGGGGCTGCCCAAACACTTTGGCATAATCCTGCAACGCTTGTTGACTGAGTTTCTCCTGTGTTCCAATAATCCCCAAAGATCTCATCACCTTTTTCTTTTGTTGATTAGGCTCAAGATTAGCAGGAAACTCTGGCCCTACCCCTCCCTTATTCAGCCTCCTGCTACGGCGCAGGACAGAGCCTGACGGGAGTTGAGAGGCCGGCCGTTTTTGAGTCGCCGGCACAGGAAGCAAACTATGAGTGGCTTGGGTGACCTTGGCGAGGAAGGATTTTACCGGCCAAAGACTTGGCTGGATCGATGCCGGGGATGGCATGACGACGCTGGCGACGACCCGCGAATGGGCCCGGCGCCACCGCTGGAACTGCGGCGGAAAGCTCTTTTGCGCGCGAAGCAACAACCCTCTCCTCCGCGCGAGAAGTCGGGGTAGCTGGGACGAGTTGCAAGGTGGTCCCAGCAGCAACAGGAGGCTCCAGCGAGGGCATCTCTGCGCCAGCTCCCAACGCCAGAGGATCGTCCACAGTCCGCATGCTTCGAGGATCATCACGAAGAACAGAGGAAGACCGTGCTGGGCTGGGGACCACAGGGACGGCCGACGCGATCGCCTTCTCCAGAGGATCTGCTGTGTCGGGGGAGACAGCGCAATCGATCTTGGTTCTGGGGACATCTCCCGCAGGCGCCCTCATCTCGGGAAGAGGCGGCTTGGAGCTGTTGCCGCCAAAAGCTGCGGAGGGGACCGGGGAGGTGTCGCAGGCTTTGGATGCCACGTGTCCAGCATGCAACCCAGTGGGCCCAAGGCGAAGCTTGACCGGGATGCGACCCCTCTGGCGGTCTCCGGCGCTCCTCGCCGGCGAACTGCTTCGGGAATGCGGCGGAGGAGAGGGCTGCAACTGCCGAATTCTGGCCGTCGCCTGACCAATGATGGTCGCAACACGGCCGATGATGGTCGTCGCCTGCTCGATGGAGGCGACGGAGAGCGCACGACGAAGGGACTCCTCAGCTTCGGTGACCTCCAGCCCGGAAACGCGATCACTACGTCCAGAGGTTTGCCGAGGCCGCCCGCCAGAAATGGCACCATCATCCGCCGGACCAGACGAAGAGGTCAGGCCCGCCAGCTGCAAAGGAGATGAGGAAGCTGCCGTAGTCGACGAGATACGCCGCCAGACCGAGGTGCGTCCCCGCGACGAGGGACCGGGGCAGGCAGAGGAGAGGTGGCCAAGTTCCTTGCAGGTGCAAGCGCGATCGGACATCGACACTCGCGCCGACGGCGAAGTGGAGAAACAATTGAAGCACTTTCCACGGTTGTGCCGGAACGGACGACGAGTCGCCAGAGGAGGATGACGCGCCTACTCCGGCCGGCGACCAACCACCGTGTCCATCCATCTTCACTCGGTTCTTGAGGCGCTCCGGACGTGAAGAGTCTCGGCCACGATCGGCAAGGAGCGGTGAAGTGCAAGCGCCGCCGTGAACTGCAGGCACCCGGCCCGGCAGCCTCAAGACCGCCGCAACCTCGCCGACCGGCACTGTAGAGGACAACACCACATCGCGGAAGGAGGTGGGCAAGGAAGGTCCGAGGCTCGCAGGGAGACGGAGGAGAATCTTCACCCAACGCTCCAACTCGAGCGCCGACCGTGGGAAGTCGGCGCTGGGAGAGGAAGAGGCGGCGCTTGAGGCGCGGTGAAGGAGGTGGCCGGCCGGGTCCGGGGTGGACGACGGCTTGCTCGAGGTGGCCGCGGGTCCAGGTGGACGCCGGCGCGGAGAGGCATCTTTCCGCCATCCTGAAGTTTTTTAGACTACAGACTGTTGTTGGCAACGGTGCCACCCTTCCCGTGGTCGGCACCGGTTTGATGGATGGGCCAATTCCAAGTGTGCGCCAAGGTGATGACGGTGCGAGCGGTGGTGGTTTGACGGCTGGCTGAAAGTTTCGTCGTAATCAACACCGGCGTGGTGAAACCGCGAAGGACCCAACGAGCCTTGTATCCGCCGAGGAACCATCAAAGATGAAACTTATGTTTGAAAATCCACTTGCGACCACCACATTGGCGTTGTTTGGGCGAGGAACAAGATCCCATGTGTGGTTGTCCGTAAGAGCGACATGTTCTTCTTCCATTGCTCAGCGCCGCCGGGATTGGTAGAGCATCGCGCATGAGCGCGAATTGGGGATGCGAGCTTGATTATGCGTGGCAAGACGAGGTCGGCGGTACTTGTCTTCCCGCGGTTGCCATGCCATGAGAGTTGGCAACCGGGATGGGACAGCCGTTGGTGGAACCGAGGCGATCTTGACGAGCGCGCGGAGACGAACGGCGCCGAGCGACGAGAGGCCCCCGCAGAGGAGGGTGTGGGCGCCTGAGTAGACATGAACGACCGCGGCTTGATGAAGCGAGGCGAGGCGCCACAGCGTGTAGGTCGCTGAGGTGGACGCCGGGCGCTGCGCGCGCTGGAGACGTCGTGGGCGCGAGGCGCGCCGGACGCCGGGCGCCGGGACGCCAGGTGCCGTGGGTGAGGCGAGCAGTACCGGGCGATCCGCGGAGAGTGCGGAAAGCCCGCGTGGCGAGTGGGCGCGCGGTGGCCTCGCCCGACCATCGGCGGGGGCGTGAGGCCGGTGTACCGCAGAAAGGGTAGTACTGGTAGGGGTAATCGTTAGTTAGAAAATCGAGCTCTGCAGGAGGCGGAGGCCGACGAAGAGAGAAAGGAAATGTTGTTTCATCAAAACAACATGGCGAGAGATGATGACACGATGAGTGGCGAGTCGAGGCACCGTGAGCCCTTGTGGTCGCGAGTGAGCCGATGAACACACAAAGAGTTGAGCGTGGAGCGAGTTTGTGGGCAGCGGTAGCGTAAGGTTGGGGTAACAGTGCACGAAGCGCGCAGTCATGGTAAGAGGGAGGTGCCATGGAGCGCAGCGAGGGTGCTCATGTGGAGGTTTTGGTGGGGAGCCGATTGAGGAGGAGAGTGGCGGTGGCAAGAGCATCGGCCCGAGAGGAAGGGGCATGGAAGCTCAAAGCAGAGGGTTCGGGTGACATTGTTAGTGGCGCGAATCATGCGTTCGGCTTTCCGCTTTTTGTGAGGTGTAAGGGCAAGACATGCGAAGAGTGACATCATGAGCGAAAGAAAGCACGAGAGGCCGAGTTGTCAAACTCGCGACCATTATCACATCGAACCGTTTTGATGGTGCGTAACCGAGTGTGCACATGAGCAAAAAATTGGAAATAGTGGAAAAAGTATCGGACTTCAACCAAGAGGGAACGCCCAAAGAAAATGAGAGCGATCATCGAGAATCACCAAGTAATATTTGAAACCGGATACTGCGTGACAGGAGAAGTCCATAGATCACAATGAACTAAATCAAAGTTTTTAGTTGCTCAGACAGGAATTGCTAAAGGAAGCGAACATGGCGCCAAGTTGACACGCATGGCGAGAGGGTGTGGCGTCGGACTTGCCGCAGATGATTGAAGAAGATCGAACAAGGCTCAAGAGCAGCCTTGCCGGATGACCGAGGCGATGGTGCCAAGTAGTCGAGGAGGAGTGGCTACCGTGGCGCAGGGCCGGAGGAAGACGGCGGCACTGCAAGGTGTAGAGGGCCCCAGTCGTTACATCGAAGGAGGTGTTCTTGGAATGGAGATCCTTCACGAAACACCAAGAGAATCAAATTCAATCAAACAGAGTTGTCGATGGTGAATTTACGAACGTAAAGAAGGTTTTTAATAATATCGGAGCAACAAGGACATTGTTGAGGCGAAAAGGTCCAGAATAATGGAGAAACCGGTGCCACCACGGAAGGGTGGCACCGTTGCCAACAACAATGGAGGAGGGAAAGGAAGAGAAGAGGTGGCGGTGACCATACCGTGGTTGGAGGCAATATGAGAGGAAGCACCGAGTCGATGACCCAATCGGAGGTGCTTGGTGGCGAGCGAGGCGACGGGTGCGGCGTTGGCGAGGAACTCGGGGTCCAAGGCGTCGGTGACGAAGTGTGGGGACGCGCTGGGCGCTGGTAGTACCACGTGGTGCACCGCCATGAGTGCTTGTGGTGATGGTGGCGCGGCGACACGAGGCGTGGTCCGCGAGACCTCTCCGGTTGGGCTCAGGCCACATGTGGATGGACCCGTCAAGGGTTGAGGATGGAGGGCCATCGCCGATCGCGGCGCCACCGTGCCGCTTGGAAACCACCTTGGGAGCCGCTTTGGCCACGTCGGCTGCGGCGCGCGCCGCGGCCATTGCCGCCGCCGGACGCCACCGGCGGCTGATGAGGGGCGCGAGCAAAGCGGCAGAGGCGCGGAGGAGGAGGCGGCTTGGTGGAAGACGAGGCGATGAGGCGGCGGAGCGACGGCGATGCCATGTTGAGCTCGGCGAGCGCGGTCGCGCGCGGCGTCGGTGAAGGAAAGGGGCATTGCCGAGCGACGAGCTGCGACATGAACCGAAAGCGTTCGTGAGGCCGCGAGGACGTTGAGCACCGTGAGTGCGGTCTGCGACGGGCTCGCCGAGGTCGGCAAGAGAATCTGCCATGGTCTTCATCTTCCGGCAGAAATCATCGACGGAGAGGGTTCCCTGGCAGGTGGTGCGGAACTCGGCGTCGAGGAGCATGGCGCGGGATTCGCGGTTGTTGAAAAATCGCCGCTCGAGGCGAGCCACGCCTGCCGAGCGGTGATGCCGTCGCGCTCGTGAACAACGTCGAGAAGGTCGGGGGAGATGGTGTTGAAGATCCACGAGACAACCGCGCAGTCCATGCGGGACCAGGCCGCGTCGTGGAGACGGGTGTCGTCGCTGAGGACGTGGTCCTTCAGCGCGAACCGACCGAGGACGAGAAGGAGGTAGCCGCGCCATTTGGAGTAGTTGGAGGCTGCGCAGTCGGGACGATGGGGATCAAGTTCTTGATGTTCGCAGGCGGCGGCTTTGGCCGCAGTGGGTGATGGCCGCGGCAGAGGACACGGGGCGAGGTCCTCGTTGTCGGACGGAGCGTCATCACGGAGGACCTCGCGCTAAGTCGTTCCGGGGAATAGGCTGGCGTTCGGTGGCAGCTGCGCGCTGAGTCGGTCGGCGGCGCGGCGACCGGCGCGCTCTCGGCATCGGCGCGGATTTGAGGAGGTCGCCTCCTCCGGAGTTGCCGGGCTACGCCGTAACTGGAGGAGCGCAGGAGGCGGCTTCATCTTCCGGTCGCTTGGCGGCGGCGATGGCTTGCCGCGGCTTGTGTGGCGGCGGTGGCACCGAGCCGCCAAGGCCGGAATCGCCGGATGAGGCCATGGCGGGTGCGTCAAGAGGCGGCGCGCGGCGAAAGCGAGCGAAGAAGAGGAGCGGCGAGCGCGCGGCCAAGGTCGCGGCTATGGCGCGCGAGGAGCGTGCTGCTCGAGACAGCGCGGCTGCTGGCGGCGCTGGCGCCAAAAGGAGCGAGCGAGGGGATGCGGTGGGGAAGGGCACAGGACCAGTTAGTTGACTGATACCATGATAGAAGTAAAGCCAACAGGCTTAGAGTACTTGATAATCATAGATTACAAGGGGGATTACATATATATAGGAGTACAGAGGGAGCCCAAAGGGCTAGGCCAGCCTGGAGGTGGCGCATAAGTCTAGGATACAGTGAGAGGTAATTAATTCTAACATTTGCGTTTCACTTAACATTGCATACATCAAGCTTGTCTCTGATCTAGTTGAGTTATTTCTTGTTCTAGCTATAAGGAAAAGGTACTGGACTTCCTGCATGGGCTCTGCAAATTTTATGAAGGTCAACATATGCCTGCCTCTTCGTTGGTTGGTGATAACACTATGATGGAAAAGGTGTATAGCTTAGCTGCTGAAACTGCCTTGCCTGTTGATGATTATAAAGCGTGGTTTACAAGCTTTTCTGCTGATACAGTTATCAAAGGGATGGATAAGGTCTGTATCTGAGCTCTCTTGTCCTCTTTGCAAAATTCTCTCTTAATTAAATTGTTAGTATGTGTAGTTTTGTGCGGCTCTCTTAACTGGGCTCAGGCAACCCTAGCAAGACTTCCTTTTCTTTTGTTTATTTGATAGCTCAGTTTAATTTGTACACTAGCTTGATTGACCAAGTCGATCTCGCCATTATGGAAGCTAAAGCTAGCTCAAGTTTGGCTTGAATGGGCTTAACAGCTGTAGAAATTACAGAAGCTCTAGCCATAATGACTCAGTTCTAGCTTGGCTAATATTGTACTTGGTTTAGCTTAAGATCCCCTAGAAACCATTATGTGTATGTACCTGTGGGTTGTATCTATGTATTTAAGCCAGCTTGAGCTGAAATTGATGTTGAACACAGACTTGGCCCAGTATTGGCTCAATTTTCGTAAGATCTGAGCAAAATCGAGCAGGAACCAAGCTGCATGCTAGCATTAATCTTTTCGCCTACTCCTGTTTACATAGCATGCTCTCAGGACTTGTTACACAAAGTGCATACTATAATCCTAGGTAGATTCTCAGAGGGTCATCACTACCTGCTTCTGGCAAGTGGCCCACTGGTTCACCCCCAGTTCAAGACCACTTTAGCCATTCAGACAAAACCCTTGTTCAACATTTTTTTTGACAAGACAGTAGGGGGGAATCCTACTGTAAATAACCCTTATTTAACTTGACCAACCGCAGGCCAGTTTTCAGTAAAAACCATAAAAGGAAGTTGTGAATGTTCTCCGTACGTTTCAGTTTTCAAGGTCAATAATTTTCTGTCAGTTTCCTATCAAATTTGCTCAGAAACATATCCCATATATTTGTTTGGTTGTGCAGTTGTCTGACTTCTTATTTGGGAAACTGGGGCTTGAATTTGGTAGCAATGCCGTGATCACCAATGGACGGATAAGCTTTATGTTCCCTTCGTCTATCTATTGATGTCCAAACCAGTTTAATGGTCGTAGTTCTTGTGGTGGCTGGAAAATGGAAATACACCAATACCTATTACCACTGTCAAGGAGTGCTATCGCCGGTATGCCAGTGCATACACTACTGGACTATTGTGCAAATTTTGAATTCATGATAACAATTATTTGTGGTCACAAGGTTATTTCCATCGGATTTCTAAGCAGCTTCTGTAGTTTATGAATTTATGTTGTTATTTCCTACCTTGCAGGTGTTTGCTGTAACTGAAGGAGACTCGTTTCTAACCGATGATTTAGGTCTCCTCGAGTCTATGGAGTACAAGTTAAGAACAAAATACATACATGAAATAATTGAAGAGGTTGAATGGGAAGGTGTTGACCCTGATGACCTGACATTCTGACAAGGTAGGTTATAGGCATGTAGTAGTTCCAGACTTCCAGTGGCTTTTCTGTAGGGGTTTAATTAGCTACACTTAAAAGGCTCAATTGTGTATGGCCTAGCCTAATTGGTGTCTTCAAATGCTTTGTTGTGTGAGGTACATATTTTTACTAGCACTTTTATCTGTCCTTCATATTAGACGATTAGCTCTGGATACGTCACAAGTTCCACAATTTTTTCCTTTGCTGTTTTCCTCGATTTTTCAGATGACAGTTAATCATGGATATTATGTTTAAAAATTATTTGGTTTGAAGGAATACTTTCATCTGGAATTATTAGAATAAAACTATAATGCAAAATCCTTTTGTTTATTGAGAAATCACAATCTATGTACTTTGTTTGCAGCAAATTCTACAGCGACATCATCATGTTGGTCTCGTCGTCAATGTCTGTTCGTGAAAGGCCGTTTGAAAGAGCCCATTTTGAAATTTTACATGCAGAACACAGGTAAATTTCCTCTTTTTTGCATGGATGAACATTCAACTGGAATATATGCATTATGTAATATCACTATTTCTAAAAGCTGTACTAGGCAAGTTACACATTGTGTTTAGTACCGGTAACTAGCCTTTAATTGGCTAAAACACTTTAGGGAGGAACCTACAACTTGGCTACAAATGGTTTGTGACAATTGACAAAACTCTATAAATTGGTAAGTTCTAATAATTTGTTTAGATGCAAAAGCGATGAGAAACTTGGCTCAGTGTGATTGTGTGAATAATCATAAGCTCGGAGTAATACCTCTAATGTAAAGTCCCTAAACTGGCAAGGTTTTGAAAAACTGAGCGCTCACTATTTCTAACTGCCAGCATGTTTATTTTAATGTTAAAAGCCTTGTATTGTTAATGAAATTATGCCTGCAAACACAAGTTTTATGTTTTCTGGTCCATGTTTTAACTAAAATATTTGTTGGTTAATATCATGTCAAACTATTATGCTGTCGTGCTGGATTTTGGAACTTCCTTGATCCACTAACATATGCTGATACTATGATTTGAAATGCTAAGAGTCTGTTCAAACTTTGTTTAGCTGCACTGAGCTTATTGGGTCTTAAGTCACTCCTCACATTTATGATTTATCTACATATGCAAGAAGCTTTCAACATCAAAACTATGAAAACAAACATGGAATGATCCATACACTAGGCTCAAGCACAGGTTGATTCCTTTTTCAACTAAGCCCAATTCCCAAGCACAGAGTTTTTACTTGAGCCTACATAAAGCTTGGACTATTCTTGTATTTTTGTTGATAACATCAAATGGTTTGCTTTCATTTCGTTCTCTGTCATGCAGTGCAATTGAACTGAATAATATGAATTCAAGTATTCACATTGATGCTGTCATTGATCCGTTAAGTCCTGCTGGGCAAAAACTTTCTCCACTTCTACACATACTCTGGAGACAGATTCAACCGAGCATGAGGATTGTCCTTAATCCTATTGTACGTATTTTATTATTCTTCTACCATATTCTTCTGCATATGAAATTAATGGAAACTTTTACCCATTGCTGTTGAGTAGTTTTTGTTTTAAGGTTCTGAATTATTAGTCGAGAAATAGTTTTTGTTTTAAGGTTCTGAATTATTAGTCGAGAATTGAACCAAGTAGTCATTATATAGGGGCATCTTGTTACCAGTAGGCTACTGAATGCTTTAAATCTTAGTGTCTTACTATATGCCACTTAAGTGGCTTAGTTGTTGCTAAGGTTGGGTGATGCACCTTAATAGTTCATAGTGCTATCTCTTTTTTTTGAGATATTTGATTTATCTTTGTGGTCACACTTACAATCAACAACAAAAACATTTTAAGTTTTAACCAACTTCACTAGCTAGAGATTTGCTGGCATAATTATTTTATATATTCTCTGAAAGCCTTATTTTTTTAGTGAATAGGACAATTCAGTTGCATATTGGCGATGCCCGATGGCATGCCTCAACTCTAGCAAAACTTAGCATAATAATCATTGTAGTTCTCTCATAGTTTGTGTTAAGTGTATTAGAGATAAGGTATTAGAGATAGAATAGGACTCTTATTTGTTTCCTTATATGACTTGTATTTCTTCCATATACCCTCTTGTACTCTTCTATATATATGGCCCTTTGGGTCTCATATCAATACACACAATATTCATAACATGGTATCAGAGCTTAGGTTAAAACCCTAACCGATCTACTTCATTATTCTTTGCTGCCCCCGGGAAGATTGATCTCCTCTCCCGGGGCGCCATCTCTTCCGATCGTGGCGCGTGATGCATGTTGCCATTGGCGCCATCTCCCGCCAACTGTCCGACGCCGTCGGCTCATTTTCCCCTGCTCCTGGCTCATGCGGGTCACCTCCCACCCGTGGCGTCCACCTCCCACCCGAAGCAAGCTCATCGTCGCCGGATCTGGGCTCAGATGTCGTCGTCGTTGGTGCTGGCCGCCGCCGTCCTCGGGTTGCCGACTATCTCTGGATCCGGTCGCCTCTGGCCGGATCCGTCGCTCTCTTCGCCCGAGGACGCCGAGCCGTCATCCGCACCGCAGGCGTCTCAACTGCCGCGCCCAGCCGACCGCCGGATCCGCCGAGCGCTTGATCTCGCCTTCCGTCGCCGGATTCGGCGCTCTCGCGCCGCCACTGCTGCGTCTCTCGCCGTCCTCTTCTTGGATCGCCACCGCTCGGCCTCTTCGCCGAATCGGCCGCGCCGCTTCGGATCCGGCGGCGTCCGGCCGCCGCGCCGCCGAGCTCGTCGGGCCGTATCTCTTCTTGGATGCCGCCACCGCTAGCCTCTTTGCCGGATCGCCGCGAGAGATGGGAGGGAGGATCGGGGTGTGAGAGAGAGAGAGAGGAGAGGGGATATTATGGGGTGAGGTGTTTTGAGCGAAAAGGTTTTTCTTTCCCATTTGCTAGTATCACATTCTTTGAGTCGGTCTTGAGTCTTTCATTGCGTTTATCTAAATCTGTAGTCTCTCATTGTTAGTTAAATCGGCCGTGCGAGTCCACAAATTTATTATCGATCATAGAAGTGTAGGAATTTTCTTTTGCATGGCACCACGCTCTTTTCCTTGAGCCGCTGCAGATCGTAGAAGTCTTTATGATGCCGCCGCTTCTCTTTGAGCCGCCGGCCCGAGTTTTTAAGGCCGCCGCGCTTCTTCTGCACCGCACCTCCATTGCGCTTTTTGTGCATCTGCGCGCATTGTCTCGAGCTTCGATGCGTGCGTCATGCTTCTATCTATTCCTCTTCAGCTTGATTTGACAGTTTCTTCGAAGACTGCACGCAACGACGACTTTATCACGACTCGGATGTCGGATTTATCTTGTTTTAGTGTTAACCCTTTTTCAAATGCAATGCTATTGCATACGCCTTGCATTTGTGGGGGGGGGGTGTTAAGGGTATTAGAGATAAGGTATTAGAGATAGAATAGGACTCTTATTTGTTTCCTTATATGACTTGTATTTCTTCCATATACCCTCTTGTACTCTTCTATATATATGGCCCTTTGGGTCTCATATCAATACACACAATATTCATAACAGTTTGCATGTATAGTCCTATAAACAATTGTTTTCGTTCTATCAGTTCTTTATGCATATTGAGTAAATCATGTTCAATTGTTCATCCCCATGAGCAATTTATACGTTGTTTGTCTGTCTTACAGATAGTAAGATGCAGTTAAAACTATCTTTATTTGAAGTCTATTATTGGAGAAACTACTGTTTGTTTTGTGTTATCTAAAACCCTATTACTATATCTACGTGGATGTACATGATTTTATGCTTGAGCTTGCACTAGCTATGTTCCTACCTATATTTAATGCTGACATTTTCGGATTATTTTCAGAGTTCCCTTGTGGATCTTCCTTTAAAGAACTACTACAGATTTGTTCTTCCATCAATGGTAAGACCGCACATACTCACTGACCAGCGCATTCCCACTGTCTACAATAATGCTTGGCCATTTGATATGCAGGATGATTTTAGCAGTGCAGACTATTCTGTACATGGACCTAAAGCTTTCTTCTCAAATATGCCACTATCCAAAACACTTACAATGAACATTGATGTTCCTGAACCATGGCTTGTCGAACCTGTCATTGCCATGTAAGTTAACAATAAAAAATTAAGCAAATACCAGAAATTTAATTTATTCTTCACCTTCTTGTGGTTGTTTTCCATGTGTCAGCCATGATTTGGACAACATTCTATTAGAGAATCTTGGTGATGTTAGAACATTGCAGGCAGTATTTGAACTTGAAGCACTCCTCCTGACGGGTATGATCATTTGGTAATCATCTCTTTGGTTCTGGTGGATTATATAGTGAACAGGAAAAATTTTCTTTCAGGCCATTGCATGGAAAAGGATCGAGACCCTCCCCGTGGTCTGCAGTTTATCCTTGGCACCAAACAAAGACCGCACATGGTAGACACACTCGTCATGGCCAACTTGGGTTACTGGCAGATGAATGTTTCCCCCAGTGTGTGGTACCTACAACTGGCTCCTGGTCGTAGTGCTGATCTGTATGAACTACCTTCGAAACTCATTGCCATAGATAGCTTGAGGGGCAAACTTATACACATTGAAGTGCAAAAAAGAAAAGGCAAGGAGCACGAGGACTTATTAAATGCTGCCGATGAAAACCACTTCCAGGAAAAGATGGTCTGTTTTTTATTTAGTTGTAAAACACATCCTAGAAATTCTAAACATCATTCTTTTAAAATCATTTTCAATGCAGGATAACAAAGGCTGGAATAGCAACCTTTTGAAATGGGCTTCTAGTTTCATTAGTGGTGATGCATCATCAAAAAAGAAAGCTGAGAAAATCACCGTAAGTGTTTCTTCTATCGGTTATTTATGTTCATACTGCATGTTACTGCAAGCATGGTATAGAAAAGAAAAACCAAGTTTTGCTCCTGGAAAGTTTCAATCTTCCAAAATTTCACGATTTTCTTTTTAGAGTGCTTCCAAAACTTCCAGGAATTTTGTATAGAGAATTACTCTAGTGTAATTTTACAAAGAGAACTTTGCAAAGGCATGTTTTGATCAGCCTACCACAAGTACAGTTAGTCCTTGGGAAACTACACAAGAACTGATACAGAATGAGACAGATTCGGAAAACCTACACTATGTTAGCTGCACATTTGGTTTTACTGAGAGGAATTTACATGTTTAAAAATCTAAAACACTTGGAAAGCTGAACCTGAACTTTGTTAGGAGTTTGATTACCTGTTTGATGAAAAATGCCAATGAACTGTTCCTAGTTACAGCTTTGCTGCTGTTATTGCTAATGAATTAGATATCTTTCTTTACTTGATCATTAAATATACTATCATAAATATGTATTTACAGGAAAATGTTTAGAGAATAACGATTCCATATGTAAAAGTTACAGACTAGTTCCATGCATGTAGCTTATATTACTGGTTCTATTCCACATCTGGTGCTGAGATAAATATCCAACAGTTTTGCTGTGCATTTTTGTTCAGGACCTTAAGGATGCAAGACAAGGGGAAACAATAAACATTTTTTCTGTTGCTTCTGGGCATCTGTAAGTGGTCCATTTCTAGGACATTTTAGCTATTTCCTGTAAATATGTATGCCATTCTCTGTGGATCTCCATGTTTGTTTATATTTTATCTTGTTGACACTTTTACACAGATATGATAAAAGCATTTTCTCAATTACTTGCTAGCTGTTATGTTTTTGGGCTAGCTGCTGACATTATTAGAGTAACACATAATTCAGGTAGTATTTCTGTACTGAACCGTACAAACAGCTATTCTTGTACTCTAGTCCAATGTTGCTAGAGCTATGTCTTGGTTATAAATATACATCATGCAGCATTTCAATCTCCAAAGAACATGTCATACTGAGAAGTAATGAGAACATGTGATTTAGCTGCAACGTACTCTGTTGCAGGTACGAGCGTTTCCTCAAAATAATGATTTTGAGTGTTTTAAGGAAGACACAAAGGCCAGTGAAATTTTGGTTCATAAAGAATTGTCTATCTCCACAGTTTAAGGTAGATGAGCTGCCTTTGAGTTGATTAATTAATATGTAGAAATTAGACATCTCTGTTGTCTAACCAGTAATCTTGCCAGGATGTCATACCCCATATGGCTCAGGAATATGGATTTGAGTATGAGCTTATCACATATAAATGGCCAACATGGTTGCACAAACAGAAAGAGAAGCAACGAATTATATGGGCATATAAGATCTTGTTTCTGGATGTCATATTCCCACTTTCGCTGAGGAAGGTATTTTCCCTCTATGTTTTTGTCATCTTGTGATCCTTGTAATTTCATGACGTTCCTTCAATAACTAAAAGCAATCCTGCCCTCATTGAATTCTAATGACATTCTTTTTCTGATACTTTCCGGATAGGTTATTTTTGTTGATGCTGATCAAATTGTGAGAGCAGACATGGGAGAACTGTATGACATGAATCTGAAGGGTCGTCCCCTTGCGTATACTCCATTCTGTGATAACAACAAGGAGATGGATGGCTATCGATTTTGGAAGCAAGTTAGTTACCAACTTACCATGAACAATATTACTACAGCAGATGAGATTATTCATGGAAACATAAAAAATGAACTTGTTTTCTCAAGTTGTTTGCTGACTCCTTTTGTTCTTTTCCCCTTTGTGAAAGGGTTTCTTTTTTTTTTCTTTTTTTCTTTTTTCTTTTTGAAAACGCAGGAGAGCTGCATTTCATTTCATTAGAGAGAAGGGGGTCCCTACAGGATCCTCACTCATACGGGGACCAAATATGAGCGAGGCTTTACACGGACTCAAGAAACAAACAAAAGCGACCAAACACAACTCGACCTAGCCCTATCGGACAAAGGTTGCAAACGCAAGACCTAGCCCTTGCAGATTCTTCGCCTGACCATGCACCAAAGGCTATGCTCGTCCTTGACTCACTCCAAATCGTGTTAACCGAAGGAGAAGCCCCTCAAACACACAAGCATTCTGTGTTTCCATAAAATCCAGGTGCCAAAAATCCAGGTGAAAGGGTTTCTGGAAAGATCATCTGCGAGGAAGACCATACCATATCAGGTGCGTGACCTTTTGCATCAAGTATGCTATAATAGTTGATTATGATGAATAAGTCCCTGTACTGTGGTCTTTGTGGGGCTGTGGTAGTTTTGTTTTTGATTGCTTTAGGACAAACATTCGCTTTTAGGACAGCATCTGCTTTTGCTTTTGATCGCTTTAGGACAGCATCTGCTTTTAGGACAGCATCTGCTTTTGATTTAGTACAGCATCTGCTTTTAGGACAGCATCTGCTTTAGGACACATCGCTTTAGGACAGCATATTGACCGCTTTAGGACAGCATCTAGGATAGCATCGTAGCATATGCTTGGCTGGTTCTCACCTATAAATTTGTATCCCCAACCCTCGGGTTGGCATGGCATTGTGTGAGCAATAAACAAGAAAACTTGCCCCATCTCCTAGTGTCATCCTCTCCATGAGAGTAAGGATCTTGCTATCACCAAGAGCAAGAGTCCAACGACTAACAGATTACTGCTATTATTGTGTAGTACAATGATACATTGGGTGTTATTTCAGTGCTCTTTATGTTGTTGATTTGGCCAAATTTCGACAAACTGCTGCTGGGGATAATCTACGTGTCTTCTATGAAACACTCAGCAAGGACCCCAATAGTCTCTCAAATCTTGATCAGGTAATGGACTACTGCTAATGCATTTATTTGATCTCCCTATCACATTACATGGATGGAGTGGATCACTGGTCAGTATTGCACAATTAGTGGCCGCAGACCTGGGTTCATGTTAATGGTAAGAACTGGATTTCTTGGAAGGGAACAAGATATTTTAAAAAAAATCTGAATTAGTTTAAATTCAAATCTTAAAATTTTGATTTGAAATTTGAATAAAGATAATGTTTAGATTGTTATGAATATTGTGTATATTGATATGAGACCCAAAGGGCCATATATATAGAAGAGTACAAGAGAATATGCCATATAGAGATAAGGCATATATGGAATAGAATACAACTCTATCTCCTAATACAACTCTATCTCTTTAACACCCCCCCTCAAATACAAGGCGTATGCAATAGCATTGCATTTGAAAAAGGGTTAACACTAAAACAAGATAAATCAAGTCCGAGTCTTGATGATGTAAATGCGTTGCGTGCGACCTTTGAATAAACTGTCAAATCAAGCCAAGAGGAATAGATAGATGCATGACGGCGCAGATCGAAACCCAAGAGGCGGCGGCGCAATGCACAGAGGACGCGCGGCGGCCTTTGAAGCTCGGGGCGGCGGCTAGAGAAGCGGCGGCATCATAACGACTTCTACGATCTGCACGCGGCTCAGAGAGTAGAGCGGCGGCTGCTGCCAGACAAAAGAGAATTCCTACATTTCTATGACTGACAATAAATTTGTGGACTCGCACGGCTTGGACGAACTAAAAATTAGAAACTACGGATTTTGGATGAACACAACGGAAGACTCACGGAAAATAACTAGACTGACTCACTGAACTAAGATGCTAATGATACTAGAAGCAGCATAATCCTCTCACCTACCACCTCTAGAAAATCAAAACCGCTACCTTACTCCCTTGCTGATCTGGATGGACCTACCTTACTCCCTTGCTGATCTGGATGGACCGTGATTAAATTGCAACTCACTCCCTTGCCGATCTGAATGGACCGTCGCGCCTGTCCTTTTCACACCCCTCCTCTCCCGTCGACTCCTCGCGCCGCACTCGCGGCTCGGGAAGAGCGGCGGCGGCAGGGCGACGGCGCTGAGGCGCGGACGGACGAGCGCTCAAGGGAGACGCGACGGCGGCAGGGCGACGGCGCCGAGGCGCAGACGGACGAGCGCTCAAGGGAGACGCGGCGGGGAGGACGGATGGCTCGGGCACGGCGCCCGGGAGGCAGCGGCGCGAGCGCGGAGGCGCGCAGGCGGCCGAGAGACGGCATCCGAAGACAGCAGCCGGGAGACGGTGTCCGATGGCGGCGCGCGCGGGCGCGGAGGCGCGCAGGCGGCCGGAAGACGGCGGTAGAGGCGATGGAGAGCGGCGGATCCGGCCAGAGGTGGCCGGATCCGGGTCGACGGCAGCGCGGCGGCGTGCGTGGAGCGCCGACGCGCGATGAAGGGCCAACTGACGGCCGGATCTGGGCGGCGGCAGCTGGAGCGGTCGAGGCCAGGCAGCGGCCAGCAAGCCAGTGACGAGGAGGCTGCGGATCGACGCAGATCAGCGCGGAGAGGCCGGATCCGGCCCGGAGGTGGCCGGATCCGGACTTGGCGGTGTCAGAGGCGCCAGATCCAAGCGGCGACGAACGAGCGGCGACGAGCGGCGGCCGGATCCAACGCGAAGGCGACCGGATCCAGGCGGGGTGAGGCCAGAGGCGGCGAGACGGCGGCCATGGGAGCAGCCGCGGCGGCGGGATCCGACGGGCGATGGCGACGGCAACTAAGAAGGTGGCCGCCCCCCGGGAGTGGAGCACATTCCTCCCGGGGGCGGCGGCAGCGGCGGCCAACGGTGCCCGACGGCGGCTAGAGCGGAAGTAGATCGAGGTTAGGGTTTTAACCTAATCTCTGATACCATGTTATGAATATTGTGTATATTGATATGAGACCCAAAGGGCCATATATATAGGAGAGTACAAGAGAATATGCCATATAGAGGTAAGACATATATGGAATAGTATACAACTCTATCTCCTAATACAACTCTATCTCTTTAACATAGATCACCTGTATCTTCCTATCATCCTATGGGTGTATTATTAAGTTGAAATGTACGAGAAGTTTGTAAGCAAGTTTGCAACTGTTCCAAAGTTACCAGAGTCAACATAATACATATTAGACTTTGTTCACAAACAGAAGAAAATTATTAGACTTTTTCGAAAGGAGAACTATAGAACTATTGGACTTCGCTACCTGCCAAAAATTCAAAAAGTTGGACAACATGGCAGCGGGAAGGAATCTTCTCTCGTAGAATTGCTAGAGGCAGGTTCCATAGCCATCTCAGTTCTCTATATTCTCAAAAGCTCTCAAACTTATATCAAGTGCAATCTTTTGAGTGGGAAGTGGGAACCAGCTGGGAACCACTAACCAGTTAACCAACTGGTTACCAGTTTCAGTTAAAGAGCTGTTTGGATCCGCATACAAACTGCATGATTTAATGTTGGTTCGTAGTGGGACTAGTTGGTTTCTGTTTCTGGAAGTAAAATCCGGTTTTTAGAAGCATGCTACAGACACAGATGCAAAGATTCATAGAAGTGAATATGTATGCAATGCTTACATGTAGTAACCTATCCAGGATCTCCCAAATTATGCTCAACATACTGTGCACATATTCTCTCTCCCTCAAGAATGGCTATGGTGTGAGTCTTGGTGTGGAAATGCCACAAAGGCGAGAGCAAAGACCATTGATCTCTGCAACAATCCAATGACAAAGGAGCCAAAGCTTCAGGTAAAATTGTGATGCATCATAGTTCGTTTCCTGTTGCTTCGTCTAGCACTCTAGCTTTGGCTAATCTTAAGATTTTACTCCCCACTTTCTAGGGTGCTAGAAGAATAGTTCCAGAGTGGGTTGATCTGGACAGTGAAGCAGGGCTGTTCACTGCACGAATCTTGGGGGAAAATCTAGAATCTGTAGAGGTCACTTCCCCACCATCTGATATACCAAAACCTGCTGATAAAGACGCAAGCCAGGATGTGAAAGATGAGCTATGAACACCAGCTCTCTTTCCCTGGCTTGATCATCTTCAAAGCAAGACTATTTCTTCACACTAACTGTAATGGTCTGCTGCTCCAGCAGTTCAAAACATAGTTGGTGCCCCCGCGGGGGCGGTTGTAACGAAGTGCAGGTACCATAGCAACTGTAGGCGCACTATACCAGGAGTATGTTGATTCTTTGCCTGGTAAGTTTTGGTGCAACTCGGGCAAATTTTGCATCCTAATCAGTTAAATAAATCGAATGGTGGTGGGATTTTGCATCCTGTAGGGCTAACGTGCAAAATGAGGTTATCTAGTAATATAGTTGGTAGGTGCGAAGAACGTTTCTGCAGGAAACACTAATAGTCAACAGTTAATATATTTGAGATGCTCTCCGTGAGGCATTGTAAAATTTATGGGCAGCTGGATATCCGAGAATTTTGTAACAGTCGACACTCACCAATGGCCAGTCGCATGTACTTTGTATACTTTGGAATTTTGCCCACGATGATTTCAGCCGTTCTGCACAGTTGGTCCTCCAAAATCCTAGTGTTTTTGGATCTGTAAACGCTTCAGTTTTTTTATATTTCTTTTGATATTTGAACAGTTCACGCCCTGTTTAAGTTTGTAATTTCAATAAACTACCGTCGTTTAATGAAGCAAGGATAGTTGACCATTCCTCTTGTAAGGGCATATAGGTGTTTAGCAAAAAAAACAACAACTGATTTTTCTTGTCAGGTAGAAATCGATGCTCAAGTAAATACCAGTACTTAATAGGTGCTTATCTGTATAACCATATTTAATTAGTAGATAATATAACATCTAAGCTCATACAAAAGGAATGCTTTTTTCTTTTCTTTTATTCCTTGCATTCTTTTGCATTGTCCGTGATAGACTAACATGTTTTTCCATTTTTTAAATTTAATTACGCCAAAATAATCCACCAACAGCTACAGTGAAAAAAATTATAAGCCATCGTCAAATTGAGCACAACCTAGAGCTAAAATGGACCAAATAAGTTATATAATGCAGCAATATTTGATAAGTAGAATCAAATAGTATAAATGCTATCAAATTTTGTTAAATCTAAAGAACTAAAACGCAAACCTTAGGAGGGGCCCATGGCACCACCAGCACCCCCTCCCTCCACCATTGAGTGTAATTTCATTGTTCGTCTACTTTTGATTTAGGAGCCTCCAGTACAACCAGATGATGGGTAGTAGTTGTGTGAGAACCAACATTTTCTAATCCGTTTGAACTAGCAAATTAATACTAATTGTAATTAATTAAGCAACGGATTAAAGCAATTATACATGATTCTTTTTCTTTGAACCACCCGCACGGAGCGCATTCCACAAGAGGTATGAGAGAGAGAGAGAGAGAGAGTTGAGAGTTGGCACCACTAGAGAGATGCCAAGGAGGAGAAGGCGTCTAGAGGAGTTGGGGAAGACCGAAGGGGAGAGGACCGTGACCACGACGGCCTAAGAATCAAGAACTAGTCAAGAACCAGTTGAGGCTAAGCTGGGACCAGGGGCACCCAAGAGAAGGCAAGCCAAACACAGGAGAGCCGTGAAGGCTGCAACCTTCGCACCAATCTCATCCACGATGAGCATCCAACCATCGACCGGCAAACAAGGTGCTCCCATGAGCCTTCTATTTCTAGCGGTTCCCAACCGAACCCACATCATCAAGGTAGGAACACCAGCCTACCTTCTGTGTGGTGTTAGTGTAATGCATGTGTTACTGTGTGCATGCTGTGCGGTGTTGTGTGTGTGGCATGTTGTGTTGCATGCGTGGGCCGAATGTGTGTGTGGTGTGTGTTGTGTGGGTGCGAGAAATGTGTGTGCAAGTCGAGTCAAGCGCGTGTGTTTAAGCCAAAGAGGCCGATTGCAAGCTAGGCTAGTGGGTCATGCGAGTTTGGCGGCGGGGAAAAGAGAGTGGGAAATGGGCGTCGGTGGGAGAGGAGCCTAGAGAGAGAGAGAGTAATGGGGAGTGTGTGTCGGTGGGGAGACCAAAGAGGAGAGCCAAGAGAAAAGGATAAGGAAGAGAGAGGGGGGCCTAGTACATGGGCAAAAAGAGAGGAGAAAGAAAGGAAGGTAGGTCGGTGGGCCGAAGGGATGTACTGGGTTGGTTTGGGCTGAGGGGAAAAACGAGTCTGCTGGTCCATTGCTAGCTACGACGCACCTAGATATAATAGAGGTCCCAAATTTATTAGAGAGGTAGATAAATTCTTGTGCACCTGCGTAAGAACGAACAAGCATAATTGCATGCATATAATTGGATGGGAGTATTTATACAGATATACATGTGTGTGTAGCTACTTATTCACTGACAACCTTCTCGGAAACTTTGTGCCAAAGTAGTTGGCAATCTTCAGTGACTCTAGGCATTGTGGTGGATTTAGCTCTTTGAAGAAATCCTCTATCTTTCTAACCACCGTCGGTGTCTAAAACTAGAGTTGGGAGTGGGTGGGGCGGTTCGACCCGGATCTACCCCCGAATTTTTTCTATTTTAGCCCTTTTTTGAAAAATATTCACATTTAGACCCCTGGACGTCTTAATTACGTTTTTGGACCCGGGGGTGGCGTCGTGACCACGGCGCGAGGTAACTGCGTCTCGGCGCCGTGGTGCGGGCGCGTCGGCGTGGCGGCCAGCGTGGCGCGGCGTGGCGGCTGCTTCGGCGACACCAAGCATCTTCGAGTGTCCTCGGCGTAATTATCATCTCCCCAAGGGAGGTGGAAGGCGTGAGTCTCGGCCTCCACCTACATGATACAAAAAGAGGAATACATGTCGAGAATTTGAGGCGCATAGCCGATACACAATGAACATGCAAGTGGAGCAATGGTTTAGGAGAATACACAACCTTGGTGCGGTGATGGCCGGGGTTGAGGGTGGGCAACCCACGGCGAACCTCGTAAGAGATGGCGTCTAGGCCACCCTCTCCGAGAAGGAGTGTACCTCTCATCGTACCGCATGTCTAGGAACCCGTCATGGGTTCGAGGACGAAGGATGGGCGCTCTGTATAGAATAGACCAATTTTTTTAGTTAATGCATCAACATAAACTCAAATTGGACAGAAGTGATGAAGGCGATACCACTCCCTCCGCGGTGAGCCGTCCTCGGTGGTTCTCCTCGTAGTATGGGTCTAGCATGTGGAATTGCGCCATCCTACAAAAAAATTGAATTTCTCGATTCAACATAGAAGTAAACAAAAATTGAACATGCATAAAATATGGAAAGAATAAGAAATTAAACAAGAAACATAGCAAATTGCATATGAAAAAACAACTAGACGAACTATGAAACATAACGAACAACAAGCACTCACTTTTTGACTAAGTGGCGAATGGCATGTGCGTGAATTGTGGCCAAGTCTACAACATCTGCTACATTGGTTACGCTCGGTCGATAAGAAAGGGGTTGCTCTCCTCGCCTCGTTCTTCTGGAAGGCGACCCATAACCATCTTGTGTCTTGTCCTCTTCACGGTTCCACGTTTGTTCCAACGGCTACACCCGGATCCGTAATGTATTTGGGCCGGTGTATGGTGGCCACTCTCCTCATCCCGTAAGGCTCAAAGCGGGAGACCACGTAAGCACAAGGTTGTCAACACCGAACTCCCGAGGTATCTTGCTCTCGTAGTCAAAGTTGCGATGTCTTCTTCTTTGGCACATAATGAGAACATGGAAAGTGGTGCGCCTCGGTTTACCACATGTGCATGAGAAAGCAATAAGTACAACCTTATGCCTCCTTGTCAGTGGAGCTCTCCATCGGTCGTTGTACCACCCTTTCTACAACCTCGTAAGTGCCCGTGGCGTTGTCAAAACAATGTACCTCATGTGCCTCGGCCCTCGCCTTTGCCTTTTCAAGGTGGCGCTTCGGTTTTGGCACCCATCTCTCTTGTTTACTCTGTAGTGCCATTGCATGTGCGTGTCTTTCGTTGAACCAGGCAACAATCTTGTAAAAGGTGAAGGATACGATAGCATTGACGGGCATACCACGTATACCCCTAAGCAAATTATTGAAGGATTCGGCCATGTTGCTTGTCTGAAACTCGTACCTCCAGCCACCATCGTCATGAGCCCTTGTCCATTTGTCGACATCTCTCATCAATCCCGTCAACCACTGTCTACCTTCTGCGTTTGTTGCGTTTTAAGTCGCTCCAACTTCTCCTGGAAGAACTTGACCTCAAGCATTGGCGACCTCCTCGAATAGAGGAAGGTTATCCTTCGTACCATCCTTACAGAGTAGATTCTCGGCAAGATGCCGAGTGAACCAATGGTGGTGCAAAGTTTGGATACCCGTATCTGCTCTGTCTGGCGAGCAAGTATGCCCTGGTGTCTATCGGATATGACACCAACCGTCCTACGGGCCGACCACGTGCCTCGAGCGAGCGCAAGAACCATCCCGGTGTCTTTGTTCTCCCTCTCAACCAAAGCAAACGCCAAAGGAACCAACGCGTTGTCTGCGTCACAGGAAATGGCTATCAAAAGTGTGTCCTGGTACTTGCCAAGAAGAAACGTACCGTCAATGGAGAAGACGGGACGACAATGCCGAAAGGCCTCGATGGACTGAGCAAAGCACCAGAAGGCACGGAAGAATATCTGCATCCCATCTTGTGTCCATTCATTTGGTTTCGGGACGTACTCATAATGCATGCCTAGATTAACCGCTTTGATTGCATTGAAGAGTGCTGGCAACTGCTCGTACCCATCTTCCCAGTCCCCATATATCATCTTCCAGATGCGTTGCTTTGCCATCAATGATTTTCCATACCTTATCTTGTATCCAAATTTCTTCTTAACAATCCCAGCAAGTGTCTTCACCTTCATATTGGGTTCTCCCTTTACTATGTACCACAGTGACTTGGCAATAATGGTAGAGGTCAACTGCCGATGCTTCTGTTTGAGCTCTGCTTCGGCACAAGTGTGTGGGCCAACGATTCTTGTGATCTTGAACTTTCCGTGTCCTTCATTTCCTAGCACAAACCCTCCATTCACATGTTTCCTTCTACACACAACTGTGTACCTCCGCTCCACATAAGAATGCCTCGCCTTGAATGGCCTTTTACGAATCATGAATACTCCTGCAACCACCTTTTCAATGCGAGCAAGTCCTCAAACACCATGCCCTTCTCAATTGTCATGCTTGACCGGCCTCGGGAGCATCTAGCGACTCGTCATCCCTTCATTCGCATAAGCCTCATGAGAATGCACGAGATCGCTGAATTCATGAACCGATGGATCGGCGGCAATAATGCGCTGATCGACTCAATATCACTTTGATCGGCTCTCCAAAGGCGGTCATCATCGAATCAACGGCCCTTGCGATCTCGTAAGGCTCCAAATCATCCACAATTTGAACATCCACACCGTTGGAGTCCTGCGAGACTTCTTCAACGTTGTGGATGGAGCAACGGAGGAACACCCACATTATCGGAATGTCTCTGCATCGTAAGCACGAAACGATGGGTTTGAGACAAAAGAATGGAATGACGGAAAAAGCTAAAGTGTTGCTCGACACTTAATGGGATGATTAGGTTAAAGGGATCTCTGAGGGCGCCACGACATCATCGATCCGACATTCAACTCGGCGGTTGAGAAATCGAACCTCGTTAGGCGGATAGAGCATCGGGCACTTCTTCCACATCCACCGAGTCCGTGTGAGAGGGTCAAAGGGTGCTGATGACCTAGTTCGTGAATAACCATGAGGGTGGGATCAATGGACACCTTCCGCACAACAAGGTCCAAACATTGGAACTCATTCCTCATAACCAATTTGACATATTTGTCCCATCGATCCTCACAACCAATTAAGATCAACCGCCTTAGAATTGTGTCTTTCAACCAAAGTGAAGTAACCCCTCAATCGTGATGCTCTCCTCGTTTGCATGACAATGTAGCTCCTCCCGGGCCCTAGCAACCAACTCACTAAACGACGTCCGATCACTGAATATCAGAGGCACTCTTTGCATTTCAACAAATCGAACATTTCCATAATCATCACTTGTCACACTGCCTCCATGATATAGGGTGACTAGGTTGTCCATCTAGTTCATACAGAAAACCAAACTTAATACCTTTAATCGAAATTGGATACTAGATAGTAACTAATAAGTACCTAGTCACTAACTAAATGCTACCTAACTAATTGGCTGACTACCTAAGTACCTAAATTAACTAACTACTACACTATAATTGATGCTAATTAACTAACTAAATTGCATAGTCCATTTTACCTGTCCGACGATGGCAGTAGACAAACTGGGCGGCGCGGTGGCCGGTCTTGGAGGCGTCCGGCGGGGAGGCGGGCTTGGAGGCGGCCGACGGCGTGGATGGGGCGGGCGGGCGGCAGAGCCACCCGAGCGAGGAGTAGAGCTCCACGAGCAGCTGCGGTGGCCTCGTCGCTCCACACCCACGCGAACACCACCACGACGGCCTCGCCTCCGCCGACGACGGACGCGCGGCGCCCGAAAGCGGCCGCCGCTAGGCCATGGGGCTAGCGGGAGGAGGCAGCGGAACCACGGGGTGGCGGCGAGGCGGTGGGGCTCGGGCGGGCGGGGAAGAGGCGGCGGCGCTGCGGCGAGGCGCGGCGCCGGCTGGCGGGAGAGGCAGCGGCACCACGGGCGCGCGGCGAGGCGGTGAGGCTCGGGCGGGGCGGGAGGAGGCGGGCGGCGCGTGGGGAGCGAGCGGCGGCGAGGAGGCGGGCAAGAGAGAGAGAGAGAAAGAACGAAAGAAGGCACCCGCCGTGTCCCGAGAGAAAACGGCACCGCTCGGCGCCAAGATCCACAGCGCCGAGTAGGCGCCACGTCGGCGCCACGCGGCCGCCACGCCGACGCGTGGAACGGCACCTCGGCGCCATGAACCACGGCGCCATGAACCACGCGCCACCCACCGGGTCCAAAAGCGGAATTAAGACGTCCAGGGGTCTAAATGTGAATATTTTTCAAAAAAAAAGGCTAAAATAGAAAAAAAAATTCGGGATCTACCCTATGCAGTCAAGTCCCTAGGCGTGGATAACCAGCCGATCCATTGGCTCAAGCACCAAATGACCCTATGATCCATTGGTTCATAAAGGTCACACCACTCCAATGACTCAAGCATCAAGTCGGCAAGGCTAGCCCAGAGACTAGTGAATAGATTAGTGCACAAATTAGAGCTCTTATTGGACTTATTGTTTACCTAAGTGAATGCCACAAATATAAAAAGAACTTTTAACACAATTGTATAGCACAAATCTTTGAATAGATTAGTGCACAAAATCTATGGATAATACATAAAAACAAACTTATAAACAACATAATTTAAATAGGATAAAGCATAACTTGGCTATCTTTTTGCAGCATCACCAATCTAATGACTCGTAAATGGAAAATATAACAAACCACAACCATATAACAATTTTCTTCAACACATTAATGTCTTTTCAAACATGAGCATCAGAGCTACTCTATTCTAATCTTATGACATGTCTGGAATGATTTAGAAGAGAAACAACAGAAAAAAGCTCTCATCACTACAAACAACTTCCTACAATACTCATCATCTTCTTGCAACAACCAATTAGAGCCCCTCTACTCTGGTAAGTCGCACATCCAAGAAACTAAAATGGTAAAAGGTAAAAATTTTGTCAGTACACAGGAATTGCTAGCCAAAGGGTTTAATCTTTATCAGCAATGTTATGTGTCAGTTGTAAGTAACAGAATAATAACTCTATGAGTATCATCGATGGGCAATATAACAAACCACAACCATATAACAATTCAAGTAACTCGGCTATTCTCATTATCATTACATCAAAAGGTGGCATCAGAGAGGTCCGAATTTGCATATTCGGGTTTCGACACTATTAATATTGCATGAAGCCTGTTTTAACTAACGTGGGTTAAGTTATAGAGAACTTGTGCCCAGAAATAATTTCTTGGTCTTTGCATATGCAGGGTCGCATGGAGTCAACCGTGGTCAACGGTGAGGATCAGGGCTACGCTCATAGAGGAGTCGAGGCCTAGAACTAACATGTGTTAAGTTGTGAAGAGCTTATGCTTAAAAATGATTTCTTGGTCTTTAAATGTGCAGGGTCACTTGAAGTTAACCATGGTCAATAGCGAAAATTAGAGCTACGCTCATGGAGGAGCCGATGCCTGAAATGATCAAGGATGCCGTGTGAGATAGCTGAGCTCAAGCATGGCACAAGAAAGGCGAAAAATATTGAAGGAAAGATCGAGTGACAAGTTGCATCATGTGACTTGGTAGGTCCAAATGAGGCGTGGTTCGGTGAAACTAGAATGGGAGAGACTTACCGATACGTGACAAGCCAATGATGCACCTACACAGAGTAAGCATGAAGATTGCTTGCAAGGAAAGTTGAAGGTAGGAGCCAAGAAAGGATATTTTAGTAAGTTGACCAAAAAACCAGAAACTATCTCAGATCAAAACCGCAATGCTTGGAAAAATGGTTTAGGTCAAGTAGAAGCTGAGAAGATCAAGTTGAATCAAATGCTAAGAACTTAGCAGATTCGGACTTATGTGCTTTAAAAAGCGTGCATAAGTGTGGTATAACCTTCCTTCAAATGGTAAAAGGTCAAAACTTGACAATGATTTTCTCGATTATTAGTTGGAATGGATTCATGACATCCTAAAGAAGGTGCATGCCAAGTCTCAAGTTATTTGTATCATTTGAATCTATGGATCAAAAGTTACGTGGATTCTTGGTTTTGAAATAGTGCTTATTTTTCTGTTCATTCCTCCTCGGATTTCTAGCTTCTTGATTTGCTAGTTTTTGTGTTAGTTTTATATCCTAAATGTTCATAGCTCTATAGTTATTGGAGAGAGGGATTGACGAATACTTTGGATAAAATTTTGAAGACATCATTCACCCCCTTTATTGCTATACCAGTCCTACACATGCATACAACATATGAGCACCCGAATCACATATGATGTATGGCCCTGTTCAAAAGTGTTATGGCTTATGGTTGTAGCTTTTGGCTGATTACGAGAGAGATTGAGAGAGTAAGGGATACTCGAGTTGAGAAGTCACTATGTTTATAATAACTTCTGCAGTGACTTCTACAAACAGGTTATAGAAACTATATTGAAAAGTCACTTCGTTCAAAAGCTGACTTCTAAAAGTTAGAAACCAAAAACTATTTGGAATAGTACCTATTTATCAGTGACTTAGAAAATCATATCTCGCAAGTATTGGCCTGTTTCTGCTACATTTGGACCATTTGGTTGAGGCGTGCCATTATTGCAGCTGGGCCAGGCCATTGCAACTTGTAGGTCCGGATTCTCGTTAGAGAATCACAACAGAGGAGACATACGAAACCCGGTCGGGGAGGCACGGAGAAGCGTGTCCGCTCCATCCGTTGCGTGACGGCGAGCCTACTTTCCCAGTTCAAGCAAACGATCTTGGTGCTGCTCGTTGCAGCTTGCGCCGTTTCTTCTTCGTGTGGTGTTTGGGGCTTGTAATGCAAGCATAGTAGATTAGTAGGGACGGTTCGAGATTTGAGGCGTGATTTAGGAAAACGACAAGAAGGTATTACGGAGCTACGAATTGTTTTATGCTCCGTTCGTTCCGGCTTAAGCTTTTGATTTCTAGCTTATTTTACACTATTCATAAATTTCGTCTTTTTCGATACTTTTGATCTTTTTTGAGCTTTTTTTACCGGTTCTTTTTTCTCGTATTTGTTTGCTTATACGTGATGGGGTAACATGTTTTTTCTATTTTTAAATTTTTTAAATTTAATTATGCTAAATAAGTCTCTGTCAGATACAATGTTTTTTCAATCAGCTAAAAGCCATAAATCACTCAAAAAAACCTCTTGTTGACGATCACGGGATGCTCGTATTGCATGCTTTGTTACTCCGCTATCTTGGCTACCGTTCGAAGCATATCATTATCTCGCTGGTTTGCTTGCTATCTCTCGCTCTCTCCCATAAAAAAAAAGAAAGAGGTGCCAAGTATTTGTGACCAAGAAATCTATTACCGAATCTCTACTCTGGATCCTCAAAAAAAAAGAACAAGAATATATATGTAACCGTTTCTATTCGGAACTTGTCAACATCAGGCAAGCATTATCCTATGATCAGTGTTCGGTTAGCACCGGTGGCAGTCCATGTCACTACCCTGTCCGTTGCTCCATGGCACTTCTGAAGTGGAGAGCACATAATTTGTCAGTGAAAAATACAAAATTTTGTATCCTCGAAATAAATTGGAAAACTTATTTTCCAGCTTTTGTTCCCAAAAGCCGGAAGTCCTCCCAAATGGGTCAGCTTCAATGGCGTTTTAAGGCCTCGCTCCAACTAGTTTCAGCTTCTAGCTTTTTTAGTTTTCAGCTTATTTAAATCGAAACCACTTGAAGCGTATCAGCTTTAATTTTGGTTTATTTTAGCTTTTTGGTTTTTTGGCAATACTTTCTTCCATCACCCCTACAAACATCTCTCACTGTTTTGTTAGTTGCTCTTGTTGGCAAACGGGGCATGGCAACATTAAGCTGAACCGTGACCGTGCTACTGGAACGGTGAATCCGGACTACACCTTGGAATCAAATTAGTGGCAATTCCCGCACGATTGAAGACACTATTTTGGTCTTATTGCAGTGCAAAATTTGAACGCCTCCCGGAAGATTTCTCTAACCTTTATTGTTCATTACTGATTTATCTTCTCGCCTTTGAATTGACTAATCTTCTTTATGTTCAACTGTATCGCAGATAACGTGATTTACCCTAGTAGAAACGATGTGGACGTTTTTTGGGAAAAAAAAACACTTGCCAAATACTACACAACGCCGGACTTTTCGGTTGGGCTAAAAAATAGTGGTTTATTGCTAAAATTACACTGTAACTGAAAGTGGCTTATTTGGCGTAATTAAAATTTAAAAACATTAAAAATAGGAAAAAATATGTTAGTTCAACATGGACAACGTAAATAAATACGGAAAAAGAACTGGTAAAAAGCTCAAAAAACCAAAAAAAAATTTAAAAAAGATAAAATTAATAAAAAAATAAATCAGAAATCAGAAGTTTAAACCGAATGGGCGAGGTGTAAATGTAGTGGCCCATGCGTGTCCTCTCATGACCAGCACCGCGCGCTAACGAGAGATGCAAAATGGGAGCACGAGCAGCCAGAAAGAAAAGGCTACCAAGAAAGCGCTCTCGATCGTGCAGTCTCTCACGATGAGGTGAAGAGAGACCACACGAGGCTGTGTGGACGCGACGTAAGGTGGACGCTAGCGAAAAGCGTATACGACGGTGCGGTCTCTCACGACGTTGATCGAAGCAACCGTGGCGAGTGGATTTTTGGGGATTTCCTGCCCCCGCTTTTCCACCACACGCGTGCGACCGTGTACGGGTGAGACATCCGTTTCGGTAGTTCGATGCGGGGACAGAGGCGGAGCCACCACCTGGCGACTCACCGGCGACGAGACGTTGAGTCCTGTCATGCCCCGCCGCCACCATACACCATGGCAACAGAGGCGTAGCCAGCCGTAGGCTAGGCCCGCGTGGACTCAACCCACTAGAAATAAGATTTTACGATTTATTCTATTATTATTATAGCACTATATAGTGAGATATTTTGTTCTAGGTCTTGAGTCACTGTCTTGGTGATAGGAGATCCAGCTCTGTTCCTGTATTACAGTAAGCTTTCCTGAGCAAGCCAAACGCATGGACCGCGTTTTTTGGACAATTAGACTGTTATTGTGTCGTATTTGCAAAGTCCTCAGCCTAGAAAAACCAATACCTCACGCTGCATGCCTCCTCTGCTCCTCACGAAGCCTGACGTAAGTTGGCTCGACTAGATGATCCATCGATTCCCTAATTCCCAGTTAGTGCATTTTATAGCTCATTTAGCCAATTATGATTTGCCCTACATTTGAATGTATTTACTCCTTATATCAGTAAGCAATTTGTGGATGAACTTGATCATCTCCTGTGGAAGAACTTAATCATCTCCATCTGATCCATGACCCTGTTATAAAGATTAGGTTTGAAATAAAACTTATGTTGGGCCTTGTGAACTCTAGATTCTGACACTTGTTTTGTGATATAATTTATTTAGCACTCTTTTAAGATAGGAAGTCGTTGAAGTTTTGATAGCATGGCAGCGAGTTACTTATTTGTTATCGTATTTTTTTTCAATAGACATCCACATGCGCGTTTGATCATGCTTTAAATTTAAAACTATTAAGATTATCAATTTTACTTATGCGACGTTTACATGGATATATTCTATTTATCGGCCATTATAAGGCTTACCAAGTCTTCCAAATTTTGCCCTCCGCCGCTGTGCGGGGATGAGGCGAAGCCACGAAGAGGAGCGCAGCCGAGCCGAGACGAGGCGAGCGGTCGTCGCCGACGGCACGACACGACACGCGCCGCCTCCGCGGCTCCGCCCAGAAGCGGCGGGTCTGAACACGAGGTTCTGGATCTCGTTGGCCTCAGGGATTGAATGTTCCTTCACGGGGTTACACGTCTCTGTTCTAGAGACCTCGTGTTGCGACTTCTGGCCATCTGGGATCGTTGATTTTTTTTTTCCCACGTACGTACATTGGATGTCCTGTGGAGAGAGAGCTCCCTTCAAATCCATCTATCGTTGGGAGCTAGGACGAATCGATCGTACAAAATGGGAAATGCATGGATTGAAGACACGATGAAATGAACCCATTTCCCGTTCGTATGGAAACTGAGTCGATTTGTATAAAATTACTGTGCAAAATAGCAAACGTGAACGATAATTCTTCAAAGGAAAGGTGAAGGAGAGTAACTTTGTACAGCTAGAAGTCGAAACTAAAGCTATTTGTACATTTTATTTGACGAATTTAAAATGTGAAATGTTGCAAACTTATTATTATTTTTAACTGTTGTAACACCTCCATTTTTGGGAGTATTATGAAACCATCAAGCGCCGAGATTGTTCGATTGCAGTACATCCATCAGTGTATAACATTGTCAACACATGCTTAAAAGCAAAAGCCAACTTTATTGCAATATACAGGCATAGAAGCCAAGTTTCTGAAGACAGCGACCATTAGATACATTACAAACAAAAGAACGCCACGAGCACGCTGAGCGGAGGGCGACCTAATTCCACGTTTCCTTGACCTCGTGAAAGCTCCATTTCTTTGCCTTCATTTGCCTCTTTTTGTTGGCTATTTCATTAATGTTTTTAGTAAGCATGAGTACAACAACCGTACTCAACAAGCCACAGAGCTTAACAATAACTACATGCAAGGTATAACAATTAAAGGGAAACATGTCTATTATTTTGTGTGGATGCGATTTTAGTTGGAAACCGATTAAAAGCTGAAAGAGATACTTTATTAATAAAAAGGGTTTCAAACTTGATTACCAACTTTCCATGTTACCAAACCATTCTCAAATCTACTTATGCCTTGTTGTTGGAATTACCAATTAAACATAGCTTCATTTACCGGAAGCACGGCGTATTCGAATACCTTTAATCATGACTCTGCAGAGTTGCCCTGCTTTACCCACAAGATTCCTTAACTCCTGCTAAAGAGTAAAGGAAACAAGGTTGTTCACTGCTCAATCCTTTATATAGCCTCTACCTAGTAGGTTTTCTCGATAAGCCCATGCCACAACCTCTGACTCATCTCAGCCTACTATTGTGTGGACATATGATAATCAAATCAATAATAAAAACAACAACGGCGCCAACTTCCATACGGCCCTTCTCAACTCCCTTCCGTATGGACTCACACTTTGCCTTCGCCTTGCATTTGTAGAGGTTCAATCGAACTTGAGCAGTTACTAGACCAGGTTTGTTGTATCAACGCTTGTGGTTGGGCAATCTCTATGTTCTTTACTCAGCATAAGGGTCTAGTCCTTATATTTTCACCGGTGGTAATTTCCCTCTACAAATCTGTCCAATGCTTTAACACTCCCATTGATTTGTAACATTTGCCTTTACCCTAGGTCACGGGATCCAACGATCCTCGCTTACCCTAGAACCACTTTCCCAAACAAATACCAAATCTTTTAGTAATAGTAGATGATGATTCTCTAAGCTATCATATTCACATTATTACTATACTTAATATTACTATATTTTGTCAAGGTGAATATGACCATCAAATTAGACTGGGCTTTTTCGGGTGGTAGGACATAACTAGTATCATGTCATTCTAAGCATTTATTGTATACGAAATAACAGTGCACAAATAACGTAATGAAAATACTAACAAATAAATAGCGGAAATGTAGGTTCAACATGATCAAAGTATGTGTGACTTGCCTTGCGATTCTACGATTTCCACAAGTTCAAATTCTTCGGCGGGCTGGATCGGGCTTGAGCTTCTCCTCCACGGTTCTACGGATCCTCGACTCCGGAAGCTAGCGCAAATCAAATAAAATAATACCAATTCCATGCCCGAAGGAATGAGCTAGGAATAAAGAAATAAAATAAAGAAATATAATCCGATAAAATTCAAATAAATTGAGATTTGGGCTTATAGGAGAGTCATATGTGGAAATGGGCATTGGATTTGAGTTGGCGGGCTCGAAACGAATCCGGGGAGTATAAACATGAATTTTAGGGTTTTGGGTCGGGTCACTGTTCATCGGGCTCGGTCGCTACTGTTCCTCGGGCTCGGTCGGGCTCGGCGAAGTGGTTTGGCTCAATCAAGTGGAGGCGGCTCGGTTGGTTGGGCTCGGTCGGGTGCAGTGGTGCGATCGGGCGCGGCCCGAGTGCGGCGGCGCGGGGTGGCGCGATCGGACTCGGCGCGAAGCGCGATCGAGCGCGGGCGGGTGTGGGACGAAGCGCGCGGCGCAGCGGTGCGATCGGTCGGAGTGGTGCGATCGGGCTCGGTCGTCTTCAACCTCCATCCGCCGAGCACGCGCGCGAAGAAGGAGGGCGGCGATGGTCGGCGGCGGAGCTAGAGTGAGCAGCGGCGTGTTTTGAGGGTATGTGCAGGTGCGGGCGGGTGAGGATCCCATTTTTGGCGGTGGCGGCCGGGCGGCGGCGTTCGTCGGCAGGTGGTGAGCTCGATGCGGATCCTAACGCCAAAGCAGTTTCTAGGGTTTTGAGGCCGTGTTTTGGCGTTTGAGCATTAGAAAGAGTAGGGGAAGCTAGTGGGCAGGTTAGTTTAGCCCGGGGAGGGCCGTGCAAAGCTAGCCACGGTAAGGTGGATGCGGGAGTGGTGTGCTCACGGTGCCGGGGAAGAGCGGTGGCCGAGAGGCTAAGGCGGCGGTCGAGGCTTGCTTTTGGGGTCATGGTGAAGCTATGGGCGAAGGCAATTGGGGTATTGTTGTGGCTACAGACCAAACAGAGAGAGAGAGATGGTAGTGGAGAGTGAGGGAGATGAGTGATGGCCCCTGCGGGCTCTCCCCACGGCCTGTATCCATATATATGTACACATGAGGAGTGCTTTTACAGTTATACCCTTACATCTGGTTATCCCCTCCGGGGGCACTTATGTCATTACACATAGCCTATCCCGGGCCTTATAACCTCCTACCGAGCTCTTTGGGTTTAGGTGGGGCCACCCCTACAACAGAGCCTCTCATGGTAAAGGGCTTCACGGGCCGAAGCCATGTTGCCGAGTCCTTTGGCCCTCCGTCCTGCGGCTGTGAACTTTTCGAACTTGACACAGGGCTGTGGCTGCGGCCGAGTAGGCTGCGGTGCTTGAGCGGGTGGTAGCGGGTGCGCCTAGCCGTGAGGCGCGTTGCCGTTGCAGCGCGGTAGCGTAGCGGGCCCGTGAGCCGCGCGTGTGCCTTAAGTGGTAAGGGGCGCTGCTGCGACTTCGCTCTTCGGCGCCCACGTGGCGGCGTGCTTGGCGCGGTGCGGGCCTTGAGGCGTCGTGACCATTAATGCGACGGCGGACTCCCGGCGGTTGGACTTCTGCCGATTGGATTTCCGCCGGTTGGCTTCCCTAGTGATGGGGTATATATACGGCGCTGGTGCGGCGTTGTTCCTGCATGTATTGTGATAGAAGCTGCTCCCCTAAAATGGGCCCCTTCCGTGCATCAACATTCCTGGGTGACGCTGAGCAGCTTGGGGGATGTTGATGCACAGAAGGAGGTCCATTTTTCTCGGGAGCTTGGTCAGCGCCGGTTATCGATAGCCAGCCGCGTTTCCTACCCTTGCGCCGCGTTTCCGCAGGGGACGGCAAGGTTTGCCATGTTCTTCTTAACAAACCTACCCACAATTGGTGTTCCTGATGGAGCCCGCCCGCATTACCTTTTATGTTGATGCATTGTAGGTGGCCTGTTAAGGAGAACGAGGCAGACTTTGCGGGACAAGACCCTCGCCTTTGCGGCGCCCCGCCAAAGTAGGTGCACGCGCTTCGTCCCCTACCCCTCGAACGGGTGGTAGCGGAGCTGGCGCCTAACCAAAGTAGACGCACGCGCTCCGTCCCCTACCCTTCGAGCGGGTGGCAGCGGAGCTGGCGCCTGGCCGAAGTAGACGCGCGCGCTCCGTCCCCCACCCTTCGAACGGGTGGCGCGAGGTGACGCTGGTCGGAAATGAGCGCGCGTGCTCGCCCCTACCCTTCGAGCGGGTGGCGCGGGCTGGCGCCTCGGCGAGACGCGCGCGCTCCGTCCCCTACCTTCGAGCGGGTGGCGGCGGAGCGGCGGCTAGCCAAAGTAGACGCGCGCTCCGCCCCCACCGCCGAATGGGTGGCGCGAGGCGGGCGCGTGGCGAAATAGACGCGTGCGCTCGTCCCCACCCTTCAAGCGGGTGGTAGCGGGTGGCGCTGGCAGTAGACGCGCGCCCGCCCCTACCGCTCGAGCGGGTGGCGGCGGGCTGGCGCCCGGCGAAGTAGAAGTAGGCGCGCGCTCGCCGCCTACCCTCGAGCGGGTGGCGGCGAGCCTGGCGCCAGCCGGTGACGCAGCGCGCTCCGTCTCCTACCGCCGAATGGGTGGCGGCGCCGGGCGCGTGGCGAGTAGACGCGCGTTCCGTCCCCTACCCTTCGAACGGGTGGCAGCGGAGCTGGCGCCTAGGCGAAGTAGACGCGCGCACTCCGTCCCCTACCCTTCGAACGGGTGGCAGCGGAGCTGGGGCCTAGGCGAAGTAGACGCGCGCGCTCCGTCCCCTACCCTTCGAACGGGTGGCAGCGAAGCTTGTGGTCGTGGCTTTTCAGCTTTGGGCATGGGGAATTGCACCGGACGGGCGTTTGTACGACTGCGGTCGCGTCCCGTACGCGGACCGTCGCGTTTCCTGTATTGGGGCGAGGTGGCTTAAAGTAGCCCTCGTGACCGCGCCCGCAGATTGCGCGCCCCTTTTGCTTGTCTCGCCTTCCATACTCGCGTAGTATCGCCGCGCTATCCTCTTTCCGGAGAAGCAATGGCGTCGATGGCAAGCGTGGTCGGCGGGTGGTGTCTGCGGCATCCGGCGGCGGTCGCCGTTGGAGGTGAAATCACGCGCTCCAAGAACGCGACCGGCGGCGGACAAGGAATGGTTGGTGGCGGAGGAGGAAGGCACGTTCTTGGCGAACTAGGCCCTCTCGTGGCCAGAAGACGATCCAAGGGCCTGCGAACGGGAAGCTGTCCGAGCGCCGGGAGAGGTACGATTGCCCGCCGCCGGCGAGGCGAGCCGCATCCCGAGAGGTCGGAGGCGGTCGTATTCGTTGCCTTTTTCAACGCGGGCTCGCATCCGTCCGGCGGCTATCGTGGGCGGCGTCTGCGGACGCCGGGCTGAGCTGGCGCAACTAACCCGAACGCCGTGGCTTGGCTGCGGTGTCTGGTGGCCTTGCGCTCGGGCGTCTTGGCGGCGCCTCGTTGTTCGCCCACCTTCACGAGCGCAGTGCCGGCCCAGAGATCGGAAGCGACGGACGCCGCCGAGCCGGCGGCGTCACCTTTATTCTTCGTCCGACTTGCAGGAAGCTCTTCCCTGCGAACTCCACTCGCGGTAAGTGGGAGTCCTACTGGATGAAGCGGTGGTTCTACCACCGCGTGGAGAGCGGGAGCGGCCTTGAGTGCACAGGCCGACCGATCGCGTTCAAGCCCTCGCCCGGCCGGACGCTCGACGATGAGGACAGGCGGAGGGCCCGACGGCTCGTAGGCGTGGCCGCCCGCTTCAACATGTGCGACCTCGCCGAAGAGTACGTGATGTACGGCGTGGCACCGCTTGCCCGCGACTGGCGTCTTGCCGCCGAGAAGCGTCGAGACGACAATGTTTCGCCATCGATCTGCTTGCTGCCGGTGCCCTCCAGTCTTCGTAAGCCTCGACCGCGTCTCTCCTTTGTTCACGCGAAATGCGTTATATGCTGATGCTCTCTCCTTTGCTTCAAGGATTTGCTTGGAGAAGGCGGAGCAGGCTGCGCGCGTATTCCTGGGGCTGTACACCGGCAGGGAGCACGAGCAGCGCGCGTCTGCTATCGCCGAGGCGGGGCTAGGGCGAATAAACCGTGTGTGCAAGGCCCTGGGCCTTGCCGTGCCGGACCGTGTCACTCCGGACGACGGTGCAGCGAAGAAGAAGAAGAAGGCGCCGTCTCGGAAGAGGGGCCGAAGCGGGGCGCCTATCGTGCCTGGTGCGGCAGCTGCTACTGCTGCTGCTGGTGCTTCCGAGGGCGCGACAAACGCGGAGTCGGGATCGGCGAAGTATGCCGATTCAGCTTGATGGCGCGACGCCGAGGCGAGATCTTCGGCAGCGCCACGGGCGGCGGGTTCGCCGCGAGCGGCCGGAGAAGTCTCGCCGCCGCGGTCGAAATCGAGACGAAACCCGTGCGGGCCGGCGATCTTGAGTGGAGCCGACCGTGGGCGCCGTGGTGTCGAGCGCCCTCGTGGGGCGCGCAAACCGGCTTGCCCTCCAAAGCAGCAGCAGCCAGTAAATCGAGGCGCCCCGCAAAAGCGCCACGGCGGAACCTTCGCCTCGGGTGCGCGCGCTGCGGGGCCTCTCGGTGGCGGCTTCTTTGGGCGGTGTCGCTGCTGCCCGCCCCGGCTAAGCGGCCGTGTGTGCGGCCGGAGCTCCACCGGACGCCGCGGGGATTCGTCATGGCGACGGGCATCAGAAGCTTGTGGGACTCCGATGTAGATGCCGAAGACCCTGCAGCATGCGCCCCCTCTGGGCCCGTGACCACGCCGCCCGTCGTGGAGGAACGGTCGTCGCCGACGCCGAATGCGGAGGCTTCTGCTCGCTGCGGGGCCACGCTTTCTGCGGGGGCTCACGCCACCGCCGCCCCATCTGGTGATAGGGGGCGGGTCCCCGCTGTCCTCCTGCGACCGAAGGTTGGGTGGCTTAGCTTACCCTGGTGTATTCTTGTGCGCCTTGCGGTGCTCATCCGCATCCCTATTTGCAATGTCGCTCATCCCGGAGGAGGAGCGCCCGTGGTTCTGGGACCCTCGTGCATGTGAGCCGCGGACCGTGCCTCCCAAGGCGGCGAGGGCGTGGCGCGGGATTGTGGATGACGCGGCTACCAGCGTCGACCAGCAAGTGCTGCAGGCCTACGGGGCGGGGCGCCTCAGGGACACCTTCGAGGTGTCTGGGGTGAGGGTAAGTACTCATACGATCCCGCCTGGGCCGGCCGAGCTTGCTAAGTCTTTCCATTGTGCATACACTTGTGCTGGGGCAGGCCTTGCAAACGGCCTATACTCGTGCCCAAAGGGCGCTTGAGGATAGGCTGCGGGCCGCCGAGGAGGAGCTACGCGAGGCCTCGGGAGCCCGTTCGCCAGCGCCCGCATCCGCCAGTGGAGGCGAGTGTGCTGCGAAGCGGCGCGTTGAAGGACTTCTTTGCGCCCGCGCGGGTCGGCCGTGGAGGCTGCGCGCGGGAGTTTGCGGTAGAGCGGGACGACTTTCTGCAACAGATCGCCTCGCTAGAGAAGGAAAAAGGCGAACTCGCCCTGGCTCTATCGGAGCGTGATCGGACGCTTGGCGAGGCTTTGGTGGTTGCATGGGATGCCATGCAAGCACTAGAAAGCCATCTCCAAGGGCTTGTGGCCAGGTGCTAGACCACGCCGGCCGGAGGAGCTGTGCGGACTCTCCATTGGTCGGAGGCTGCCGCCAACGCGTTGCGTGTGCTGCGCGCGCCGCGCCGGTAACCGCTGCGCGTACACATCGGTATGCACGGTGTGCGGCGCTCACCGCAACAGCGATGTTGCACACACGTCGCCGGCTGGAAGACCCCGGTGGAGATGCCGGCGAGCCGGTGATGTCGGTGCCGCCCGCTCCGCTCGCGCGCCATCACGCCCTTTATGAGCGAATGCGGGATTACGTCGGGCGAGGCGCTCCGCGGTCGAACTCGGAAGTCACTTTACGGGAGGAGCCTCGGCCGATTCTGGGCGGGGTCCTCGACGCGACGAGGCGCGCTGAGGCCTCGAAGGCCCCGGAACTCACAGTGTGGCGCCATGGTGCACAGGTGTGGCGTGCATTGTAATGCCCCTCCTTTTGTGAATGGAGTACCGCTTGCTGCATGCATTCTCGACTTTCGCCTATGTCCGAGGCGGCTTCCTTCTTGGGGCCGACTTCTTGCGGCCGCCGTGCGACCGGCGACGCGCCGACACTGGCGAAGGGCAAGAGTCGTTGGACTTTAGGCGGGCCGACCTTCTTCGGCGGAACCCGTCCTTATCGCGTGTTAGGGCGAGCACGCGAATAGCTACTTAAGCGGCGGGGATGTAGTCGGGCCTCTGTATTTGGAAGATTTTCCGATATATAGATCTCGATGATTAGGGCATGCGCGGTCGTACTGTGCGGAGCCGAGATCCCCACCTTCCAAATTCTCCGTTGGTGTGAAGCCGTCGCGGCCGCTTCGCTCATCGCCCGGTGCCAATGCGCCGCGAGGCTCTCGCGCCGAGTACTCCGTGGAGCTAGCGCGTGCGGCGGTAGTTGTTGACACTACGACCTGCTTAGAGTCCGTAGCCTGGCGCATGCGACGGTGGACCCCCGCGCAACGACTTGTTTAGAGTCACGTGGACTAGCGTGTGCGAAGGCGGACCTCCGCACCACGACTTGTTTAGAGTCGCGTGGACTATCGTGTGCGAAGGCGGACCTCTGCACCACGATTTGTTTAGAGTCGCGCGGACTATCGTGTGCGAAGGCGGACCTCCGCACCACGATTTGTTTAGAGTCACGTGGACCAGCGTGTGCGAAGGCAGACCTCCGCACCCGACTTGTTTAGAGTCGCGCGGACTATCGTGTGCGAAGGCGGACCTCCGCACCACGACCTGCTTAGAGTCGCGTGGACTATCGTGTGCGAAGGCGGACCTCCGCACCACGACCTGTTTAGAGTCGCGCGAACTATCGTGTGCGAAGGTGGACCTCCGTACCACGATTTGTTTAGAGTCGCGCGGACTATCGTGTGCGAAGGCGGACCTTCGCACCACGATTTGTTTAGAGTCACGTGGACTGGCGTGTGCGAAGGCGGATCTCCGCACCCCGACTTGTTTAGAGTCGCGTGGACTATCGTGTGCGAGGGCGGACCTCCGCACCCCCCACCCCGAGGTAGGGGTAGCATCTGGTGTATCGCATATACCATGTGCACGCCGGCGCTGGGGCCAGCCTCTGGCGCTGCGTCGGTACTGGAACTCCCGGTGGTTTCCATAGCACCTCGCGTCGCCTCGAGGTGTGCGGCGAGCCTCAACGCGCCAAGGTGCGCGATTGGCGGCCGCACAAGATTCGCATGGGATCGATGTCCACGTTTGATTTATACTCCGGAGAGTACGCACAAGGACGAAGTCCCTGGCGTGCGCGAGGTTCGCGTCTTGTTTATACTCAGTAGAGTGCGCAGGAGAACATCCGCGTCTTATTTATACTCGCAAAATACGCACAAGGGACGAAATCCTGGCGTCGCGCGAGGTCCGCGTCTTGTTTATAGTCAGTAGAGTGCGTGCAGAGGCGTCCCCCCACACATCTTTGTTTATACTCATGCCCGCATCTTTGACGGAGAGTGCACACGCGAACGTGCGTCTTCGTTTATACTCATGCCCGTGTCTTTGACGGAGAGTGCACACGCGAACGTGCGTCTTCGTTTATACTCATACCCGTGTCTTTGACGGAGAGTGCACACGCGAACGTGCGTCTTCGTTTATACTCATGCCCGTGTCTTTGACGGAGAGTGCACACGCGTACGTGCGTCTTCGTTTATACTCATGCCTGTGTCTTTGACGGAGAGTGCACACGCGAACGTGCATCTTCGTTTATACTCATGCCCGTGTCTTTGACGAAGAGTGCACACGCGAACGTGCGTCTTTGGTTTATACTCATACCCACACCCCTGGCTACGGAGAGTGCACACACGGACGTGCGTCTTTGGTTTATACTCATACCCGCACCCCTGGCTACGGAGAGTGCACACACGGACGTGCGTCTTTGGTTTATACTGCGAGAGCACACGCGCAGGCGAGGCCTCCGCGCATGCTCGCCGCGTATTTTTGCACAGCGGTAATAAGTTGGCGACAAACGGAACTTTATTACATTCCCGTTTGCGCGGGTGAGCAATTACATAGGAGGGGGGGGTTTTACTAACCGTTCACGCTCAGCGCGGCCGGAGCCTCTAGTGGCTGCACTACTGGCGGGGCTTGCAGGGTCGCCTCCGGATGTCGCCGTGTGCCTTCGCACGACGGTGGCGATCCTAGGTGTGTCGCTGCCCGCTGCGACGGGGACATCCGGTGCCGTGCTCGATGCGACGGGCCATGTCCTGGTCGCCCCGAACGATAATGATGGCTCGCGGCCCGCGGCTTCATGCATAAATAGGCGTGATGCGGTACCGCCCGGCGTTGAGGATTGGGCGCCCAATATGGCATTGTATGGGTATGGGAGGTCGGCGGCGTCGAATGTGGCGTCTTCGATCCTTTCATTGTCGCCCTAGCGAAGGAGACTTGCGAGCATATTTGGCCGGCGCGTAGGGGTTGTCCTCCAAAGCCTTGCGGCGGGACTCGATGGGCGATGCGACTTTGGGATCCCCATCCGTCGAAGGCCGCGCGAACAGAATGTTCGCGAACCGCCGCCATCAACCGAGCGCGCCCCACATCGCATCCGCTATTACGACCCGGGCGACTGGGGTCGTGGTGGGAAGCTTCACGCCGGCGTCGGCGGGGTGAGCGTGACCTCATCTTGTGCCCGATCCGCGGTGCTCGTCTTTGGATATGCCGCCACGTGGTGTAGCCTCGCCACGTAGGCCTTCCATTGTCGTGCGAGGCAAACTCCAACGAGGAGCCCCGAGATGGCGTTGATAACCCTTCGGTGGTTGGCCCGGAGCTCGTAGCTGCAAAGCCCTCCCGGGCTGCCGCACGTGGGCTGAATCCGCAGAGGACCTCATGGGGCTGCGTCCCTTGTGCTGGATGTGCACAAGGGCTTCGTATGAGTGCTTGTGCACGTGGGCCACCACAGGCGGGCGTGCTTCGATTCCTATCACGGTGGCGCTATCGCGGGCGCCGCGATAGAGGTGCACGTGCGGGTGTCGTGGTTGCCGGCCGTGGACTCGCACCACGCCCCGTTGTTGGTCTTCATAATCTCCACGGCCTTTATCGTCGCGGCCCCGCCACGGTGCGCGCTCGACCGCCCGCCAGCGGGAGCGCCGTCGGAAACGCCGATGTCGAGGGCGTCACCGCCTCGCCGCGACCTGCCGCCACGCTTGGGCCTATCGGACGACTCCTTGTGCGGGCATCCTGCGCGATCGGGCGCATCCTGGGCGACTCGCTTATGTTTTCCCTTGAAGAACCGTCCTTGGCGGATCTTGACTTTGCCGAGGCTCGGCACGGTTGGTGTCTGAGTCGTCACCTTGCCTTCGCCGCGCGTCTTCTTCCGCCGGGCGTATTCCTCCATTTTATCAAATAACCGTCACCGTTTTAATTGGCTTCCTTGCGTTGTACTCGGCCATCGGGCGGCGCGAAGGCCTGTGATGGCGCATTGACAGCGGTGGTTTCGTGCGTCTTTGACTTGACAACGTATCTTCGCGGCGCTTGAAATAGTCCCGGACCTTCTCGAGGCTTCGCTGACGGCGAAGAGTTGGTCTGCGTCGACCCGCTCGACATAATTTCCTTGAAAGTTGTTGTGAAGGCGGTCGCGTATCTGCTCCCACGCGTAGATGGAGTTCGGCTCTATGGTAAAAAAAACCAGGAGAGCGCCACACCTTGCAACGCGAGGGGGAGTCCCTTCGCCTTTGTGGTGTCATCTCCGCCCGCGGCCTCAATTGCGGTTTCGTACACGCGCACGAACTCGCAGGGGTCCATGTCACCTTTGTAGGGCTCGATGACGCTGGGGTATTTGAAGTCTTCGGGCCACGCCGCTTGCTGAAGTCCCACCGAAAGCGGGGACTCTGTATCGACGCGCCGCAGCGGGACGCGGCTGGATGTGGGGGCGTCGCGGCTATCCGCCCTTTCCAGCGTGGGCTCTGGCACGACCGCCGGCGCGGCCTGTTGGCTCGAGCCTCTTGTATGTCTCGTCTGCCCGCGAAGATCCCCGCTCCCGCCAGGCGCTGAGGGCCGCCGCAGGGCGCTTTCCACCGCTGTCGCGGGCGGGGCCGTCGGTACGCCCAACGGACGGATCGACGCGGGCACGACCGCGTCGCGAGCTCCCGAGCTACCGGTCGCTCCGTTGTGGCTACCTCGAACTGCCCGATCTGTGCTACCGGCGAGGGTTGCGGCGGGGGCGGCGAGGTCGGCTGCCGTCGCGTCGGCGGGGTCGGTTGTCGCCGCACCAGCGTCGACGTCTTCGACCACGGGGTTCGTCGCCGCAGCGCCGGTGACGGGGTCGGCCGTCGCGGTGCCGGTGACGGGGTTGATCGTCGCCGCGCGAACGTCGACGTCTTCGGCCACCGCTCCTGCGTCGCCACCCGCGCTCGCCGCTGCCGATGCCGAAGCCCTGGTACTCATGCGACGCTCCGGCCCGCCGCCTTCTTTCCTTCGCGCACGACGAAGCTTTTCGGTGCCATCCTTTTTCAGTTTCGGCTTACTCCTGTCCTCCCCACGGACGGCGCCAAGCTGTTGTGGCTCTGAGACCAAACAGAGAGAGATGGTAGTGGAGAGTGAGGAGATGAGTGATGGCCCTGCGGCTCTCTCCCACGGCTTTGTATCCATATATATGTACACATGAGGAGTGTTTTTACAGATTATACCCTTACATCTCAGTTATCCTCAGGGCACTTATGTCATTACACATAGCCTATCCTGGGCCTTATAACCTCCTACCAGGCCTGCTGGGTTTAGGTGGGGGCCACCCCTACAGCAGGTATGATTGACCGGAAGACCGACATTGATCTAGGGTTCGAGCTTTGGGGAATTTGGAATTACCACCAATGGAGGGGAATGGGGGAGGCGTTGGGGCGTCGGGCGGGTTGTGGGGATGGTTGCGTTTGCCGTGGAGACCTTGTTGGCTTAAATAGATGGAGTAAGGCGGTTCGGCGCCGGATATGCTCCCGGGCGGTGGTGGCACGTGTTGATCGGCGGCGATGCCACACCTTGTGGTCGGCGTAGAGAGTCAGGATGGCAGAGGGGAGGTGGAAAGAAAGTTTGTCCGCGCGGTGGAGGTGGCGGGATCAAGCGGCGCGGGGGCGCGGTGGCGCGATCAGACGGGTTGGGCGGCGGCAAAAGCGGTGCCACGGCGACGGTGTTTTGTGTCGGCGTGGCCTGCCACGGCCCTGGGGCGGCCGACCAACAGGCGGAGCTGGCGGGAGGGCACAGGCGCGGTCGGTCACGAAGACATCGTGAATGGCGGCGGGATTTGGGGAGGGGGTGGAGCTTTTTCAGTCATGTACATTGTAAATATTTGCTCTCCCCAATCTGGTGGCAACGGCAAGGATCAGAGACAGCTGGGCATGGAGATTAGTGACGAATAGGATGGTGGAGCTAGGAGGCAAAGCAAAAACGAAAATTGAGCTCAAATTCAAGGTTTTGAAAAATTTCTGAAATTCAGTTTTGTTTCAACTGTCCTCTAATTTCTGAAAGATGGAAGTTATGTGTAGAACATAAGAACAGCTTTTGCCTACTCGGTTTAATTTATGAACTGGCCATTTGAGCATGTTACAGCCTTTACGACTGTTCTCAGGACCTTAAAACCACTTTTTGGCCGTTACGACCGCCTCCTATAGCTGTACAACTGCATTCAAGAGGCTACGACCACCTCCTGTATCGCTACGACCGCTCTGCTGGTTCTCCGACCACGCTGACAGCCGTTACGACCATGTTATAATCTCTCCAATGACGCCTCGCTGCTCTAACCACGTAGTCGTAAACTTCAACTGAAGTTACAACCACGTTCACTATCTCTACACTGCACTCCCTTCGACCACGGTCGATTATCGTAGTCGTAGCTCCTTACGACCACGTCTGCTGCTCCTGCGGATGCCCTTCGCCCGATCGCCGTGGTCATAACTCCTTTACGACCACACCTATGATCTCCTGCTCACCATAGTCGTAAGCCGTTTACGACCACGTCTGAGAACACACGATGAACTAGATAAATTTCCAGAGCCAAACCGCTCTTCTCTTCTTTATTTCTTTCTCTCGATCGCTACGATCATCCTAATCGTCATCTCTCTCTCTCTTGCTTCTCGATCACACCGATCGTATTGGCTCCTCTCGCCCCTTCTCTTGGTTACATGGCTCTGCCTTTTATACCCTACTCTATGACTTCAACCCGGCTACGACTGTGAAGCGGACTCGAACTTGACTATGACACGGACTCGTATATGACCACGACCAAACTTGTACACGACTCCAACCACTCTTACACGACCACGACTACGACTATCGACCATGACTTCTAAATCGAAAAACAAGATTACAACTCTAACAGAGCAATGATGCCCCCCCCGCGATCGATCGGCGATCGACCATCGCCTCAACAAGTAACCTCTCAGGAGGAAGCACCAAGGAAGAACACATTGACATTACTACACATGGGCTTATCTCAATCGTTCGACCCATCACCCCTCAATCGTTCGTGGCTTATCCTGCCACGAGTCCGACGCAAGAGCGGATCTGCCTCCAAGGCCCCAGGGCGGTGCCAGCAAAATGTGGGACGAAAGGTCGACCAAGGCAGATCTACCAGCGGTGGTGGGGGGCAACCACGCGAGTGACCAGGGGCCCAGGCACCCATTCGTGCTCGGGGGAGGGGACTGGGGAGAACTAGAGAACGAGAGTCGGGATAAGAAGAGGAGTGGCCGCTGGCCGAGTTGGGGAGATTTCTTTGGCGTTGAAGAGGAGTGAGGAGGTGAAAGTGAGGAGGAGACATGAGGAGTGAGGAGCCACGCAACCGTGTGGCCGATCGTGTCCGGTAAGAGGCCGAGAGGGGAAGTGCATGGTGGCACGGTGGGGCGTCTGCGCCAAGTCTTGACCACTCAACCGACGAGTGATATGGGTTAACCGGTCAAGCCTCAAGATGAAGGACCTCAAGGTATATAATTTGTAATTCAATTGTATTATCTCTTTACTATTTAGTGTTGATAAATTATTATTTAATGTTAGTATTATTTGTTAATTGTTAGATATTATCTAGTGTTTGTTAGACTGTTAGTGATGAATCCTATAATTTGTTTGTAGATTTGTAAACTGCAATAATGGAGAAACGAACTTTGTGTAACTATTTCACAATTAATTCAAGTAGTACTTCTCCAACTGATGAGAGCACAACTCAACCAAAGAAGCCTCGTGATTTAATCTTGCGTGCTAGTGGTATGTTATGTTTTTCTTAAATGTTCATGATCATTTAAAATTAGTTATTGCATCACTGATTTTGCTATTTTTGATATGCAGATGACTGATCTCTACTCATCGGAACCATATTTATATATATTTGGGATGCGCTTTCTATTACTGAGATACTTCCGTTGTATTTTACTCTTTTCGGCTATGTTTCTCTTCTATTCATGAATAAATTTGAAATAAATAAGAGTAAAACACTGTGTTTGTAACAATTTAGCTTAGCGTCTTAGCCCACCCTCTATTTTATTTCTGGCTTCGCCACTGTGTGCAATTGAGTACCATTAGATCTTCAAATGAAACCTTGTTTTCTTAAAATAAAAAATAGCAATGCATACTTAAGCAGTAGTAAAAGAAGTACGAAAGTACTGTCCTTCCGTATGGAAAAGGAAAGTATTTTTAGGTGGGTTCTTTTGAGCTAATGGTTTATGGCTTAAATATTTGAATTCTGCCTGTTTGCAAGAGATAGTACACATAGAAAAATAGTCACATACAATTTTGTCCGATACGGTAGAACTCAGTATACTTTTTACTATAACCTTCCTATTGATTCCGCTTTAAAAAACATACCATTTAAAAACTAGTTACTGTAGATAATATGAGCATAAATCACAAATAAACCAAAACAAACCCGCCAAAGAATTCAACTAGAACTTTCGTTTGAATAGGTCGGACATATATTATGTTGCTTTCATTCTAGCCACAAGTCAATCATCATTTATTCAACCCACTCAATTTCGTGCCGAAAACGTTCTCTCTTTCTTTTTCCTCTCAATGTTATATCAGCCCTACAATCTGTCTATAGGAGAAGGCAAATACATCCTTTTATCACATTCTCTTATTAAATCACCTAACAATGACGGTCATATTCTTCTGAACTTTTGGTTTTTGGTTTTTTAAAAATTAAAATAAATGGAGCGGATTCTTCAAACGATTTCTTGAGGTTAAAACCATATACGTCGTCCGTGTCGATGACTCCGCTGTTCATTGTCATTTTAAAAAATACAGATAAAAACTATTAGCCGTAGTTCAAAAGTGGAAGGCCTATATCCATAAAAAAAACCATTTGGAACATTGAAATCTTACGATAATTTTGAAGAAAGTGAAACAACGGCAGCCGAACGTAAAACCCATCTCAATCTTTATTATTTTTTTTCCCTCCTCTCCTACGACGATCGCTGGTTTGAACGTATGTGAACAACATAGCAGTCAAAACGTCGTGGAGAATTCAACCGTTGTTTGGCGCCGCCCGGGGGGAGCGAGGCGAGCGCACGGCCTGCGCGGCGCGTGTCGGCGTCCTCCGCGCCCGACGCGACGCCCGCATGCATTAGGGCATCTCCAATGGGTCTATAGCAGCTATCTACAAGAGAGTCCATGTCATCAACTGTCCTACGTGGAAGATATTAAATGAAGAAAGAGAACGTAGCTCTCTACAGCTCTAGAGATAGTCTATAGCGCCAAACGATGCAACCTCCATAAATTCTGTGTGTGCATGTAAGTATCAAATAGCTATCCTTATAGATAGTTCTTTAGAATGCTAACTTTAGTGTGTACTATATAGATGACTAGTAGTGTGCCCGTGCTAACGCTACGGTAAAATACAAAACAAGATAAAATTTGTAAAAATAAAGCGAACAAGCAAGTCGTAGCACGCGGTCGTAAAAGCAATCGTGCAGCCGAGATTCATGGACATAAAAGAGACATGGTCGTGTAATGGTCATTTACGACCATGTAGTCGGTTACGACCACGCGGTCATTCCAACCACGTGAACGAACTCATGACCACATCACCCTTTTTACGACCATGCGGTGGAAACTCGATCACGTCTAAATCTCGTGGTCATAGCTCGCTCACGACCACACGGGAAGTCTTACCGACCACACTCACTCTCACAACGTGGTCGTAACCATTTACGACTACTCAAACCTTGGTCGAAGTGCCCACCGACCGCTACAACCACTCACCGCCGAGCTATACGACTTTAGCGTCTACTATGCATTGGTAGCAGATTATTCAACGAAATTGTGGGTCCATGGATGCAAATGCTTAATTTAGTGCAGAACACTTGCCCTTTGTATAGTTTTGATGTAAAGATCGATGATACGTTTTGGTAGTGACAAATTGATTGAGTGTTTACATTCAAAATGAAAAATGCATGCTTTCCTAATAGAAAACATACAACACTTATAGTTCGTGCAACTACGAATGTTAGGTTGATCTCGCCAACAACCCGAGATTTCGGGAGACTTCGTCTCCACTTCGTGGCTTGATCGGAGGCGACAACCGACCCGTTTTGGTTTGGTCCCGGTCACCAGCGCTATAAAAACAGTAAGAGAATCGGCGGGGCTTTGGTTCGTGGCGTCGTTCTAAGCCTCCTAAACCCTAACAGACCCGATCTAATCGGTGCGTTGTGGTGGCGAAGGCCGAGCCCTCTCCGTCCCGTCCAAGGCTTGGCGCGCGCCGACTTCCTTCACGCGTCGCCTACCTCAACATCACCGACCACCTCTGCTTCACCATGCCACCGACCACCTCTCATGGCATCTCCGGCTTCGGGTACGTTGACTAAAGCTTCCGCTCTAAAGATTAAGCTAGGTGTTCATGTTTTTGAGCCTAGGGTTAATGATTAATATTGATGTTTAGACTTAGAACAATCTACAATGAAACCAAAGGAATGGAATGATATTACGCCTTGAAGCCAATTATGCGTAAAGAGGATTACAGCAACAATAATTACCTGGACATCTGGGTTGAAGACCTGTGTTTAGCCTGCAAAGAAAAAGTACGATGTGACAATCTTGATTCTAGAAAGTAGGAACAAAATTGAAGACATCCGTCAGCATGTTGCTTACGTAGTGGTAATAGTTCCATTAACAAAACCTCCATAGCTGCAAGAAGAAACATTGCAGCCTGTACTGGTGGGATGGGTGCTCACATTGCCAAGCATCACATTGTTATACGACACTGCATGCTTGGACACGATCCCGATAATGAAGCATTGAAGTGGTGTGCAATATAAAGCGGAGCGAGCGAGAAGATGAGGATTATGATCAATGATAATTCCAGCGATATCTTGCTTTAAAGAGAAAAGGTAAGAGCTGAAATTTACTTGAGATTGCTCAGGCCACAACTACATCGCACACGATTGCGTAGTAAGCGCATAGGTTCCATTTGCCACAAGCAATCCATGGTCTGAAGCAGAGTTTGGAAATGCAGATGCACATGCTAGACACAGAAATAAACAACCATTATCAGAAAAATTGTAGGCAAATGCTGATGTTTAGAGAACAAAAAAATGCTATTCAGTTGTGGCATCGTGAGCCCATAAATACAGAGATCCTTCACTAACAAATTCATCACTCTTCACAATATGCTTATATTCAGCTTATGCTATCTTACTGGATACATAATTTCGAAACTTGGACTGAATAATTTCGAAACTTGGACTGAATAGAAAGGAATTACTGAACGGTTCAACATACAGAATAATGTGCCTGTTATGCTAGCTTACTGTGTAAAACTCAATTTCACAACCAAAAGCTAAGTTGCTTGATTTTTTTTAAAAAAAAGAAAACAAGCGGCATATGCTACTATCCACATCCTGAATCAATCATAGAGTAATTAAAACAACCACCTTCCACTGACATGCTACCACTACTTGTTAATTCGTTTTTCAGAACATAACACGCTGGTCAGTCGACTTGACAGACAAATGGAAGACCAAAATAGCCGGACAACTACTAAGCTCATTTGCAAAGCTTTAATTCAAAACCATCCATTGCAACGAACCACAACATCATGTATCCAGCTATTAACTCCAAAGCTGAATGCATGCCTTCCCAAATTGTGGCAGCACCTGAAAGTACCAAGAAGAAATTCTGTTGTGTCCAACAATGTCATCATTAAAGAACTCCCGGAGGACCACACGCAAACTGTAGCTCTACGCAGAAAATTGAGCTCATTTCGTACTACGTTCCTTTTCAACACAATACAAACATTGGCGTTTACGCCACCGTAGATCAGGCAAACAGATAAACAAGACGATCTAGTAATCGAGATCGCATGTTACTCTATTTACTCTATTCTTGCGGATAAACAACTAAAACCATCCTTACAAAATCGTCTAGTAGAAGAAAAGGGCAATTTGATATTACTTATACCGCAATGGGATCGCGAGAATGTCGCGCGGCGGCGCACGGGCTCCCATGGCGTTCACATTCATGACATCCGTCACGGTGGTCTCGTGAGTGGCGGCGATGGCGAGCACGGTTTCCCGACACGGGCGGCGTAGGAGAGGTACACGCGGCAGGTTGTTGTCGGAGGAGTTGAAGCGCACGCAGGCGTTGGGATGACCGATTGTTGGCTGCGTCGAGCGCGCGTCTTGGTCCGCGGAGGCTAGGCCGTTGGCGTTGCGGATCTGGTCGGCGAGGCGAGACCGCGAAGACGCCGTTCGCGGCGGTGACGACCGTGTCGGCGGCGCACGGCGTAGCGGACGGAGAGGACTTGCAGACGCCGTCGGCGCAGCGCAGCGGGTGGGGACGCGGACGAAAGCTCCATGGGGATGATGCGGTGGGGCCCCGGCCGCAAGTCGAGCCTCGTGGAAGATCGGTCGGGAAGTGAAACCCTAGAGCTGAAGCCGGATGGGGCGGACTTGAATTTCAGATTGCGGAGAGCTAACACGGAAGCACGACGGCATCGCGCCGAACATGAGGCGGCGCCCATCCGGAGCGAGATGCGGCGCGGCCCATGGCGGCGTCGGCGAGGCGCTCCTCCAAGTGCCGCGCCTCCCCGGAGGGGTGGGGGAGGAGGAGGCGCCGGCGGAGAGGAGAAGTGGGGGGAGGAGGAGGCGGCGGCGGCACGGGGTGGGGAGGAGTAGGCGAGGGCGGAGCGGCGGATGAGGGAGGGGAGGAGGCGAGGGCGGCGGAGGGAGGGAGGAGGCGCGAGAGAACCCGGCGGAGACGGGGAGAAGGTGGGAGATGGAGAGACGGAGAGGTGGTGGGAGGCGCGGGGTGGGAGGAGGCGTCGGCGAAAGATTCCCGGGGTGGGGGAGGTGGGCGTCGCCTTTGGATCGTTGGATATGAGTGGGTAAGGAGAGAGAAAGGTGGGAATTAATTTTTGATCGTTGATTTTACTGGTTGATTTTTCTGGGGATATGAATTGGTGTGGACGTAGGAAAACTCATGACTGCTGGTGGCACAATTTTAGGTGGTCATAGTAAAGAACTGAACTGGTGGATTTTAGGGGTAGAGATGTGGAAGTCTTATAGTTAGTTGCTAGCTATAACCATTAGAGATGCCCTTAGCAGAGCCGACCCGCATGCCGGTGTGAGGTGGGCCATGAGCCCGTGACGAGACGTGGCAACGCCCCCGTGCTGCAACGTGCACGGAAGGGGTGTGGATGACTACATGGCCGACCTACCTGTGTCGATCCTGTGCCTGTCGTTTCTATTATTTAGGCCTGCTCTAACACGGTAACACCTTCTGTCTCTGATTTCTAGCTTGTGTCTTTAGAACTGTAAATGAGCCGAGCTCGAGCGAGCTTAGGCTTCCAGGCTCGAGCTCGGTAAAAGTTCGAGCCGAGCTCGAGTTGGGGTCCGAGCCTGGACCTGGGCTCGAGCTCGGCTCGGCCTAAGCTCGAGTAGGCTCGTTGAAGCTCGGTAACAATTAAAATAATTTATTATGCACTATTTTTCAATAATAAAAAAATTTTAAGCTCGAGCTTGGCTCTAGTAAGCTCGATAACAGTCAAAATAATTCAAATATACACTAATTTTCAACAATAAGAAAAGCTCGAGCTCGAGTTCGGCTCGAATAAGCTCGGTAAGAATTAATATGTATTACTATTTGAGCTCGAATTGGGGCTCGCGAACTATTCGAGCTCGGCTCGGTGAAGCTCGCGAGCTCGAGATCAAGCTCGAGTTCGGCTCGTTTAAAGTTCGAACCGAGCTCGAACCGAACCTAGAACGAGCCGAACTCGAGTAGCTCGCGAGCTTCGAGCTTTTTTTTACAGCCCTATGTGTCTTCTAGCTTTTTAATTTTTAATTTTTTTTAGATTTTTTATCTTTTCTTTTTCTCTTATTTCTTTGTATTATCTGTGATGATACACTTTTTTTATTTTTTTACTTTTAAAAAAATTAATTATGCTGAAAACAACAGAAGCTACAATATATTTTTAGTCGCTATAGTGTAAAAAATCAGAAGCCTGAACTTATAGTATAAATGAGCACTTAGTTTCGGAATATCAAGAATGCGGGATGCCAAGGAATTCACCGCAAGACCCACCTGGTCTAGCCGAAATTTGAATTGGAACCCCGGAACAAACTACTGTTAGAACTTTGTTTGGAATGTAGAAAATGAAAAAAAAACCCCTAGGAATATGAAAATAAAAGAATTATACATGGTGCCAGTGCAATCGTGTAGGATACAAGGTACAAAATAATTCAAAAGATGTGATGCCTGGATACTTCACATAAGTTTTGGAGGAATTTGATGAGCGAGATCGTGTTGGATTTTTGAGGGCGTTGAGGTAATTCCCAAATTGAGAAAAAGGAAAAAAAGAAGAGAAAAGAAGAGGTGGGTCCCACCTGTCGGTGGGACAACAAAGGAGATAAGGCTGGAGACTAAGTCTCTAGCCCCATCTGGTGCTCGCTCGGGTGGTCTTCGGCTTGACAAATTCTTTGGGGGCGGCTGGGTCACGCAATGGTGGTGGTGGCGCTGGAGGCGCCAACGGTCCGTGCGTCGTGGTGCCGGCCGTTGATTGCAGCCTGCTCGCTTCCCTACTTAAGCCAGCCTTCCTCTCTTCTTTTCAGCACTGAAAAAATTAGCGAGTTCCCTTTATTTCGATCTCTTCCTCCTCTCGATTGGATCTCAATTTGAGCTTTGGGGCTCTTTGTTGTCTGTGTACTTCACCGATGGTTGTGCAGTCCGGATTTGTCTCCTCTGGGCGTTTTCCGTGCGGTTCTTTGTGCCATATCTCTTTGAGACTTGGCAGTGAAGAATTTGGAGACTTTTGCTCTAGAAAACTGAATCCGATTGGCTCTGTACCGAGTTGAGGAAGAGGAAATTAAGGCTTGTTGCTTCTTGTTCTTTGGTGTTCTTGGCCAAAGCACCTTGGTTAGTCTTGTGCGGCATCTTCCTTATCCTCAACTTCGTTCTTTGGTGTGTCGGGCGCGAAGATCGACATTATATCTTCGTCAATCTCGCCTCCTTACGCGGCATAGTAAGGCGTTTGGTTTTCTAGAACAGCATCATTTGACGTGCCTTGTCTGATTCATCTAGGTGAGCTTTGAGTGCCACCACATTCGTGAGTCTTACTACATTCTGCATTACTTTTGCTTATGATTTATGCTAGTTGAAGGTTCAGATTGAATTGATTTGATTAACTCTAGCACTGGGAGATATTGCAAAGTGATGCTATCGGTTAAGAACAATTGCTTGATGATGAACTGACATTAAAACTGAAATTGTATATGATATTGAGTATAGATTGATCTTGAGTTGTCGGCTGACTTGCTATTTGTCATTATCTGATTATTGAATTTATCTTTTGATACTTGTTGCTCATTGTGTTGTTTCAGTTCTGTGCTCTATGATTCCTTTTTGGTCATTGTAGTCAATATCCGAATATGCTATATTGTATTAATCAATATTGTTCATGTCTATTGAATGGTAGATTGATTATTATGTTCTTTTCTTAGTGTCTAACGAATCATACTTGATGAACTATTTCAGTTAGTTTTTATAATAGCAAGATTTTTTTTAAATCTCAAAATCTAATCTATAAGTTGTCATATATAATTAAGATTACATATTTGTCGTGCCGTGATGGCCAAGATTACATCTTGTGCAACTAACCTTTCAAAGCAATAAACATCATTCCAAATCTTAGCATTATGCTGATTTTGGTCATACTCATACACATGGTGTATATGTTGGGCATAGTATTCTGCTGGAATGACTTAAAGTATTTACATGTGTATATGTTATTTAAGTAATTAGAATACTGCTATAATTATGCTTATATTTATGTTAATTATGCTGAAATTAATCCTGAATATTTGCTAAAACTGCATTATTTACAATAGATCGTGCATATAAGACACAACATAGTGCCATCATTTTGTTTTTGCCGTCGGGTGAGAGAACTAAGTGGCGAAAACACTAAGTTCACTTCAAATTAAATGGCAAAACAAAAATTTTGGCATAAAAAACACCCGTCGTATGGGCTGGATCTTTGGTGATCTCTATATGGCATCTCACTAACGCAGGAACGAGGAATCTAATGTTTGACATCTCGTGCAACATTTCTATTTTTTTAAAAAAGAAACAATGATGTTTCCTTAGCTATGATCAAATGACTAGATTTTATTCAAATATTCTCATTTCGTAAGTAGTTATCACCCTTTTTTGGCGTACAACATATGAAGAACTGGAAGAGTGACAAACAAAGCAACGTTTTATTCATTTTTTGCACTAAGGACCTTCGAATTGAATCGTTTATTCCAAACGTGCTCTGCAGTGTAATTTTTTTCGATTAAGTCCAATGTAAATTCTTGTGAGTGAAGGAAAGAGACATTGGACGATAAAAAATTGGCTGTCAAAATCATGAAACTACCAAGGAGAGGGAAATGCTCTCAAGAAAAAGGGAAAGGGCTAACAAAAAGAGGGAGTAGTTGTCAGCATCGCCGATCTCCAAACCGGCTATGTACGTAAGCAAAGTATTTTAAGTATGCTGGCCATTATATTTTACGTGAGTTGACTTTTATGTTTACCCCATCCATCCAAGTATTTTTGAAATAATCTTATCTATAAATATATGACGTATTTTATATTCTAATATAAAATTAACATGATATTCTCTTTATATCTCTAATAAATATACAGTTTTATTTACTATTCTCTCTATCTATATATATATATTAAATATAGTACTTAAAGATAATAATTAAGAGTAATCTAACTATTTTAATTATCTTCTTGATTTATATACTTTGGGCTTATTTTTGGTGGCTTATGGCTGAAAAACACTGTAACTGGTTGAAAAAAATATTATGGCTGACAGAGGCTTATTTAGCATAATTAAATTTAAAAAAAATTTAAAAAATATAAAAAATATGTTAGCCCATTACGTATAATACAAACAAATACGGAAAAAAAGAACCGGCAAAAAAGCTCAACAAAAAGTCAAAAGTTCATAAAAAGACGAAATTTATGAATAGTGAAAAATAAACCGGAAGCTAAAAGCTGAAGCCAAAACGATCACAACCTAAAAAATATATATTGTAAAGTTGGACGGATGAATTATTACTATCATAGAACCCAATGCAAATGTGACACGACAACGATCCGGTCAACTACTGATCATCAAGACCGAAATACCAAAAAGCGAATTTTGAACACTTTTGCATCGTTGCTACCGAAATTCGAAAATAGCCTCTTCGAACGAAATTCAACTCTAGTTTCACCGACCGCACCATTTAACCGCGTCGCGACACGTGTCCAATGGTGCGGCCGGGGAGCGCACCACACCTGAGTGGTGCGGTCCCCGACCGCACCACTCACTCTGATGTGACCATGTGGTGCGGTCGGGAGCGCACCACTCGGTGTGGTGCGGTCCCGACCGCACCATTGACACGTGTCACACTCCCGTTAAGTGGTGCGGTCAACAGGGTGCTAGAATTGGAATTTTGTTCTCCTCAGCGTCATTTTTGGTATTTTCGGGTAGCAACAGTGTCAAAAACGTCCAAAATTCAAAAAGGCAAGGCAAGTAGGCAACTCTTGTGTTCTTCTACGAGGAAAGATAGCTCTTGTTTTTACTGTGACAACAGAACAACTACTTAAAATGTGCTGAAATGCACAGGCTATACAGCAATATAAAATTTCACGCAAATTTTGGGCACATCTGAGAGCATATTTGTTTCCATTTGACACAATTCAGACCATGCAAACGTATTGAGACTTTACAGCCCGTACTGTGAAATGGCAAACTGGAACAACTTTTATTACTGCTCGTGTGTTAGATGCTTTAGGTATCCTTTGCTAAGTTTAATGAGAGCATCTACTGTCACTAGTGCTCCACTTGCATTAAGAAAACAGTGTACTTTTATCTCTTTCCGCCCGCTTACATCCTTGGTTACGTATGACTAATAATTATTAAAAGAGGATTACATAAAGTAAACATGCTACTAGTATATCTAGTAAGAAAAACTCCAGATACAATTTAAAACACAAGAATGTCACATAAAACAATGCAAGGTTGTTAGGGTTTTTATTCGTATTATAGCATCTTAGACTCTATTAGGGTATGTTCTTTTTAGTTTTGGCGTATGATTTTTAATCGTGACTTATGTCTAGGCTATTTATGAGAGAGAGTATGGAGTAATGAAACTCACGTATGATTTTGACCGATATAAATAAAATCGCTACAATGTGTATTATAATTAACTTGTAGATCGTATTTTGAAAAGGTATTCTGTTTAAAAACTAGTTATGAATTATTCCCACCTTAAGATCTCAATCAGAAATCACCATATGAAATAGCAGTTCAAATATTATAAGGCTTGAATACACGATTTTTAAAGTACAATCTTACCATAATTTCACAATTGATAATCCATTTTGGCTACCTGGATTGTTCCATTCTACTCTACGTGATCGCCCAAAATACCCACAAAAACCTTGCACGGCAACATGAACTACACGCCACGAATCGATCCAAACCAACTATGACCCACATGAATTGTCTGTTTTATTTTGTCAGGCAACATTCTAATTCTTACACGTAGCATTCAGCACAGATTCCCTATGTCGCGTGGAACTTAAGGGGGTGATCAGTTGGGCTTTTTTGTGACTTATAAATTAAAAGCACTATAATTTACTTGAAAAGATCAGAAATTTATGTGAGACTTATTTAGCATAATTAAATTAAAAAAATAAAAATATGTTAGCCCATTACGTATAATACAAACAAATACGGGAAAAAGAACCGCAAAAAGCTCAATAAAAAGTCAAAAGTTCAGGAAAAAATGAAATTTATGAATAGTGAAAAATAAGCCAGAAGCTGAATCTCTTTTGATCACCACCTTAGGATAAAACCCCATCAACTCCATTAATTCACCTGAAACCATTGTACTCTAAAATCTGCAATGATGAAATAGCACATTAATAATTGTTAGTTTTATATAGTATTCAATTAAAAATAGAAAATAAATAAATAAATATTGTTATATTTTCTGAATAATGCAAAAGTAAAAAATAAAATAAAAACCCATGTTAAAAAACTAGCGTATTCCCAACGGTTTTTGCCCTAATGAAAGCTAACAACCATTGTTGACGGGAAAGGTCCTTAATTGCCGTCAAAACTCCCCCACGAATTGCTACCGCCACACCATAAAGCGCACACCAGCGGATATAGTGCAGAGTCCAAGGCTCCTCTTCTCGTCCACACCGCGCATTCGCGACACAGCACAACGACAGCACACCACAAGCACGCGAGGAAGAGCGAACAAATTCCACGCGAGGGTTTCGTTTCGGTTCGATCCAATCCATCCCGCGTCGCGTTCGCCGCCGCGATCGAATTGATTCCGTGGAGGCGCTCGATGAGGAGGGGCGCCGGGGGATCGGATCCGCGCGGGCGCGGGAGCTCATGAGGGCGGCCGCCCACCCGTGGATCTCGTGGATTTGCCGCGCGGCCTCGGGCTCGTGCCTCCGATCGGCGGCGGGCTGTGCGAGGCGGATCGGGCTGCGGGTGGGAGGAGGGAGAGGGTGTGGCATTGGGGGGTGAGCGGAGATGGTGAGCGGCCACCTCTTCCACTTCCGGAAGAACTCGTGGCCTCCGGAGGAGTATGTCGGCCGGAGCTCCCTGCAGCTGGTGAGAGGAGCTCGCATCTCGATCGCTTGCGGCGATTTTTTTTGTGTTTTTTGGTGCTTCGTTTTAGTTGTTGTGGTGGTGTATGTCACGGGTGTGATGTGATGCTGAATTTTGCAGTTGGATTTCGATGGCGGGGCGCCGCCGGAGCAGGCATGGAGGCGGCGGCTGAACAGCCACGCCAACAAACTCAAGGAGTTCAGCGTAACCTTCATGGAGGCAATGAGGATGGTATGCTGCAGGAACTGGGTTCCGTGTGTTGGGCGTCTTGGAGTTTGATTTTTGTCACTGGTTCATTTTTGCTGGTGCTAGCTGCTAAGTTTTGGTCGTTTAATGCAAAACTTTCAGATGAGCCTTGGGCTGAGGCTGTGGTCGTACGTCCGCGAGGAGGCGTCGCATGGAAGGGTAACATTGGCTAGTCTTGCGCATATTCGTGTCAAAACACATATGGATTGGAATGTTGTTTGGTAACAGAATGGGGTCTGTTGTGCTTGCAGAAAGCTCCGATTGACCCGTTCACAAAAGAGAGCTGTAAGCCGTCAGCTTCACAGGGCCTGCCGCTTGGTGGTATGGGGTGCGTCCGCCTGAATTGATGTTTTTGCCTTTAGTCGCCTTTCGTTATGTTTGCATCATGGAGAATTTAAATTTTGATATCAGTAGACTGCTTTTGCAGGAGTGGTAGCATTTCAAGAAGTTTCAGAGGAGAGTTCAAGAATTGGCACATCATTCCTGGTTTGTGTGAGAATTCGCCGGTGATGGAGAACCAGTTTTCTGTAATGCTTTCATCTTATCTTGCTGTTGCTAGCTAATCAACTTTAGTTTATCGTAAGAGATGGACGCACAATGCTTGTTGAGAGTAATGGTGTATCTGAAGGAATGTTTTTGACTGCCACAATTGATCAAAAGTATTACCTCAAGGAAACTCTTATAATTCCCACCGAGTATAATATTTTAGTTGTTTCACTAAATCTCCCTCAAAAGGGACCTGTTATGCATTTATACTTGTGTTGTTGTTACTGCGCATATATTTGTGTTGTTGCTACTGCGCATGAGTGTGAAATTGCGTGGTGTTAGCAGTTTTTTTTGGGAGGATTGTTGAGATAAGATGACATTACATTGCTAAGCTGACGCAACTGTTAACCCTTTTAATGGATTACTTATTGATAGTTGGAAAGTGACACTTTATTTTTCACTGTTGTATATTTGTTAGCAAATTCTTGTCAATCGCTGCAGATGCTGCATATTATATTTTCTTGCATGTAAACGTACACTATATGTAGTAAAAATCTTCAGCCTTTTGCCTTGGTGCTCTGTTGTCAATATCCTTGTATTGTTTTGCCTCACAATTAAGGTTCGAGGCATGAACTGTTACTAAACATTATGCTCTTCCAGATATTTGTATCACGAGATGGGGGGAATAAAAAATACTCATCAGTACTGGCTCCTGGACATCATGAAGGTTTAAAGTAAGTTATTAATCTGCTTTATTTGATTCAAACCTAATAGTCCATGAGGAAAGTATTGTTTTCCAATCCAATATCTTGCAGAAGTCTCTGCTTCAGCAAGTAGACTAGTAAATTTCCTTTGCTTTTTTGGAGTCCAGACTGGTGAAAGTTCTATTAATATTGATTCAGTGGTATTCACAACCATTTCCTAGCTAATCTAGTGTATACCTTGTCTTCTTGCACTAATTCTTCTGATTTTCCTTGTCTCTCCTTTTTCTTTTCATGCCTTTTTTGGAATGTATTTGGACCAAGGTTCCAAAAACCGGAACCGGAAGAAATCTCGGTCGGCGGCCGGTAACGGTAACCGGGCGGTTACCGGCCGGTTACCGGAAAAACCGGTAAAAAACCGGTCACAATTTGAAAATCAAAATTTGAATTTTGAGATATTTTGAAACCGGTAACCGGAAAAACCGGCCGGTAACCGGAAAAACCGGCCGGTAACCGGAAAAAACCGGCCAAAATTCAAAAAATCAAAAAATTCATACCGGCCGGTTTTTTTGTTACCGGTCTCCACCGGTAAAACCGGTAACCGGCGGTTACCGGCCGGTAACCGCCGGGATTTTGAACCATGATTTGGACAAACCAACTTGCATATTCTATGTCAGTCAGTTGCATTTAATTTTATTTTTAATCTGTGATTCAAGAGCCAACAATGTTGTGCAAAAATGCTAACAAAATTATTCTAGTTTGTGATACTGGATATAGTAGTTGCAATGCTGTTTGGTTACGATCCAAGCAAGATAATCATATTGGAACAGCATGGCTTGTTGTATCAAATGAACCACCATCAATTTGTTTAGTCCGATATTGTGTTTTATGTGTCGTGGCTTCTGCAGAAGACACTTATTTGATGCCTTGCATGGTTTCAGGAAATATAGTGACTCCGGAATTTCGTCATGGAACTGGAACTTGAGTGGTCAACATTCTACCTATCATGCATTGTTCCCTAGGGCCTGGACTGTTTATGATGGTATGGCATTGTGGAGCTCTGGGAACACTGCTTGCATCTTGGTAGTTCTGTACCAAGAGTTCTCTTTTTTATTTTATTTGGAAAATTTGTCTACCAATATTCTGAGTGTATTGTTGCCAAGCCAGCTTATGTGTTGATTGCAGAATGAATAGACTTCCCAATGTATTACTATAAACTTGTTAATGGCATTTTTTGATTTGCAGACAAACATATTTTGAACTGAAGAATTATGAAATTTCCTATGAATGCAGGTGAGCCAGATCCGGACCTTAAAATCTCATGTCGCCAGATATCACCATTCATTCCTCATGATTACAAAGATAGCAGTCTTCCAACATCTGTGTTTGTGTACACTGTAAGTGACTTATATAATTATTTGTTATGCTAAGCTGGCAACTGTATTCTTTCCATAGCTTCTTATTTCCTATTTCCCAATAAGTATGCTGTATAGGATATATGTTAAGAAACCTATTCTGGCGTCATCAGACAAGATATCCCCTTTATTTGCAAAAGCTATTTCTAGTCAGATAAAAAGCATTTCCAATTACAGCTGCCGTTCTTAAAATTTTGGGAGATGCCAGTCACTTATGGATAAATGAATATTTCACTGATACAATAAGTTTTCATATATGTTTTACACATGGAGATGTTCTTAATACAAATATCTTTTTGATACAATAAGTTTACTTGACCATCCTTTTTTTTTGTTATGTTGATTATAGCTGGTGAACACTGGGAGAGACCGGGCAAAAGTAAGCCTGTTAATGACGTGGGCGGTAAGCATACAACTAAAGCTTCTGTACAATATATTTTCTGCAAATAACACCGCTTGTATGTTCACGTTTGTGTTGTTGTGCTTTAGCCTTTATGGTCCACATCACTTTTGATATTTAGCATACCAGTGTTTATACCTTCTCACCTTCACTAATGCAACACTAGTATCAAACCTGCAAAACCTTTTTCACCATGAAAATTGTTGGACTTCTTCACTAGTAACTGTCATCCCTTACATCCCAGCACATGTTAATAAACATTTTCACCTTAATAATCTGCTCCTGAGGTTCAGGATCTTCATTTGAACCAAGTTTGTGTTTATAGTACTTCATGTAGAAGAATGGACAGATAAATGGTTGTCATAGCTTCTATCACTAAGAAAGTTTAAAGTATTTGTCAAGTTGACAGTTGTATTAAAGTACAATATTGTGAAAGTCGGATCCCCTTGGGCATTAAATTACTATTCATGCTTCAAGTGCCTTTTTTAGTGATATTTCTTATCAAACACAGAATTCTATTGGAGGTTTTTCTCATCATTCAGGAGGCCACTTCAATGAGCCCTTCATGTAAGTTAATCTGTAGATATATATTTTAACTGTTCACCCTTTTGGATCATTGGTACTCATGGTTTGATCTCATGATATGGTCAGTGGGGAAGATGGAGTGTCAGGAGTGCTGCTGCATCACAAGTAAGGTTTTCAAACCCTCTCCTTTTAATTGATGATATCCACTTTGTAGATCCTTTTAAATCATGTTACACATCTACAATCTGACAAGCTGATACATATTGCAGAACAGCAAAGGATAATCCTCCAGTTACTTTTGCTATTGCTGCCTGTGAAACTCAGAATGTGAATGTGACAGTCTTGCCTGTATTTGGCCTTTCTGGAGAAAACCATGTTTCTGCAAAGGAATTGTGGGATACTATGGTACAGGTAATTGCCGTTACCTTTTTCTTTCAACATTGCAGTATGGAGGATTTTTCATACCAGCCATCTGTGACTTGTTCTTTTAAGTACAACAGTACTATGTTTTCTCACCAAGCTACCATTTTCATGATTCTCTTCGGTTTTTTCTACATTATTCCTCAGGATGGCCACTTCGATCGGGAAAATTTCAATGCTGGCTCCAGTATGCCTTCTTCTTCAGGTGACACACTTTGTGCGGCTGTCTCGGCCTCAACTTGGGTGGAGCCACATGGTAGGTGTACTGTTGTGTTTGGTTTGGCTTGGTCCTCACCTAAAGTGAAGTTTCAGAAGGGATGCACATATAACAGGTCAGTGTTCTCTTGTTTTAATAAAATGGAAAACACCTTTTTTTATTCCATGTACATCTTCAGCAAGTTATTCCGCTATTCATCTGTCTGCTAATTCAAGCTATAAAATAGCACTTACCATATGGTCAAATGTCTCATTGGTGTTATGAATGGATTGCTATCTATTCCTATGGGCCCAAAGGCCAACATATACAGGATAAAAGATATGGAAATAAGCAAAGAACACCCTATACAAAAGACTAATCATGCACAGCCTATACATGTGTAACATCCCCCTCAAACTCATAGTGGATCAGAAACACTGAGTTTGGAAAGATAGAAGCTGCACTGAGCTCTGGTCTATGCCTTAGTGAAGAAATTTGCTAGCTGAAGCTCTGAAAGCATGTACTGAAGAGCAACCACCTGCACTTGCATATGTGATCTCATGTAGAAAGCATCAACACTAACATGCTTTGTGAGCTCATGCTTCACTAGATCACAAGCAATACTAATCGCACTCGTGCTATCTGACAACAGAGGAGTCGGTGTAGAGACAGAAACACCAAACTCCATAAGGAGCCATCGTAACCAAGTGATCTCAGCAGTCAGCGACGCCATAGCCCTCAACTCAGCCTTAGCACTCGAACGAGAAATTGCAGTCTGCTTCTTAGTCTTCCAAGCAATGAGAGAAACCAAGTGAAATATAGTAGGCAGAAAGAGACCGACGATCAGAATGATCACTGGCCCCATATTGCATCAGAGTATGTCTGAAGATGTAAGGAGCTAGAGCGAGGAAAGAAAAGACGATCAGAGATGGTCTCGTGAAGATATTGCAAAACACGAAGGTGATTGTAGTGGAGCTAAGTGGGAGCCGAAACAAACTGACTCAAGATGTGAATAGAGTGGGAAATATCCAATCTAGTAATCCCAAGGTAGACAAGACTACCAACAAGATGACGGTATCGAGTAGGGTTCTTAAGGGGCTCACCATTAGTGGGTCAAAGATGGACTCCAAGCTCTATAGGAGTGTCCACTGTGCGTTGATCAGTGAGAAGCACGAGCAAGAAGATCCTGAATGTACTTTTCCTGGGAGAGGTAGTAGCCCTCAGGCATAGAAGAAAATCCCAAGGAAGTAACGAAGAGGACCAAGATCAGATATTAAGAATTGCTTGCTAAGATGCTTGTTCACAAAGCAATATGGTGTGGATCATCCCAGTAATGATCATATCATCCACGTAAAAGAGCGTCCGACCACGAGAAGTGTGAACAAAAAGATCAGGGTCATGATTACTGGCGGTGAAACTGGCAGTAATGACAACAGAAGAGAAACTCGCAAACCAAGCACAAGAGGCTTGCTTGAGCCCATCGAGAGCGGCGAAGGCGACAAACCATATCGCTAGGGACAGAGTATCCAGGAGGTGGCTACATGTAGACCTCTTCACGTAGCTCACCATTGATAAAGACATTCTTGACACCAATAGAGAGATGGACCACTGACGAATCGATGCCACATCAAGGAGAGTACGAACAGTGGTCATATGAGCAACAAGAGCAAAAGTCTCATCATAGTCACGATCATACTCCTGATGAAAACCATGCGTCACAAGACAAACCTTGTAGCGCTCAAGGAGTGACACGAGCAGGTAGGGGAACAAGATCCTAGGTGCTAGTACTTTCCAAAGCAGCAATCTTCCCAGCCACGCATGCTGCCACTTCGAATGAGCAATAGCCTCATGGTAAGTCGTAGGCTCAGCTAGAGTAATGGCTGCAAAGTCATAGCACTCAGGATGCCTAACAGAACAACGATCACAAAGATCGTATCTAGGAGTAGAGACTGGAGCAGGACCTAGTAGGGATGGAAGAGGGGAAGTAGTGGAAGGAGGCACAACTGGAGGTGAATCAGGGCGTGGACGGCGAGAGTAGTGCAGTGGAAAGGGGGACAACCTCAACAGAAGAGGTAGTGGGAGTAGGAACAAGAGTTTGAAGAGGAAGGAACAGGCGGAGGTGAAATAGATGAAGGTGATGACAAAGGTAAAGTTTGAGGAGGGAGCAGAGAGTTAGGAAAAATCAAAAAAGAAAACGCCTTGGAAGACGTTGAACTGGTGGAAGAAGACCGAGGGTAGTAAGGACGAGACTCATCAAAAGTGACATCTCGAGACATCCTCATCCTACAAGCAACAGGGTCATAACAACGATAACTCTTATGCTCAGAACTGTAGCAAAGAAAAATGCACTTAACTAACTGAGCAGTCAGCTTGATGCGCTCGTGAGGGGGAAGGACAAAACAGACAACCAGAATAACGGAGATGACCGTACTGAGTAGGCCTACTAGAGAGATGCTCGACCGAAGTACAGACCTGAAGAGCAGATGAAGGCTGCAGATTGACAAGATAAGCAGCCGTAAAAACAGCCTTTGCCCAGAAATGAGGTGGAACATGAGAAGCAAGCATCAGAGCATGAGTGGTCTCAAGTAAGTGATGATGCTTACGCTCAAAGACACCATTTGGAGCATGAGCATCAGGGTAGGATCACCAAGAAAGAGTACCCTGATCAGTAAGAAAACGGCGAAGAGCAGAAGATAGATTCTCACCAGTAGAGTCAGCACGAAGGACACGAATGGCTGAATCAAATTGACTATGGACCATAGTGGCAAACGACTAATAAATAGCGAGCACTGACTATGAGAGGACATAAGATAGATCAAAGTGTATCGAGAATAATCATCAATGAAAATTACATAGTAATGATGACCTTTCGAAACGAAGGGGGCCGGACCCTAAATATCAGAATGAATAAGATCAAAAGGACGGAGAGAGGCAGAATCACTAGAGGGGTATAGGAGCTACAACTATTTGCCAAGCTTGCAACCCATGAAGTGTAAGGAAGTGTCACCAGAAACAGAGCCAAGAACACCACTCCGAACTAGCGACGACAGGCGTGAACCTTTGATGTGACCTAAACAATAATGCCACTAAACGAAAGTAGTAGTAGAGGAAGCGACTGAGGCGGAGGCGGTGGAAATCCGACTGGTTGGTGGAGGTAGTGAAAGGAAGGTGTAGCTAGTCGAGTTCCCAGAGACGCTGCGAATCACATTGTCTAGGGCCAGTCACAACCAGAGTCCCGGTGCGACGATCTTGAACACAACATGAGTCAGACTCAAGAATGATACAACAACCATGGTCAGTAATTTGACCAGCGGACATAAGCTGCATAGCTAGTTTGGGAACATGAGAGACTACAGGAACAAGAAATGAAGTAGAGTGCCTTGTCCTGCCACAGGAAGGGAGGTACCATCTGCAGTCGTAACTGTGTAAGGAAGAATAGGATTCACAGAGGTGAGGTGAGTAGAATTTGGAGTCATGTGGAATGAAGTACCAGATTCCAGAATCCAAGAGGATGTGATACCTGAGGAGGGAGGTGGTGGTGCTCCAGAAGACTGAGGAGCATCTCTTGCTGAACCTCGGCAGGGGAGCTCTGGTGATAACCTGACTGAGGAGCCACCATACTAAGAAGAGACACCAATGCCCGTGGGAGGGTGACCACTCCTGCGGCCTTGGTTCTTTCGCCTATAGCACTGTTGAAACGTGTGACCATCATGATCGTAGAAGGTGCAATGAAGACCTGTAGTAGAAGCCACTGCCACCGGTGCAGCTGGAGTAGGTGCAGAAGACTCCTGAGCAGCTAGAATGGAGGCGGCTGCAGTTGGCCCACATTGCAAAGACGGGTCATAGCATGAATAGCGTTGAGAGCCTCTAGCACAGACGGATGAGGCTAACGAGTCAGGAGGTGAGCACAAATAGGCTCAAACTCCGACCGAAGATGCGTCAAGAACTCGTAGAGACGGTGAGTCTCTAGGTGAGCACGCTGACGCATGCAGTAGGAACATTTCCAACAGACGTTCGGTCCCAAAGAGTCAAGCTGACGCCACACCGCGGACATCTGCGGATAGAAGTCGTCCATCGTGTCATCAAGCTGCTGAAGAGTGCGCCTGGTGCATGACCGAAAGATACATAGCGTCACTCGTCGGCTCGTAGTGGGCATGAAGGCACTCCCACATCAGTTGAGATGTCGGCAGCTCCACAACATCCAAAATAGCCACAGTCATGCTACCCACCAAGATGGCAGAAGCACGACCCTCATTGTCCTGCCACCTCTTTTAGGAGTGAAGCTGAGCCTGGTCCACCTCCATGGCTGCCTCAAAGGCAGTGATCACATCCTTCTGGGTGGCCTCATCAGCAGTTGCAGGGCTTTGAGGAGTGGCCGACGGCGGAGGACAAGGCGGACAATGCCTCTTGTCAGTAAGATGCCCCCAAAGACGTTGACTTCTCATGTGGATCCGCATGTGCATAGCCCATTCGCGACAGTTCATCCCATCAAAAATGACACTCAAAAGCAGGATAGCAGTATGGGTGGCTATCATGTGCGAAGAAGACAGGCGTAGAGGTAGTGGCTGGGAGGCGGCGACCAAGAGATGGCAGCTGGGAGCCGGACGACTGGAAGGCGGCAGTTGGCAGATGGCATCGCAGGTAGCAGTTGGGCGGTGGTAGATCTATCGCAGGCAGCGGTCGGGCAGCGACGACAACCTGGAGCCGGTCGGCCGGTCAGCGGCGGCCTGGAGGCAGCTTGGATCTAGTGGCGGTGGCCAGGAGGCGGGAGACAACAACGCAAGCAGTAGCCGGGTGATGGCGGCGACTTGGAAGTAGCTCGGGTGGGGGGGGGAGATGCGGTCGGCGGCGGCTAGGGTTGGCTGATACCATATTATGAATGGGTTGCTATCTATTCCAATTGGCCAAAAGGCCAACATATACAGGATACAAGGTATGGAAATAAGCAAAGAACACCCTATTCCAATGGGGGAGATGCGGGCTGCAACCATGGTTGTTTAGGCGTCAGTATATTGGTGATATATTGTCGGTATATCGGCGTGGCAGACTGGAGGGCCATGCCATCTAGACGGCATGGAGCTGCGGCGTATGGCGTCGCCGCTGCCGTCGGATTTGTCATCGCCGCGCCAGATTCGTGGTCTCCTCCGTTGGATCCAGTCTCCTCCGCCAGATCGGGCCTCCTTTGCTTCGCCGACTCCTACTTGGGTCTTCCGCCGCCTCCTCCAGTCCGCCACCGCCTCCTGCTTTGTTGTCCGGCTCTCCGCCGCCTCCTCCGGTCTGTTGGCTGCCGCTTGGGGGTGGTGGAGAGTGGCGGCGGGAAGAGGGAGGAGCTGCCGACGAGCTGGCTCGGCCTCGCCGGCGCCGGAGGTGGAGGAGACGGGGGAAGGAGAGAGGGAGAGAAGCAATGGGGGCGAAGAATGGCTGGAGGTGAAGAAAATTGCAGCGGCGGTTGGTTATGAGGGGATTTGGCATTTTGCGATTTAGCCCTCTCAATGTTTTGAAATTGCAATAAAGTCCTCTCTTTGTATTTTTTTTGTTTGGGCCCTCTAGAAGTCTGATATTGTTGTGTGTATGGCATCGCGACATCGCACGCCATAAGCGATATTGTTGTGTGAAGGTGGTGAGTTGCCGTGCCTCGCCGTACCGCCTTAATAACCATGGCTGCATCAGATAGGGTTGAGAAACTATAACCCTAGCCTTTTCCTGGGTTGATACCATGTTATGAATGGATTGCTATCTATTCCAATGGACCAAAAGGACAACATATACAGGATAAAAGGTATGGAAACAAGCAAAGAACACCCTATACAAAAGACTAATCATGCACAGCCTATACATATGTAACAATTGGAACAACATTGTGGCTCTTTTTGTTTAGTTGTCCATCACATCGAACACAACAGAATAAGCCTTTTCTTTATAGTTTTCTCGTTTTTATACCCAAAGATCTGTGGGGGTTGCATAATGGAATATGTAGAGTTTAATGGTACCTAACAAGTGAAATAATTAGTTTAATATGTAAAACTAACAGTTAGTATGCATTGTAGTGCCTTCAAATAGTGATGGGAGAACTCATAAATGTGATCTCATGTTGCAGGAGGTACACCAAATTTTATGGAACTTCTGGAAGATCAGCTGTTAATTTGGTACATGATGCCTTAACAAGTATGTTATTTTATGACTTGCTAGACTTCTTTATCTTGTATCTATTCAAGCACAACGCAGTTATTAATATTTGCCTTCATAATCTGGTCATACATTGACAACAGTAATATAATAATGTTGCTGGGATAGGTGCAATGTTGGTCCTTGTGTTATCGATTCACTATCAATTTTTTGCTTTCTGACCTATGCTGTTGGATGTTCCTTGCTTTTGCAGAATATAAACTTTGGGAAGAAGAGATCGAGAAGTGGCAAGACCCCATACTCAAGGATGAAAGACTTCCAGAATGGTAGAAGCCTTTCCTCTTCCTTCTATATTGTTATTATTGTGCTGTGCTTTTGCATCTCTAATGCATAATCCAGTGCTAATTTGTAACTTGATTAATTATTGAAAAATCGATCAAAGTGAGAATACTGTTACTCATTGTCAGTGGTAGACAATGGGCAGATGGCCAAGGATGATCAGAATTTTTGAGTAAAACTGCAAGAACAGTAGGAGTGAGCAGGTCCCCAGCCTGGGAATTTGGAAATGACCATAAATAAATTTATCTAGTATTTTCACCTTAGTCTTGGATTGTATGCAGCACAGCCTTCCTAGTAAAAGATTTGGTGGGAAAATAGTTGACCGATCACCACATCTGCCCACTTTCTCGTGGCACTGGCATCTATATCTTATGCTTCATCTATTGTGTAGTCTGTTACCATGGTTGAATGCAGCTCTTGACATTTCCACCTTAGTCTGTTACCATGGTTTAATGCGTCTATTGCATTCTTATGTAAGTTGCCTCTGATTATTGTAGCAGGCTCCCTTCCTGGGGCTGTCTTGGTGCTTGGATTGAACATAAGAATGTTGTTTGACCATAGGGTTCTATACTTCTATCTGACTTGATGTATTTTGGTTTCTCCATTAAAGAAATATGCTAGTGAACTTCATATCTTCCTCTTAAAAGAAAAACAAAAACTTGACTAGAATATTTGGGTTTCTCAATGTTTTCAGGTATAAGTTTACTCTTTTTAACGAGCTTTACTTTCTGGTAGCTGGGGGAACTGTTTGGACAGGTATGCTGTACCCAATTTTGTGATGGTTTTATGCTCGTTCAGAGATGTCCAGCATAGTGTATGAGGATGAATGAGGATGATCACTTCTTATTTTTTATGATTCCAGTATACTTTTTATACTCAAAAGCTACATGCAATTGCTTAGAGTTTCCTTTTAGCATCTAGGCCTTCCCTTTCCCAGTGCTAGGATCCATTTTTATTTTTATTTTTTGGTCATGTAGATGGTCAACCTCCAGCAATCGATGACAAAACAAGTCCTGCTTATAATCAACAAAAGTCTTCAAAAAAGGGTTCTAAAGACACGAGATTGGAGTCAGTTAAAGATAACCATGTCAAGCAGGCAGCAGAGCAAGTCTCTGATGGAGGTGACCTGAAAAATGGTGAAGAGCGAAGTGTCTCAAAGTATACAGCAGTTCATGGATCACAAATGCCTGAACAAACAAATGGACTTGGGTCGCAAGAGCCAATTCCTTACTTACTTTCCAAGGATGGCCCTGAAAATGTTGGCAAATTCTTGTACCTGGAGGGAGTGGAATACATCATGTGGTGCACGTATGATGTGCATTTCTACGCTTCTTTTGCTCTCCTTGATTTATTCCCAAAAATAGAGCTGAGTATTCAACGTGATTTTGCCAATGCTGTTCTGCATGAAGATCACCGGAAAGTCAAGTTTCTGGCTGATGGTACTTCAGGAATCCGCAAAGTCAAAGGTTCCGTTCCTCATGACCTAGGAACACATGATCCATGGCATGAAATGAATGCATATAACATACATGATACAAGCAAATGGAAAGATCTAAATCCCAAGTTTGTACTCCAGGTATACAGAGATTTTGCTGCTACGGGTGATATGTCATTTGGTAGAGATGTCTGGCCTGCAGTCTGTGCAGCAATGGACTACATGAATCAATTTGATCGTGATGGTGATGGCCTCATTGAGAATGATGGATTTCCTGATCAAACCTATGATGCTTGGACTGTTCACGGAATTAGTGCGTACTGTGGTTGTCTATGGCTTGCTGCACTTCAAGCTGCAGCTACAATGGCTCATCGTCTTGGGGATCATCCATATGCTGAAAAGTACAAGCTCAAGTTTGTAAAAGCCAAAGCAGTGTATGAGGCAAAGTTATGGAATGGGTCTTATTTCAATTACGACAGTGGCATGAACAGCAATAGCCGGTCCATCCAGGCTGATCAGCTGGCAGGGCAGTGGTATGCTGCTTCATCAGGTTTGCCCCCAATTTTTGATGAGCACAAAATAAGAAGTGCTCTGCAGAAAATATTTGAATTCAATGTAATGAAGGTAAAAGGAGGACGAATGGGAGCTGTAAATGGTATGACTCCTAACGGAAAGGTGGATGAGACATGCATGCAATCTCGGGAAATCTGGACTGGTGTTACATATGGTGTTGCTGCAAATATGCTACTCCATGGAATGGAGCATCAAGCCTTCACCACTGCAGAAGGAATTTTTATTGCTGGGTGGTCAGAAGAAGGATACGGGTAAGCACTGCCTGTACATTATCGAGCAATCTCATATTTCGTAGTGGTGCAACTTTTCACGTTGATTTAGCTCGACATTATTTTCTTTTTTGTACTCATGTCTACCATGCGTAGGATTCCTGTCAGTTTCATTAAAAATTAGGAATTAGATATGTTGGCGATTTCTTGTTTCTATCACTGCTTGCTTTGTGCTACTATCCCTAATCTGTAGTGTACGTAGCGGCCACTTTGTACCTGCAATTTGCAACGTCAATGTGCCTGTCAAATTCTCTTTTTCTGAACGAAATTTATGGGTATATGTAGACTTCTATTTAATTATTGGTTATAGATGACATGAATTTCCTGTGGTATTGCAGGTATTGGTTCCAAACACCAGAAGGATGGACCATAGACGGGCATTACAGGTCGCTCATATACATGCGGCCTCTTGCCATTTGGGCAATGCAATGGGCATTGTCTCCTCCAAAGGCAATTCTTGAGGCCCCCAAGGTAAATCTGATGGACAGGATACACATATCCCCTCAAGTGGCCCGAGCAATCAGCGAGATAAGTGTTAGAAAGATAGCACCCGATAATAGATGTTTCCCTAGTTCAGCATTTCATTGTGAATGCTGATCACAGAAAAAAAAACATGCAACGACTGAGTAACTTACGTTCTATTTCGGCTTTTCCTTGGTCCCTTCCAAGATCCAGTGGGGTTCAGGGGTTTTTCCTTGAATCAGAGGGCATATCTAAGCAACCACAAAACTCACAGCTCGAAAGAGTTAACTGTTGTATAATTGTACAGTAAACTGCTAAATCATATCATCTTCTTTCTTCTTCATAGATTTTGTACCACCTCTGTATCCGATGTCTGACCTGCCCTGTGTAATTACTGTATCAATTCCAGGAAACACTGCATATTAGATTATGGACTGTAGAGAGCTAGCCCTTCATCCATTAAGCAAGAGTGAATTGTGCTGCTGAAATTCTGGCGGCATAACTTTCACTTGAAGTAGGTTGGAAAGAACAGTGGTATTTTGCTAGTGCTGAAACCTTGTGTATAAGCTTCCAGTGCTGATCCGCGTGCTGGACGAAAAGGCAGTTCTCAACTTCTGATGCATGACCAACATCAGTTCAGAAATTGAGAGCTGTCTGTTGCTGCTTGTGCCGATGAGACGGGCTTCAGTCAGTTGTGTTTAGCTGGCTGTCGAAGAAAACATTCCCAATTTCCGATGCGTGGACGTTTCATATGTTGATGCGTCGTCGCCGATCATGTATCCATGTATGATTATCTGATTTATTCTTGTCGCTGGCGCCATCTCTGTGTGGACTCTGGATGTGTTCATAGATGACACTTTGTAAATAATCTTCTCATCTAAATGTTTCGTCTTCAGTATGGGTGGTGTCGCAAAAAATCCTGTAGGACCTGGTATCTTTCCATCGAGGAAAAGACCCCTGAAGATGCCATACGTCATACAAATCTCAAAAGCATCGGAGTTAGGGCCAGGCAAAAGTTTCGCAGGAATTTTATATGAAACAGATTAATTGCCACAGAATTCGGGAAATATTCCCAGGCTTCAATTGTACACTAAGATTTGTGCAAGGCCAGGTCCTTAGGATTATTTTCCGGGTGTCAAACGTTGGTTACACATCTCTTTCCAAGTTTCCATCTCGTGATTTGGGTACGTGATGACTTGGTAGGTTGAAGGGACGGCATTAAGCAATCAGCGTTCACGTTCTATCGCATTCAGCTCAAGTATGCAACTTACTAAAATTTCAATGACAACGTCTTCAAAGCCGATACCGTCGTACGGTTTATGTTCATAATTGTTGCTCATTATGGTATATCTATGGAGGCACAGTTGCATGGATCAGTACAAAAGAGACGGCATTGAGAGTCACGCGCTACCACTTTCAGCCTAATTAAGGCCAATTCTTGATTCAAGCCACTACTACAAATCATCGGCAGAATCTGTGCCAGAGTACGGACACACGCACCATGCTACGAAGTACAGGACAGATGCCGGCCGCCGAGAGAGGATGAAGTTTAACATTTGGCAAGCCATCAAATCAAGCTCACGAACCCCCGGATGCTACTCTTATCCGAAACTTCAATAGCACAGCTCTGCAAGCTTTTTCTCCCGTCAGAACATCTCCAATGCATAGAAGGAATTAAATCGGTTACCACTTAAAATCTATGATACCTTTCCCTAACGCATTCGAGAAGGAATCGCTCTAGGCCGAATCCGCACAAATTATTTGAAGTTGTTTGACCTACCATCTCTCTTAGATAGGGCGATTGGCTAAATGGTGGAGTCTTAAAGAGAGGTAGGTGCTTAGATGCTATATTATCTATTAATAGATATAGTTATACACATAAGCACGGTGCCCTAAGCACCGCATTTAGAACCCATACGGCCATACGAAGGAAGAGAAGTGAAGCATCAAGCATCCGTCGTTGTTCTTGACAACTCCGTATACATGTGCGATGCTGCTAAGCATCTGTCCATTGCCATCATTTTGCTCCCGGATCATAGCGTACGGCCTGTGAACCATTGCCTGTCTTTGGAGTTTGGGTCATTACCCCGGTGCATTCATTGATTCATTGTGCTTGGCTGCTTGCAGTTGGATGTGTACTGTATCCGTTGCTTGCAAGTTGCAGCTTGCAACCATCGGCTACAGAACAAGAAAACATCCGGTTGCTAGTACTAGTTCCAGTTTTTGCAGTAAATCTGAATGGACGGCGCATATTAATTAGGGGAGTAAGCAAGGAGTCGTCGAAGTTGTGGGTTATGTTTCCTGAAGATTTCGCGAGAAAAATTTAGCCTGGCTATAACCTTTCTGGTTCAGGATATGTTTAGAACGAATGAATTTCACAGAAATTTTTATACTAATTCCACAAAAAAATTCAATTTTTGCAGGAATCAAAAAATTCTCACACACTATACAGGGCCATACTATCAGCGTAGACATTTCATTCCCAACACATATTACTACATAATATAGACTGCATATTGCGTGCAAATAGCAATTGGATGCCGAGGTGATAATGTTACTGTTTGTAATTAAGTACAATACGACGGTGGCCAGGTGAAAATGTTGGCGAATTTGTGATTGAATGAGTAGAAGAAGACAAATTTTCATCAAGGCATTGCTTGGGATCTGAATAGCCGGAGGACGCTCGTCATTCACTTGTTTGTCTCAACGATGTCTCATCGATCTCAGCGGAGTAGTGCATGCAATTTCACTTCTAGAAAGAAGCAGCTATGGCCAGCAGTAGTTCTAGTACAGTACTACTGTTGCGTGGGTCGCATGCCTCGATGTACTGACGGGCCTATGCGTGCGTGGAGGCTGAGGCTGTTAGTCGCTGGACTCTTGCTCTTGGTGATAGCAAGATCCTTACTCTCATGGAGAGAATGACACTAAGAGATAGGGCAAGTTTTCTTGTTTATTGCTCACACAATGCCATGCCAACCTGAGGGGTTGGGGATACAAATTTATAGGCTGAGAACCAGCCAAGCATATGCTAAGATGCTATCCTAGATGCTGTCCTAAAGCGGTCAATATGCTGTCCTAAAGCGAGATGCTGTCCTAAAGCAAAAGCAGATGCTGTCCTAAAAGCGATGCTGTCCTAAAGCGATCAAAAACAAAACTACCACAGCCCCACAAAGACCACAAGACAGGACTTATTCATCATTCTCCCCTAAGTCTTGTGCGTCGTCTTGTGGGAGGGTTGAACCATCCCGATCTTGGAGCAGAGCTCAAGGAACTTGATCCTTCCAAGAGGCTTGGTGAGCGATCCGCAAGCTGATCCGTGGTGTTGATGTAGCTTGCCTTGATGCTTCCTTCATCCAAGCAGCCTCGGATGAAATGGTACTTCACTCGGATGTGCTTGCTCCGTTCATGAAAAATGGGGTTCTTTGCCAGGGCTAGAGCGGACTTGCTGTCCACCTCCTCCGTCGTGCTGTCGCGGCTCAGCTTCATTCTCTCCTCCATCGGAGTGAGAGCTGGGTTGCAGTCGGTGAGCCCAGCTAACTCAACGACGCGCTTGGCGTAGGCGGTATGTCGAAGTGTGATCCCGGAATCATCCTGGTGCACCTCGATCCCTAAGTAGAAGGAGAGGGGCCCCAGGTCACTCATCTGGAAGGTGGCCTTCATCTCTTCCTTGAATGCCGCCACCTCCGCATCCTTAGTGCCGGTGATCACCAAGTCGTCGACGTAGACACCCACCAGCAGGGCGTTGCCGCCTTTGCCCCGCCGGTAGACTGCAGCCTCGTGTGCGCTCTGCTGGAACCCCATTTGCTTGAGGGTGGAGTCCAGCTTAGCGTTCCAGGCTCGTGGTGCCTGCCGCAAGCCGTAGAGGGCCTTGCGCAGGCGGAGAACCTTGCCCTCCTTGCCGGGGATGACGAATCCCGGCGGCTGACGGACGTAGACCTCCTCCTTCAAGTCGCCGTTGAGGAAGGTGGACTTGACGTCCATGTGATGGACGCGCCAATCCTCCTGGGTTGCAAGTCCGAGGAGAAGACGAACGGACTCCATGCGCGCGACGGAGTGCGGCGTCATCGGTCGACTCTGCCCGCCGCACGAAGCCTCGTGCCACCAAGCGAGCCTTGTGCTTGACGATGGCGCCGGCTTCATCCCGCTTCGGCTTGAACACCCACTTAAGGGTGATCGCGCGGTGACCGGCGGGAAGATCCGCCGGCCCCACGTCCGGTTACGCCGGCGGCGTCCATCTCTCGCTTCATCGTGACACGCCACGCCGCGTCTCCCTCGCCTCGGCGAGCGGGCTCGCCGTCGTCGCATGCCAAGTGCGCTCCGCTCGAGGTCGTCGCTGCGCCCGATCCGAGGCGGCAGCGCCGAGGATGTTGTCCATGGTACGATAGCGCGAGGCTCGTCGTCGTGGTAGGCGCCGACGCGATCTCGTCGTGAGACAGCGAGTAGCGAACTCCACCAGGCGCTGCTCGTCGTGGACCGGCCGTTGGAGCCGATTCGGTGGTGTGGCCGCGGTGCGGGAGAGTGGTGAGCCGGTGCGGGAGAGCGTGGAGTGGCCGGTGGTGAAGAGTGGGGCGAGCGGTGCGAAGGTGGTGGAGCACTCGCCGAGCCGGTGGCGAGCAAGGTGTCGAGGTGGACGAGCTCGGTGAAGACAAGCCGCTAGCTCCCGGCTCTCGAAGTGGACGAGTCGACAACAAAGTCCCCGAGTCGAAGTCGAACCGCCGCCCACCGCCTTGTCCCACGCCCGCCCCGCCTTCGCCGAACACAACGCCACGCGAGATGCGGACTCGCGGTGTCGTGGTCGAGGATGCGGTAGGCCTCGAGCCCTCCGCGAGCCGATGAACACTCCCGAGTGCTCACGCCGCCGAGCTTACCGATGTGGCCAAACTCCTTGGCGAACGTGAGGGAGCGAAGACCCGCAAGTGGGAGACCGCCGGCTTGCGCCATGCCGAGCCTCGTGACGGCGTCCTGGCGTCGGCGCCTTGGTAGGCGAGCGGTTGAGGATGTAGACGGCGGTCACCACCGCCTCTCCCGAAGACACCGGCATCCCCTCGCGAGGAGGGCCCGAGCCATCCCCACAACCGCCCGTTGCGCTGCCGACGACGCCGTTCTGCTGCGGCTGTGACGGCGCGGAGTAGTGGCGCTGAATGCCCTCATCGGCCAAAGATGACGCGAATTCAGCCGCCGTGAATTCGCGCCGTTGTGTGCATGGCGCAGCACGCGCAGCTTGCGGCCGCACTCGCCTCGCAGCAGCTGCGCGCGCGCCGATGGCGCCCGCGATCTCTCCTTGCCGCCGAGGACCATCACCCACATGTAGCGGGAGAGGTCGTCGACGAGCGGCAGAAGTAGCGTCGTCCTCCCGGTGTGGCGGTGTCACCGGGCCACACAAGTCCCCGCACGAGCTCGAGCCTCTCCTTGGCTCGAAACTCGCCGCTGGGGAAGGGAGTCACCTGCGCCGTCAACACGCAGACGCCGCAGAGCTGCTCCACATGGTCAAGGCACGCAGCCTCGCACCATTTCCGTGGCACCGAGCCGCCGGGGCCTCGGTGAAGGTGCCCAAAGCGCTCGTTATCGCACGCCCTCGTCGTCCGACGAGCCGCAAGACAGAGGGTTGTGCCACCGCACGTGAAGAGTGTAGAGTCGATTTGCGCCTCGTTACCTTGGCAAGGAGGCGGCGTCGAAGATCCCAAATCCGCGGCACCGTGCTCGATCTCGACACGCGAGCCGTTCTCATCCAGCTGTCCCATGCTGATGATGGAGTTCCGCAGATCGGGGATGTAGTAGACGCCGGTGAGCAGCCAGTGCTCGCTAGTCTTGGCGACGAAGACGACAGAGCCGACGCCCTTGATCTCCACGGCGGAGGCGTCGCCGAACTTGACGGTGCCTTGAACGCCTGAGTCGAGCTCGGAGAAGAACTCCCGCCGCCCGGTCATGTGGTGGGTGGCGCCGGTGTCGAGGCACCACCCGTCGGTCTTGTCATTGCCGGAACTGTCGCCGAGGAGGACGTGTGCTTTTGGCTCATCAAGGTGGAGGAGAGCCACTGCGGCCGGTGCCGCTGGAGGTAGTTCGATGCTCGCATGAGCAATGAACAGGACCGGCTGCTCCTCCTCCGCTTGCGCGACGTGGGCCTGGCCGCGTCGTGGCTATCGACACTCCTTGGCCCAATGACCAAGCTTGCCGCAGTTGTGGCAAGAGTCGTCTCGCGTCGCTTTGCTTGCCCGGCATCGCCGCCTGGCGCTTTGCGCGCTTGCCGCGCTTGCCACTCTTGCGGCGTCGTCGTCGTGGAAGAAGGCTCCCCTTCTTCTTGTCACCTTGGCCGCATCCCACCGCTCTCGAGTGAGGAGGAGCTTCCGCCAATGGTGACGGGTCCCGAGGGGCGCTGTGGCTCATCGATGTCGGCGACCTTGAGGCGACCGCGCCTCCTCGATGGTCATCGTGGAGAGGTCCAGCGAGACCGATCGAGCGAGCCATCCGCTTGTACTTCTCGGGACGCAGCGGAAGAGCTTCTCCACGCTCTCTCTTCGCCGTAGGTGTCGCCACCGAACCGCACCAACTACGCAGCAGAGTGTTGAGACGAGAGCAAAGTCATCAACGTCCTCACCGCTTGAAGGCCGAGTTCTCCCACTCCGCGCGTAGTGCTCGCAATGTAGACTCGCGCGCGCGGTCGCTGCCGCGCGTCTTTGCAGCGATGGCGTCCCAAGCCTCTTTGGCGATCCGCTTGTTGGTAGCGAAGCGCATCTCGGCGGATCGCGGCGATGAGAGCATCCAGCGCCGTCGATCTGGTCGTAGTCGGCGTCGCCGTCGGATCGCATCCCACATATGCCGCACCTTGAGCTTCACCTCATCACCGCAGCCCACTCGACGTAGTTGGTCTTGGTGAGGGTAGGCCACCCGGCGCCGGGGCCGACGTCCCTGACGACAGCCTGGTACTCGTGGTGACCACGGTACCGAACCGGGGAGAGAGAGCCGCGTTGCCTGTGAGGGCCGCGCTCTCCGTCGACCCGTACGCCGCCGGCGTGCGTGCCTCCTCCAGGAGCGCCACCGCCGTGTGCGCCTTCGAGAGCGCCGCCGCGCGTCCGCGCCGCTCGCTGCCGCCGCGCTGCGTGGCGCGCGGCTGCCATTGCGCCGTTTCGCCTTGCGCGCCTCCCTCTCCAGCAGCCGAGGGTCCGCGTCGCTGTCATCAACGAGCCGGAGCCGCTTTGCTGCCGCGCAGAGCCTTGACCTCTGCTGCGCCGCGACGCGCTACATCTGCGCCGCCGCCGCCACCTCCGCCCGGCTGCTGCCGCTCCGCCGCTGCCGGCCGCCAGCGCCCTTTCCGTCGCGCGGCCGTCTCTGTCGCCGCTTCGCTCGCGCTGCTCTGCCGCGACGAGCTCGGCCGTCACGACGCCGCATGCTCGAGGCATCGAAGGCCGAGATCGCCCGCGGACATGGCGCGCGCATCGGGGGGGTTGCGTGGAGAGAGGGCGCCGACGAGCAGTGCTGCTCGTCTCGGAGAGGAGTGAGCGAGCAGCCCGAGCCGCTGCATCGGCCGGGCTGCTGCGAGGCCGGAGAAGGAGATGAGCAGGAGATGCTCAGGTTACAGGATAGTAAGGCTCTGATACCACTTGTTAATCGCTGGACTCTTGCTCTTGGTGATAGCAAGATCCTTACTCTCATGGAGAGGATGACGCTAGGAGATGGGGCAAGTTTTCTTGTTTATTGCTCACACAATGCCATGCCAACTTTGAGGGTTGGGGATACAAATTATAGGTGAGAACCAGCCAAGCATATGCTAAGATGCTATCCTAGATGCTGTCCTAAAGCGGTCAATATGCTGTCCTAAAAGCGATCTTTGTCCTAAAAGCAGATGCTGTCCTAAAGCAAAGCAGATGCTGTCCTAAAAGCAGATGTTGTCCTAAAGCAAAAGCAGATGCTGTCCTAAAAGCAGATGCTGTCCTAAAGCAGTCAAAAAACAAAAACTACCACAGCCCCACAAAGACCATAGTACAAGGACTTATTCATCAGAGGCTTCCTTGCGATGTGGCCATCCAGTTCTTCATGGCCCACAGATCCAGATTAAAATTTAAGGAACTAATATGATTTATTTATCGGTTTACTAAATGCCGAATTATCGATTTACGATAGCCTATCGTACTATTGGTGAGAATAGAAAAACACTATAACAGCTATAGCAGGTTATCTAAGTTATGATACCTTATCCTCTATAAGTGTAATAAGCACATCAACACACGGTACCATTTCATCAGACAGTGCGTTGAGGAGGAGAGGATTAAGATTGAGCTCATAAGATCAGAAGGTTAGCTTGCAGATATTCTTACGAAGCCGCTTGGGGGAGTTCACTTTCTGGAATTGCGAAGCAAACTCGGAATTATAGAGGTGCAACGAAATTAGGGAGTGATCGTCAATGTAATTTCGCCACACCGTATTTCTGTTCCCTTTCTTTGTCAGTATTTGCATAGCACGTTTACATCCCATAGGAGTATAGGACTAGCAAGTATACAGCATGTAGTCTTTGATTCCCGGTGGAATGCGTTCTCCAAATCGTGAGCGATTCAGAGAATGCAAAGGCCAGCATCCGCATGTAAACTAATTCCGTGTAATTAGCAATGAATAAATAGAGGAGAAAACCAAAAGGCCGTGGTTGCTTGCGTGTGGAAAAACACTCCGTTTCTCTGAAGTTATGCTTTGTCTTATGAAACAACACAGCCTGACGATACTATTCCCAGCCCGACAAAGTTTAGAGAAGCATTTGTTTCTCTGCTATCTGACGAAAGGTTCAGAGAAGAGCTGTTTTGTCTGACAGTGTCCACATTCTCCTCCTCTCTCATCCCTTCATCCCTATCTTTACCTTGGTAAGCCTCTCTTAGCTTTCTTCCATTCTCAAGAAACACACACAAACCGAAGCCTAAACAAGCAAACGAGAAACGCTAAGTAGCTAAACGCTACGTATGATGTAGGATTAACTTGACTTTAACTTTTGCAAGTTTGGAACAACAAAATTTCCTATTTTTTAGATAATGGAACAAAGTTCCAGCTTCTACTTTCTGGGGAGAAAGTACACAGCTGTTCAATACAAAACCGAGCACATAGGCTTCAACTCCGCAAGAAATCAAACTACAAATAAAGAAAGGAGAAGAAAGAAGCTACGCTTCAATTCTATTCCTAAATTTCCAACCGAATTTCGCAAAAACATCCATGATTACGGTCTCCAACAATCTGCATCCATTTTTGAGATTTGATCTCGCCTCTTCTTTATGTAGTAGGGACCATTGTTGAATCCAATATGTTGCCCTGAAGATAACCTGCAGAAATGTATTAGATTTAGAATTATTGAATACCATATCGTTTCTATTCAACCACATAGACCAACATAAAGCAGCAGCTCCTACAAATATTTGATTTCTAAGTTTTGGCCGAATAACATTCAACCAAGAATCAAACATGTTCGCAAAACTAGAAGGGGGCTGAATTCCAAAGGTGATATAAACGGTATTCCAAATAAATCTTGCAAAGTGGCAATCAAAGAAAAGATGTTGTATCGTCTCCACAGAGCTACAAAAACAACAAATGGTGCTACCTTGCCAATTCCTTTTTGCTAGATTATCCTTTGTGAGAGTAACCCCCTTTTGAAGGTACCAAAGGAAGATCTTAATTTTCAGAGGTAACTTAATGTTCCAAAGAGGAGTCTTTTGGGGAACTACCCCTTCTTGTATCACATACATATAAAAAGAACGAACCGTAAAAGTACCCTTATTACACAAATCCTAGATAAAAGAGTCCTCTCCACTTGTAAGGTTTACTGAAAATATTTTGGTCACCAAATCAAGCCAAACATCTAGATTAGAGCCAACCAAGGCCCTCCTAAAGGACATATTAAGAGGTATAGAGCTTAAAGTATGTGATACCGTGGCGTCTTTTCTCCTCACAATTCTATAGAGTGCGGGATATGCAACACTAAAGGGTTTATCACCTATCCAAGTATCCTCCCAAAATCTAGTTTGGGACCAACAAAATTTCCTATGAATGAAACAGTTCGATTACCATAGATTACAGTAGATATCATACAAAATTCTCGCGTTTCAAAAGAATCCATAGGTCATCGTTAGTACCACATTCAGATTCAGACCACGAATGGTTGAAAATACCACCGGTGCGTGCATCCATCCATCGATATATCTTAGGGTGTCCATCAGAGTACTCACGAGCGAGCGCGAGTAGAGGTGGTTAGGTGACTCGCCAAAAAATGTCCATCTGCGAGCCAATGATCCCGTTGTTTGGTTCGTGACGAGAGCTTGCCACAACTGAATTCACCTGCCGGCCGCGCAAGCAGATCAGCCAGAAACGCTCTTCATTGCGTGATATGTATCATCATCGTCACCTATTCCCACCGCACTTGCAAGCAGGTAGGCAGTTGGGGTAGGACCACCTGTCGAGCGCGCGCGGTCGGTGTCCCATCACATGCAGGTACAACGCAGCACGCGGCGCCCTAGCTAAAGCACGCCGCGCCCGTGCACCGCGCTCGAACGCACAGGGCAGCAACCTGATTTTCCCCCTAGCGGTATCTTTTATTTTTGGCAGTTCTAGCTCCCATACAAATTTTTTTGATCTAGCCCCCAAGAATTGGCACAGGACACGTGGCCCCTGCCACACCCCCAGAGCGTGACACTTAGGGTGTGTTTGGTTCCAGAGACAATAGGGGATGGGACGGGGCGATCCCAGATTTGGACCTGTTTGGATTGGAGTCAGCAGGGACAGAGTCCATCCCCTTTGAGGAATATCCGGGAATATTCCCTAAATTGAGGATGCCCCATCCTCAAAAATGAGGGGATGGGCTCGTCCCTCTTCCTCGCTACCTGCCTCCAATAGTGTGTTTGGTTCCAGGGACAATAGGGGATGGGGACGGTTCCATCCTTAAAAACAGGGATGGATTCATTCCATCCTTACCTGACTCCAAACCAAACACACCCTTACTGACCACCGTGGCACCTCCCGGTATTGCAGAAGCACACGGCTGGCTGCGGCTGGTGGTGGGTCCCACTGATTTACCATGCCATTGGGTCGTGGAAGCTTCCTGCCGCGCCACCGGGCCGCAGAGCCTCCCGCCACCTACCGTGTCGGCTGACCACGGTACACACATGGCTTCTTGTACCAATTTTTTCTGGCACACGCATGGAAAAATATAGCTTATGGCTGAAATTACACTGTACCTGATGGTGACTTATTTGATGTAATTAAATTTAAAAAAATTAAAAATAGAAAAATATGTTAGTCCATTTCGGACAATACAAACAAATATGGGAAAAAGAACTGACAAAAAAGCTCAAAAAAAGTCAAAAAAAACTAGAAAAAAACGAAATTTAGAAATAGTGAAAAATAAGTCAGAAGTCAGAAACTGAAACCAAAATAAACGAACCTAAATATGCACATCTGTGAATACATTACTAGTAGGACTAGTATTAGTGCTAAAGTCTATTGTGATCAGTCATCTCATGCAGTGAGTGTAGGGAGAGAGAAAGGAGAGAAGGGAGGAAAAAAGTCCGTAGTCACACCCCCTGCCGTGGTACATGCGTGCGGCACCATCCCTCCACAACACTATGCCAGGTACATTTTGAAATAAAAACATTTAGAAAGGAAAATTGGAAGAAGAAATAAGGAAAATGAAAATTTGTAAAACTCATGGTGCAGGTGGTTCAAAACATCATAACTGTATTTTATTGATTATGATCTTGTCGTTACAACCACCAAGTCCAATTTTGTTGTAGAGTTTTGAGATTATAGATGCACTCAAAGGTATCAAAGTGGTGAAATCTTCTAATCGAAGCTAAGTTACGAGGCACGAAACGTGGAATATATTAGTTCCAGAGCAAACGCATATAACACGTGGTTACATGCCATGGTAGTTCCGTTAAATACTTTTGTGAACCTTGCTAGTACTACGTTACGTTGTGACATAAGCATCCGAACCATGTAAGAATACATGCCTTTAGGAGAAAGAAAAAACATGGTGGATAAGATGGGGGCTGCTACGGAATGGTCTGATCTATTGCGTGGACCGGGGCCATTTGCCCTTCCTTGCGAGATCGGCGTTGTAGTCCTTGCCAACCGTCTTGGCCTTATCCGCCCTTTCTATCACGCTCATCCTCGTGAGCCTCGCACTCCCTACACCTGTACGCCTCCAGATGAGCTTGTGCCTCCCGTCGGATACGCTCCCTGTACTCTTCATTGCACCGCCGCTCCTCCCTCCTCTCGCGGTCAGTCTCGACATCCCTCTCCTCGTAGACAAGACACCACTTCTCATGTGAGTGGATCTCTTGGCTGATCCATTTGTGGAACACACATAGCAGATCCGGAGACTACGAGTAGACAGGAGAGGTTGTCAATACGTACTTTCAAATAGAAATGCTAGGGGAATACACTGTAACCGATTCTTACCAGTTGCCAATAGTGCCCCGTGTCCCAATGTTGGTCGGGATAGTCCCAAGCATAATTAGCACAACCCCAATAATGCTTGCCCAGGCTCAGCTACTGTTTGGACTTGAAAAACTTGCATGCGTCCTTGCACCAGCAGAGGGGCGGCGCCTCACCTAAGAGCGGGTCTTGTGGCGCATGCTTGGTGGGAACATTGAGGTAGGGGTTAGAGCTACGGGGGCGTCATTGCGGGGAGGAGGCCTCCTGGCACGCTCCCTCTATTCATCCTGGGTTGCAGCAGCCCTTGTGAGTTGGCTGATCTCTTCCCATTGCTTCTCTATGTGAGCGAGCTAGTATTGTATTCTTGATGCAGGATAACCCACCGCGAAAGGGGTAGTACTTAAACATTGAGCTGATGCGGCGTACGCGGATGAAGTCCAATTTGATTTATGCAATTTCGCGTTTGCGAGGTAGCGGCCCCAAAGAGGAATCTTACTGCAACGTTGCATCACGTCGCTCCGCAAAGCTCCATTGTTGGGTCACGTCATCGTGCAAAGCCGTCTCATGGGAGGCGGCGCTCAGAGAACTCACTGTAGGTATCCAAGCAAGGCCTGAGCATATCATCCACCCAGGTGGTCGTAGAGGGCTACACATCTTGTGGAAAGGGTACAACTGGGTTAGGACAGAGGTTCTGGCATTTGCAATGCATAGTTGGGCTGGAAGGCATTTACCTATGGAGTCCCAAGTGCAAACAATGAACCATGGCTGTGTTGTCCAAATTGCTCTCTCCAGACCTACGAATTTCATGCGATGCCTTGGTTCAGTGTAGCATGCAACAGACAAATTGCATTGACTACATTACAGTGTACCAGTGTATGTGGCTGCGTGATTAATGATACTCCAGTGCAATCAGCGCCATAATACTGCACAGTGTATCCTTCATACGTTTGGCCGAACCACTGGTTGTACTAGCGCAGGTTCGACCAAACGCCATGTGCGAACATGGGCAACATGTCATCCCAATGCTAGGGTGAGTCAGGGTCACTGCCCAGAGTCACACCACATCGGCCCAACAAGGAAGTCCAGTCCTGCGACTCCCTCTGCGATGATGATGACTGCAGCAGACTGCTGTCCCCTGGCAAGTGCTACAAGAACAATTGCTAGTGAGAGATATGTTAGAAATAAGTGGGCAAAGAAACAATGAGGACAACAGCTTGCATCTAACATACCGTTGGCCTGAGGCACGTGAAGGACCATAGCTATGATGACTCTCAGAGTGCCATGGACATGTGGAGGGAGGTGCTAAGGGAAGTGCAGAGGGAGGCGCCGAGGGAGGTGGAGGTTGTCCTCGTTGTCCGCCTCGTAGCACGGCAACATCACTGTTCCAACAACAAGTGATGGTCCTTATTGCCGCCCTCGTGTCATCGTAGATGGCGCGCATCGCACCTATAAGGCGATCAATGGTGTTAGTCCTCCCACGCCGTAGAGCATCAATAGCCTCACTAGAGATAGGATGAAGGTGGTTGTACTGCGAAGAAACCGAGAATAAGTTAGAGATGTGTAGTGGTGCAAAAAAAATACGAAAAATATTGCACCGTCTCATCATGGCATGCTGCCCAGTGAGGGTCTAGACTTGCTCTACAGGAGCATTGTGTGTGTGACCTCCCCTGAATGTTGTGGTGCCAGCCCAGTCAGCCTACACTTGGTGCACAGAACGTACCACCACAAGTACATATCGTACGTCTCGATGTCATATGGTCATTCCTCGTGCACAATGTCCATTGCCGCCCTCTCGCTCTACAATTCCATCCATGGTACTGTGGCACTATGGAGCCCCAACTGTACTGTTGCACCTCATTGGGCCAGACGTCCGTCAATGCCTCAGCAAGATGGATGTAGTTAGGGTACACCTAATCTCCTTGAGTTGTAAGAAATAAGACTCACCTAAACAGGAACAATAGGTAAGGTAGTGTGTTTGCACTACCTCTTCAGTCGCCTGCACGGGGCAAGTCATGTACTATCGTAGCCACGAACGTGGCATACCTGATATGTTTTCAGCTATTGGATGACCGAACCTATCAACCATACATACCTTCCATCCAGTCCGCTTGCTTAGGAGGTGGCACTACTATAGGACCCCACACCGGTAGACTTGTAAGCATATCGACATCCTGTAGAGTAACGATCATCTCCCTACTAGAAGTAGAAGGTATGTGTAGGATCATCGATGGCAATCAAAGGGGGGTGAATGATTGTAACGCGTAGCAGAAGCCCTTTTTTATTTTTACAACTCCACTATTTTTGACTGTCTAACCTGCTAATCACAAAGAAAAGAAAATAGCCAAAAATAATATTAAAAGCTAAAATACCTTGTGTTCTCTGTTGCTATTCTTGACGGTTGTTCTTTGGTATGCGCCGCTGAATGTTGCTTCGGGTAGATGTCTACTGGACTATGGCTTGCCTCGAGACAAACTCCAGCGCAGCAATTAAACGAGTTCAGCAGGGTGGCCGAGCTGCTCTTGCCGCACGCGCTCACGAGATAACCCAGCGCACGGCTCTCTTGAGAACGGCCAAATACACGATTGGTGCGTGACAATCTGTGGCGAGGTGCAATGAAAAAAAAACAAGCAGAGAATAACGCAAGTAGCTGCACACGTTAAGATCACCAGCCAGGACTCATATTTTAACCTACGTACTACTCATCAATGCATACAACCTCCTGACCAAGAAATCCAATGCAATGCATGCATGCAGCCCTTTAATGCCACGGAATCAACTATTGATACCTAATCACCTATTAGCCCTAATCACCATGCCCTAAAAACGAATCACACCTCAACACATATGCATGCAATGACCAGACTATTGAAAATCTACTCATGTATGAGCAGCCCCCATATCTTTCACAAGCAGCCGTCGCAAGCTGTTTTTTACGATCTTTTTGTTCGCTCACCGCGCCGCCGCCTTTTTCGCCTGTTCGCCCAAATCGCCCGGACCGAGAACCACTTGTCGAGGACGAGCGAAGAAATCAAGACGCCGACGATGACGAGATTGACGTGAATCAACAACGCTGATTTTTCTCTCTCTCTTGGAATAGATCTAACTTTAATTCTGAATCATGGTGGCTACAAAGTGTCCTCTCTTGACACCCCAAAACCCTAGCACAAAATTAACATCTCCCAAAAGCCACAGGGTTAGCCTCCAACCCCATCTCTATTTATAGTCTAGGGCCCAAAACCTGGGCTTACCCTAAGCCCACGAGTTCTAATCCAATTCCAACACCAAAGGGACCCAAAACCCTTCCTAACACGGGTTTTTCCAAAATTCCAACTTTTCTAACTCGTCTCGTGTCGAAGCCTCCAGGACCGCACCTCCCGTAGCTTCTCCACGCATCATCCACCTTTAATCTCCATGCGCCCCAAGCATGAGCCCGACCATCTCGTGACCTCCTTGACCGTCTGAACCTCAGATCTCCCCATTCTAGTCCCGGTTCACCTCGTCACCGACCATGATCGCCTCCATGCTCAACCTGCACATGCAAAGACCAAAGAACATTCTTTTCGGCACAAGTTCGTCTCAACTTCACCAACATCAGTCCATACACACACGCTAACACACCTCGCATAACATCGATAAATAAAATCACCAATTATTTATCATACCAAATTAACCATTGTCAATTATTCATCATCAAAATAACGTAGACCTAACCACATGGTCTAACAATCTCCCCCTTGATGAATACATTGACAACATCTCAAGATGGCATGATGAATTAGCTTCAAATAGATATAAGTGAAGAACTGAAGCTAAAAAAAATATTTTGTAAGCCATAAATCTCAAATCTCTCCCCCTCAACACAAGAGAGGTAATTTTAGCAAATGTCTCCAATTTCTCACAAAGCACATCAAATCTCTCCCCCTTTGGCAATGTAATCATCAAGAAAATTCAGAAAAGGAACAATTCTAAGAAGGAGCAATGAGAGTAAAAATCAAGAAGATTTGTAGATTATACAAGTCATTGTGCATTGATTAAATAAAAGAACCAAGCTATATTTTTTAGTAGAGCTATCTAGATCATATAAAGTCATATATCATATAGCAATATCAAAATCAATCTTAAGCATGATTAAACAATTTATATTAATAACAGGCGTCTCAACAATGACCAAATCAATTATAAAGAGCACAATGAGATATCACAACAAAAAGTCAAAGCCTAAAAGTGAAGCAAATTTTAAATCCAGACGAGCTAGCAGTCTCATAAAACAATCTATTGCTCCTCACTCAATTCATAGGCATGTGGCATGCTTGTAGCATACTTCTTTTCATAATAAAATGCTTGTAGCATTCTTGTGTTAGATGGTGGCATGCTTGAAGCATACTTCTTTTTATTCTTACACCTTTTGTACCTTTTTCTTTTGTATACCATGGCATGCTTGAAGCATACATCTTTTCAATTCTTTTGCTCATTTTTTTATAACATGCCAAATTGAGTGATCATACAAAGACTGCTATATGAAACATGTGAGCCTCATAGCCAAGATTTAAAATAAGACTCATAATCAAGCTAATCCTTTTTTATGAACATCGTAAAGTACTATCTATAATTAATCTAGTCAAAGTATTCCGCCATGTCATATTTTAGTTCAAGTATAACAAATTAATTATAACTAGTTATGCTCAAAGCTATACAACATATGATTAAATATGATAAATAGAGCTCTACAATTCATTTAATTACAATGACTTGGACTTATTGATTTATTTGACAAGTAAAATAAAGCTTCTGAAATTTTTGAACAAGCTCCCCCTCAGAACAATCCCAAGATATAACATACCCAACTCACTTCGCACATGAGCAAAACAAGAAATATCAAGTGACGTAGTGAAAATATCAGCAACTTGAGAATCTAACAAGATGTAAGACAACATCACCTTTTCCACATGGTCTCTTAAAAAGTGGAATCTCTTGGAGGCGCCCAAAGGAGTGAAGAACCGTTAAGTGTTCCAATCAAGCAATGATGTAAAAGATCGGAACCCAATCTAGCTCATGTTCTCCATCCTTATCAGCTTTTCTTACATCACAAAAACATCGGTCTCACAGTACTGGAGTTAGTGAAATAAGATCTAGGAATCCAGTACTGAGAGACACGACGAACAGGAGCAATAAAGATAGAACCAAAATCACGTGCATGTGGATGATCATAATGCCGAAAAGAACGTGAATTATTTGAATTTGATCTCAATCTAGCATGTGAAGCAGATTTAAAACCATCATTAAAGTTCTCAAAAAACTTAGCTTTCACATTAGTTCTAGGAACAAAAAATATTGCATGTTTTTGTTTCAAAGCATTCAATCTATCATTCTTCTCTTTCTTTGCACGTCTAAAGCAAAATTCATGCAAGTGTCCATTTCTTCCACAATAAGTGCATTGAAATTTAACATAGCCACTATTCTTTTGAGATGATGAGCTAGCACCTACATTTTCATTCGATGAACTTTGCACAAAGCCAGCAGATTTAAACACAGTTTGTTTTGGTTCAAGTTTCACTTCAATCTTTCCAGATTCAAGAAGCTTAACAACCTTAGGAGGATTATTCTTGGCATGCTCAACAAAGTTAAATCCTAGACCACGATTTTTCACACTTGTTTTTGACTTGTCTAGAATCATATTCAAATTTTTCTTACCAAAAGAAAATCTCTCTAAAGTGTCTTTCAGGTACTCATTCTCTTTAGCTAGAGTGGGACAAGTTGTGCATTTAGCAGGTTCATTCACAAGATTTTTAGAAGCACTAGACTGAGCCAATCTTTCCTTTCAGCAAAATCATTAAGTTGTCTAGTCAAAGCTTCTATTTCAGTGTTAAGTTTAGGACAATTAGAGCAAGAAGATATATCATGATAAAGCATCTGTTGAATTGTTTCTTGTGATGAATTAAGTCTAGCTTCTAACAATTCACATTTAAAGCAAGTTTTAGATTGAGCATTTGAAATACTTGACTCTAAACATGTAGGAGAGCTAAACTTGAGCTTTTCAATTTCATCATGTGCAAGTTTTAACTTTTCACCACAAGAGTCATGTGCCAATCTCAACTCATCGAGTTTAGCAGTTACATCACTAAGTTGAACCAAATTTGATGCATTAATGGTTCTAGCAGATTCCAACTCAGTATGCAAAACTTGACAAGACTCACAAGATTCATCATCAGGAATAGAAGCTCTAAGTCTATTGATTTCAGAATTTAAGCCCTCAACAATGAAATCGTGATTTTTAATTTTCTTTTTATACTTCTTAAGCTCATCAGTCAATCTAAGCACAGCACGAGATAAATCAGTGTAAGAAGGTTTTACCTCATCAGGATCACTATAAAGATCATCACTGTCGAGCTCCTCACTGTTTGCCATAAAGCACATTCCTGTGAAGTCCACCTCCTTTGCCTTCTTGCCATTGTCCTCATCATCGCTTTCAGAATCATCATCACTCAAAATAATCTCATCAAGTGCTGAAATTATCTTATTGACTGCCCTGCGATAATTGCGCTTCTTGTTTGGATCAATCTTGATTTGAGAGCGACAAGTTGGTGTCTTGTCATCTTTGACCTCCTTGCTTCTCAGTTTGGGGCAATTCATCTTGATGTGGTTAAGCTCACCACATTCATAGCATTTGATTGGAGCTCCTCTCCGTCTTGATTTGATGTTATTAATTGCCTTGGTCACCCTTTTGGAAAGAAGTACAAGCTGCTCTTCTGGAAATTCCTCTAATTGTTCATCTGAAATAGAACACAATGCAGACAAAGAAACAATAGAAGAACTAGAAGAACTGTCAGCTTGGTTAGTCACTAAGCCCAAAGAATTAGTCTTGTTTATCTTGGCCAAAACATCAATCTCATGTGTTTTCATCTTCGAGTAAAGATCATTCAAAGTGAGTGTTTCCATATTAACAGAATGATTGATAGTAGTGACTAACACATTCCAAACAGACATATCCAAAGCATTTAAAATTTGACGAGCATTATCAGAATCAAAATATGTGATATCAACAGATTGCAAATCACTAACAATTTTATTGAAGCGATCAAAAAGAGCATCTACAGATTCTCCAGGTTTCATCTCAAATTTAGAATACTCTTTTTTGAATTGATTCTGACGCACACCTTTGACAGATTTAGATCCTTCATGATAATCAGCTAGAGTGGTCCAAATTTTATTTGCAGATTTAAGATAAGCAATTCTGACAAACTCGTTTCTACTTAAACCTTGCAACAATATATTTCTAGCCTTAGCATTAGCTTCAACATCAGAAGAATTTTCAGTTGTAACAACAGGAGGCACCTCATATATATTTTCAACTTTTTGCCAAATAGAATTACCTTGTGCTTGAAGAAAAACCTCCATGCGCGTCTTCCAATAAAGATAATCTGATCCATCAAAAAACGGTGGCTTACCTGAAAACCGATCCCGATCTGATGCCATTGCAACCTTGCTCTGATACCACTTGTAGGATCATCGATGGCAATCAGAGGGGGGTGAATGATTGTAACGCGTAGCAGAAGCCCTTTTTATTTTTACAACTCCACTATTTTTGACTGTCTAACCTGCTAATCACAAAGAAAAGAAAATAGCCAAAAATAATATTAAAAGCTAAAATACCTTGTGTTCTCTGTTGCTATTCTTGTCGGTTGTTCTTTGGTATGCGCCGCTGAATGTTGCTTGGGTAGATGTCTCATCGACTATGGCTTGCCTCGAGACAAACTCCGGTAGCAGCAATTAAACGAGTTCAGCAGGTGGCCGAGCTGCTCTTGCCGCACGCGCTCACGAGATAACCCAGCGCACGGCTCTCTTGAGAACGGCCAAATACACGATTGGTGCGTGACAATCTGTGGCGAGGTGCAATGAAAAAAAAACAAGCAGAGAATAACGCAAGTAGCTGCACACGTTAAGATCACAAGCCAGGACTCATATTTTAACCTACGTACTACTCATCAATGCATACAACCTCCTGACCAAGAAATCCAATGCAATGCATGCATGCAGCCCTTTAATGCCACGGAATCAACTATTGATACCTAATCACCTATTAGCCCTAATCACCATGCCCTAAAAACGAATCACACCTCAACACATATGCATGCAATGACCAGACTATTGAAAATCTACTCATGTATGAGCAGCCCCATGTCTTTCACAAGCACCGTGCAAGTCGTTTTTACGATCTTTTTGTTCGCTCACCGCGCCGCCGCCTTTTTCGCCTGTTCGCCCAAATCGCCCGGACCGAGAACCACTTGTCGAGGACGAGCGAAGAAATCAAGACGCCGACGATGACGAGATTGACGTGAATCAACAACGCTGATTTTTCTCTCTCTCTTGGAATAGATCTAACTTTAATTCTGAATCATGGTGGCTACAAAGTGTCCTCTCTTGACACCCCAAAACCCTAGCACAAAATTAACATCTCCCAAAAGCCACAGGGTTAGCCTCCAACCCCATCTCTATTTATAGTCTAGGGCCCAAAACCTGGGCTTACCCTAAGCCCACGAGTTCTAATCCAATTCCAACACCAAAGGGACCCAAAACCCTTCCTAACACGGGTTTTTCCAAAATTCCAACTTTTCTAACTCGTCTCGTGTCGAAGCCTCCAGGACCGCACCTCCCGTAGCTTCTCCACGCATCATCCACCTTTAATCTCCATGCGCCCCAAGCATGAGCCCGACCATCTCGTGACCTCCTTGACCGTCTGAACCTCAGATCTCCCCATCCTAGTCCCGGTTCACCTCGTCACCGACCATGATCGTGTCAGACCCGGATTTTTCAATCCAAATCCACTGTGATTTCATTGCACTATTCCCTGGATCAATAGATAGTGCTCACAGTTACAGAAATGAATATCAAAATACATATCATGCGGAAGCGTAAATATATTAGTAGACTTACTCATGGGCCGATTAGGCCGAAATCGATAAATTGCAGCAATGAAGAACGAAGCACACGGTGGGACCTTCAGACATGCCCACAGCAGCCAAGCGGAGGTTCGCGACCTAGCCCTTGACATCTTCATCTTCTCGCCAGCTTGTCCAATCTTGTTGCTGAAGCAAGGTGATTTGACTCGATTCTGAATTTTGTCGCAAAGCGAGCATGAGCACTCCGACCCGTGCTCGCGAGCCAATACCTGTAATGCAAATAAATAGTATGCATGGCTTAACAAAGGAGAGGCTCGGGCTATTTTATTTTGCGTAGAGTGCTTTTGAATACAATTAATTAAAAAGTCCTATGACTTAGCAATTTTGGAACAAATCATAATGTACAAGGAAATGCATTATTAATATCGATTCAGATTCCATCCACCGTTACATGGCATCTGCACCATATAGCAATTTCTTCAGCGTTATAGCCACTTAACTTACCACTGGGACGACGCCCAGGACAATTCCAAACCAGGGCAGTCCTTCGCCCTTCACATTTCCATTCCCACCCACAAAAATATTTTTAAATAGAACTAACTCGAGTAAGTTCCCATGTCCGCCCATGACCGTGGGCACGGCTATTCGAATAGTTTTGACTCTGCAGAGTTTGTACACTTTCACTACAAGAGATGAACTATCCTTTTTTCCAACATGCTTCCTTAGGCATGAGACCCAGATAATTTATCACAAAGCCTTTACCTTACTCCGATCTAATTAGACACCACCCACACTGAGGTTTCACCGCTGAAGGGTTACACCACCACAGTCAGAAGCCCCCTCTTGCGCCGTGTGAGTACAAGACACCATGTGCCTCATCGTGAGTAAACCAAGACACCCCGGCACCCACTTCCTCGGTGATGTCCGAACTAAACCCTTGCAAGTTATTCAGCTAGGTCGTACCCATTATAGACTTGTGGTTGTACTGTTTTACATCAGGAGATCGTCACAAGATTCAGTCCTTAGTATTATCTGAGCGGTTCTACCACACTCCATGATTTGTGCTCCCACCGCACCACATACCAGCCCCCAAGCCATCCGCTCAGATATTTAAGCAAGTTGAGATTTTTGAGAGCATAAAATAACCATATCAAAGTATACCAGTCATTCCCACCACGACTGCCCAACCAATTTTTCTCAGGATTAAAAGTGATGCTTGGGCGCTCTCGCGCCCATGAGTATCTAAACAATACTAAGCATGGCATATATTTAGGGACTTATTTTCAAAAGTTACCATTATAATTTTGCTAGGGTGACAAGGTTCACACATTCAAATATTCCAAAGGAGGGTAATATTATTCAAGGTAAACAATGGACATATAACTAGAATCGTAAATTAAACATGTATTTGCATATAAACTAACAGCATGCAATTTGATAATTTAAAACAAAGTAATTTGCAGAAATGTAGGTTCAACATGATCAAAGTATTGACTCGCCTGGCGCGGTTTACCGCGGTCTTGAGCTCACACAATGCTTGCTTTTGAGCTTCTAGTCTCTATCTTCACTCCAAGCTTAATCTCGCTGGATCCACTGAATCTTCACGACTCCCAATTTCTAATTACGCGACAAACGACTGAATCCAAATAAAAGCAAGTAACTCAAAAGATCCAAATAAATCCGAATAAACTCAATTTAGTTTTATTACGAATTAATGGGTGATTCGGTGATTTGAGGCAAGGTTGGTAATAGCATATGATAACTTGATCTTTTTATTAATAATCTCTTTTTATTATTTTGTTATTTATCAAGGAAGTTCCATGAGTCGGGTTAAACCTATAGACGGGTGCAGGAGTTTAGTGTACAAATTTTATCTTTAGGGTATGCATTTCTTGCAACTCAGGTTATGGTAAGGGCAAACGGGACTGATGGATGAGATCTGTACTTATTCTATAAATCTTTTAGTCAAAGGTATTATAACACTTGGATACCTTTATTAAGTTTTAGAACAATCTCTGATATAGGCCTTTATTTACTAATTAGCCTACCGAATTAATCTTAAAGTCTAGGATCTTAACGTTTTGTGGTACAACATTTTATGTATCCTTAGTTTGCACTAGGCTTAGCTTAATTTGAATTAAAATCCATTTATACTGGTCACATCTTGTTGTATATACATTTATGTTTCTAAACCATTTAGTGGTTAATCTTTATGATCTTTACTAATATGCAAGGTCTTATGATTCATATACATATATATTGTTTGGAAGGCCTCATATATTAAATTATCATTTTAGGAGACTATGGACTTAAGCAAGATTTGTACTCACTTTTCGCACCCTACCTTTAATTAGTAACTAGGCTCTAATTAAATGAGTTACTCATATATGAACTAACCAAAATTTAAATATCAACTAATCTTATTTACCTTCCTATTAAATGTTTTAGCTTCTCTACATTATTCTCTATTTTCCTTGATTTTTCTTACTGGAAACGACCACAAACATCAAAAATAAAAATGAGAGAAAAAGGGTGCGGCTGGCTGCATCGAACCCAGGACTGCATGTGTGTCTAGTGGCTGGGCTAACCAACCGAGCTGCCGCTCGTTTGTGACAGCAGAGGGGGAAATATTTCTAGATGCTACGCGCATGAGGCAGAGCTCCCATTCGGCCGAACAGGGGAGGCGCTGGCTTGGGGCAGAGGGTGGCGTCGCCGGCGAGGGGGCAGCCAGAGGGAGGCCGCGACCCATGAAACGGACTCCGGGGAAGGTAGGGAGGAGGATGGGGGCGGCGCTTTGACCAGAGCGGCGGCGACGTGGGAGGGCAATAGCCCGAGGCGGACGGCGGCGAGGTGGGTACTGGGCGCCGGCGGCCGGGAAGGAGAGGGGAGGGGATAGCGCGCGCATGAGCGGGAGAGAGGCGGTCGATTGCTTACCGTGCGAGTGGCCTAGCCGGGGAGGCACCGAAGCGCGCCGGCGGCGATGACCGGGGGCGGCGTGGGCATGCGCACGGCGCCGGAGATGTGCAGGCGGCAAGGGCCTCGGCCGGCGGTCGGGAAACCTTCGGGGCGGTGAGGGGGTGCTCCGGGTGCATGGAATTGAGACGCCACGCACCGTGGAGGGAGGAGCGACGTCGGCGGTGCGGAGGGCAGTGGCGGCCGGCCTGGAAGAAGAAGGCCGAACCAGGGGTCTCCAGCGCACGGATTTTCAATTAAACCGGCGGGGAAGCAGGTGGGGCCTAGGGGCACGAAGGGACGCGCTCGGTTTTTGGAGGGGGCTCGCCGGAGAGCGGAATTCGGCGAGGAGGCGGTGGTGGCGTGCAGCCGAACCGGGGCGGGGTGAGCGGGGAAGCAAGGAAGAGGAAATGGGAGACACCGGGAGCCGAGAGAGAGGGTTCGGGGCTTCTTATGGCCGCGGCGTGGGTGCGCTGTCGAGCTCCTGTGGCCGACAACTCTGGGCGCAGCGCTCGGGATGGGACGGTGACAGCACGAAGGCACCGCGACGTTGGGGCAGAGTATGGGCGCGGTCATCTCAAGCGTGTGCGTGATGCGAGCACTGGTGACGCGGGAGCAGGTCAAGGGGCAGTCGGGTGCATGACCGAGCAGGGCATGGCGCAGGGGCAGACCTTTGGTGCCGCGTGGCCAGTCGACGCAACGGGCGAGGGGAAAAATCGGTGGGCGATGGTGCCGAGCTGTGGGCGGCGAGGGCGAAACCGGGGGCGGGTGCGAGCGCGCCGCCCGGGCAGATGGACAGCTCGGGGAGGCGACGGTGGCGCATGGGTGCCACGGGCGGAGAAGCCGAGAGCGCAGAGAGGAGGAATGGCGCGGCGCAGAGAAAAGAGCGAGCTGCGGGAGGGAGGAGAGAAGAAAGGAGGGGCCGGGAGGCGCCGGCTGGCTGGGGCGGCGGAGGAGAGGCGAGTGGGAGCGGGGCCCGCGCGCCAGGGAGTTGGAGCGAGGGGAGGCGCGGAAGAGTTGGGCCGGCTGCATCCTCCCCCTTTTGTTTTGTTAATTTTGTTGCTCCCTTTAATATTTCATATATTACTAATTTGCTGGCTTATTTAAATTTTGCATATATATCTTCATTCCATTATTAATGTATATATATATATATATTTATGCTTTTGTTTACCATACTAGTCCTTTTGTATATAATTGCATATATGTTAATTATTTATTTTTGTTACCCTTGTACTATCATTCTCAAAATGAAATTTTATATTTTATTAACTCAGGTTTCTCTTTTCTTATACTGAATCATCTTTTCATATTCGTATTTACAAATTTTGAGTTTTCATTATTTGCATATTCACCTTTTTGGTACTATTAATGTGGGTCTTTGTCTTTTATGAATTTCTCCCATTTTAAAACCTCAATCAAATTCAGGAAAACTCCATAAAACCCAAATTTCAATAAAATATATTACAAAATAATTCAAGAACTTTTATATTTTCAAATTTAAATTTATAGGATGTTACAGATCGCCTCCATGCTCAACCTGCACATGCAAAGACCAAAGAACATTCTTTTCGGCACAAGTTCGTCTCAACTTGACCAACATCAGTCCATACACACACACACTAACACACCTCGCATAACATCGATAAATAAAATCACCAATTATTTATCATACCAAATTAACCATTGTCAATTATTCATCATCAAAATAACGTAGACCTAACCACATGGTCTAACAGTATGAATCTCCGGTCTCCAATAGTCTGCAAGCACGGACAACAATGACGTGTACCAATGAAATGCATGCGGTAGGTACAGCATGCGGGCAATAGGCAGGAGTCTAGTGTCTCGTAGTAGTGGGACGTATCGCTGGTCCAGAGGCCAATACTCTCTGGAGCTCCTGAGGATGAAGCTCAGAGGGTCAATGCCGGACAACCACACCAAGCATTGGTGTCACCCGTCCCAGCGTGGATCGAGTAGCTCATACATGGCATTATCTTGAGGCAGTGCCATCTCCTGAGAAACATAGAACATCAAGTTAGTACGCAACAAAAATATGAGGTACAACAAGCAAAATAAAAATGAATCATACGACAGGAGTTCACAGCGTGTGTAGTGTTGCCTAATTTAGTACAGTACAAACAAATTAAAAGCATGAATAACACCATGTGATAAAGAATACAGGGTTCAAAACCTATGAACCATTGTGCTATGCATTGCAACAGACGGACAAACTGAAAGTAGTACAATGAACGTACCATTGTCCAACACATTTCAACACATGCAATATGAGAACAAATAACAGGAGAGCACTTGAATGCATTACAACAACCACACAACATCACAACATGGGTAATAAAACTTGATTGCTACAGTGTGTTGCTTCAATTAGGCCTATTTGGGTAGTTATCGATGGAGTGCCCAACTATCTTGCAGAGTTTGCATCTCAGACGCCTAACCCATTGCCCATGTTAGATATCATCCATGCCGTTACAGATGCCATGAGACTATCATCTTCCACGGGCGACCTACTTGAGTGCATCGTTCGGCACCCACTTCACCTGCCCTGCTCAGAAGTCCCTGTAATGCATGTCCAGCCCATACGAATTGAACTTAGTACTCCAAGTGTCGTACAAGTGGTGGATGTCGTAGTACTCCTAGATGTAATTCGCCGAGGCTTGGCGCCATGCTACGCATGCCGCAGACATATGGAAGCATGGCTTATGAAGAAGCTGTGGCTTATTGCAGGTGTAGGATGCTTTATCATCAATTGTGCAGACTTATTTATGATCCCCTCTAGCCTAACCCATGACATACTTTCCCCTAAGGTGGATCTCAAATTTCTTCCTGATACCATCCATGGTACGCACAACATGTGAACAAGCCTCATTGACCTTCTTATCCATACATGTTTGCATTACTTTCAAGAATTATTTGCCTTCCACCAGATGCTTCTTCGCCATCATGGCTCTATTGATGAAGTACTTGACACTACGATTCCAATTCTCCTCAATGATTGCAGTGATTGGTATGGATCAGACACCCTTCAGGATACCGTTGTACACCTCGGACATATTGATCGTTATGATTCCATACCTTACACCAATGGTGTCATAGAGCAGAGACCATTTCTCCAAGTCGGGTGCATGCGAGTTAACCTACTGCATGTACTCCCCAACTCTGGAGGACCCTCCCACCACTATCCCTTGCTCGGTGTCATCCGAATGCCTCACATGCTTGCCAGTCTCCTCGTTGAGCTATCTCCACACGGCCTCGAACTTCCACCTTTGGTTCTACATGCATAGCTTCTTGAACATCTTTATCAAGTCTTTGCTTTGAAACCTTGTGTAGAAGTTGACTACGAGATGCCTCATGCACCAAGGTTCTTCGCGTCATTCCACTGGAATGGTGGTTGCGTCCTATTTTGTATCGTGCTTAACACACACAACAACCCAGCATTGCTGTCCAAGATGACACACACATTTGGCCAGCCTTGAACCACTGCTTGCTTCACATTTGCCAATAACCACAGCCAGCTATCTATGTTCTCATTCTCAATAATTGCGAAGGCCATAGAGTGCATCGACTGCAACCATGGTGAGGATGGTGCCCTTGTACTTGACAAATAGGAAAGTGACATCAATCATCAGCATAGGATGGCAGTATTTGAACCCTTCTATTGCTTGATGGAAGGCTCAAAACACTCTATCAAGAATGAAGCAATTTGACCCCTTCATAGGATGCACTCGCTCCGGCTTGTTAATATATGTGCCAGAATTTGATTATGCAATTTGATGGAGTATTCTTAGAACTAGGTCATAAGCCTCTTCGTATGTGCCATACATACGCTCCATAACATTTTGTTTCGCTCACCATACCTTGCTATAGCTAACTGAGAACCCCACCATATTGACAACATCTGCCAACAGAAGCTTTGGCAAAATACAAACATCTACGACGATGAGGTAGCTTATCAGGTTGGCAACATATGAGGACATAATGTTGCGGTGCCTATGAAGTGGCCCAGTAAGCCCGTATGTGTGATCCTTCAACACCGTTATCTAGAAGTCCGTGGCCGTGCCCCTTAACCACTGTGCATGGACCTTGCTAGGGCAAGATTTGTCCACACACTTGACGTTATAGGTGTTAGGGTTTGACTTGCGCACCGGATACATCCGGTTGATGTTAATGATGTATCTGGCAATGGCCTGCTGGATAATACTCTTGTTAGGAAAGCACTGGTCCAAAGTAGAGTGTCTTCATTGAACCCCCACTATGACCCATCTGGTTGTTGAAGAACCAGAGATATCGCCATAATGTCGTTCAATCTGGAGGAGACATAAGCAATGTCGATGGTCACAACACCACCTATAGACCTCCCGTAGCAGCTTTTCCATTTTTCTCGTCTCCAGAACTAGCTGTTTTCACATCCTCCTCCTTCTCACTTTCCACTTCTCCCACCTGGCACTTCTACAAAAAGGGTCATAACAGATGGTTCAAAACTGTCATTACAGACAGTTTTTAGAACTATTTGAATTTATGTGTCAATGATAATCAAAAATATATTACAGACGGTTTGTAACTAGAACCGACTGTGAAGAGCACTATCACAGACGATTTAAACCAAAAACCATCTATGATACTCAATCATCACAAACGGTTCTAGCTACCAACCATCTGTGATATGTGAGTATCATAGACGGTTGGTATATAGAACCGTCTGTGATACTTTTCCATCATAGACAGTTTCTGGTTTGAACTGTCTATAATAATTCTTCACGGATGATTTATACCACAAAACCGTATGTGATAGTTCATTCTATACCTAATTTTTTTCTATTTTTCGGCTAGCCTTAGGAAATGTTAATTATATCATCTGAAAACAAGCAAACACAGCAACAAACACAGCAACACATTATATTTATATTAATATTAGAATGCACCATTACAACATCACAAGATATCAAGTAGGTTACCCATAGCACTGCATACATAAGAGGATACTTACAATTTTACAAAGATAAGCTTCACGGTTACATATTTAGAAAAATGCTTACACGACAAAAAACTTCAGGTTAATGCAAGCTAGACTTACACATTCTTCATTAAACTACAATATAAAATAAGTGGTGTGGGAAAATTTTCAAGTAGTAGAAACAAAAAGGCAACGAACTCCATTTTCAGATTCTATGCCAAAATCAACAGCTTCTATGCCGGCGACTTAGAATAGTACAGATTTGCCATTACCTTCTTTCTTTCTATCTTACTTCAAGCGAAATTTCAGTCGCCCTTGCCGAACCCCTTCCTACCCTTGCCGCGCACAAACGAGTTGGAGTAGTACTGGTGGTGTTGGTTCTTCGAGTAGGGAGAGGAGGTTAATAAGGGGCGAGATGTGGGGAGAAGAATGGTGCCTGCAGTTTGATGCGGAGAGAATGGATGGGTGAGATCGGGATCTTAGGGAATATGCTGTGGATCGGTGACGTGGCGGGACATCACAGATAATTCGGATTACAAACCATCTATGATAGAGACATCATAAACAGTCATAATAAAAACTGTCTATGATAATAGGAGATATCACAGACGATTCATAATAAAAATAATCGGTGATAATGGCGTCACAAAGACAATATATTGGTACAATATAAATAGCTAGTCTCAAAAGATAAAATAGCAAAATTTTATATGGCTTATATATACTAGTTTGAAAGGTTTCGATGAGATCTACAACTTTGCAGTTGAGACCAAACCCAAATTTCAAAAGGAAGATAAATTTTTTTTTGGTAAAAACAGAAACTAAAACTTAAAACACAAATTTAGGGCTAAAGATGGCCGATTTTTAGGGTCTTATTGGGTGACTAGCACAAGCAGGTTGTTTATTTTGAATCAGGCTCATCGTTAGCTTTCTAACGACTATAAGAACGTCGAAAACGGACACCGTATGCAAAAGTTATGCTCGTTTTACTAAAGGTGTTAAAACTGAATTCTACTTGGACTCAGGTTGGAGATTATGAAATTTTGGGGATTACGAGGTGGGAAACATATCACAGACGGTTTTTAATACAAACCATCTGTGATAATTTTATTATCACAGACGGTTTTTAATACAAACCATCCGTGAAGTATCACAGACGGTTTAAATCAAAAATCGTTTGTGTTGTCTGCCATTATCACGACGGTTCTTATCAAGAACCATCTGTGAATTATCACAAACGGGTATTAGTAAGAACCATCTGTGATGACTTGCATTATCACAGACCGTTCATATAAATAACCGTCTCTGAAAATACCACAGACGGTTATTCGTATAAACCATCTATGATACTTACATCGCAGACGATTCCTATGAACTATTTGTGATGTAAGCATCCAGTTTAGCCTCTTTTGTAGTAGTGTGGTCGGCATGGTACTTGTGGCAATCAATATGGGCTGCCCACCATCTCTCTGCAAATTCGTTTGGCTCAAAATTCTCAGCATGCACGCTTTCTCAGGTCTCCATCGCCGATTTCTTCACCCACACTTGCACCACCACCAGCGTCTACATCACCACTAGAGACCAACCCAGATACTTCATCACTAACAACTCCACCAGAACCACCCATGTTAGATGATTTCGTCCTCTCCACAAACTGAACATACACCATCGACCTTGCATATATTGCACCAGCAGGGTTGCATACAACCTTCATGTAATTGCCCTATGACACATCACTTGTCACCTTCAAAAGTTGCCAAAAGATCTCCTCTGTACCACCCACCACTGAGGCATACAACATCTCGATGCATAGCTTCTTCCTTGCTGTGGCTCGATCAAACGCAGAACACACACACACCCCTTAGCTCCGAGAGGCTTAGGTCCTTCAGACTCGGTGCAAGGATCACAGTCCAATCACAATTTGATAGGTCTGGCCCATACGGTCCGTCGTACATGAGACCATTCCCATATAACACGAACAAATCTTGAATGACTGACATGTCGTACCTATCACAGGTGGGTACGAAACCCACTTAGTACATGATATACAGTGATTGTACCATCTAATAGCTGCTATCGTACGTCTGTGGTGCTTCCAACTAGTAATGTTTGTTATTTTTGAAATGTCGGACTCTCAAGGCACACATACAAATTAATACCCTACACATTGCATAATAATTATATGCTACCACACTAAGTATTCTAAATTTCTCCTGTCAATTCGTTTGTGTACTTGCAGATAACAGTGTTTCTAAGTTTCGGAATTTCTAGCTTTTATGGGACATGTAAATTTTCACACCCTACTCATTGCGTAATAGTTATTTTTGTAACGCACTAAATTTTTCTTTTTTTCTACATCAAATCATCTAGGTACTTCCAACTAACAATGGTTAAGATTTTCAAATTTTCCGAATTTCACGGGACATGTGAAAATTAACACCGTACATAGTGCATAACAATTATTTTCTAACGCACTAATGATTTCTAATTTATTCCGTCAAAAAGTCAGTGTACTTATAGTAATAATGTTTCTGATTTTCAAAATTTTGGGCTTTACGGGACATGTAAAATTTAACACCCCCCTCATTGCGTAATAATTTTTCAATAATGTATTAAGTTTTTTCCCGTCAAATCGTCTCCATACTTCTAGCTACAAATGCTTTAGATTTACGAAATTTCTGACTTTTACGAGACATATCAAAATTAACACCATACACATTGCATAATACTTATTTATCGATGCACTAATGATTGCGATTTCTTTCATCAAAAAGTATGTGTACTTCCAGCTACTAATGTTTCACAATTTCAAAATTTTTGACTTTTAGGCGACTTGTACAAAATAACAACCTACACATTGCATGTTAATTATTTTCTGACGTACTAATTGTAACAATTTTGTTTACATGTGAACTCATTTAGCTAAACATAAGCAAAATTGTGCATGTAATTATTGTGACTAATAATAATTGACGACACTAACAGGACTACGTCTTCTAAGTTAACTACCGGCATAGACTAACTATACATGGCTAACTACTACTTTTCTACACTGAGAAGATAACATGTAGCTAATTACATGCTAATCAGATTGCTAAAACTATAGTTGTTGTGCATGAAAATTACCTTTTCTTTGTGCTCACAAGCTGATCTACAACTTTTGCAACTGCGCAAACTTCATATTCCAATCCAAAACCACTCAAAAATCCGAATTCCACAGCCTATCTTTCTTCCCCGCTCTCTCTCTCTCTCTCGATCTCTCATGCCCTTGATGAAATGGATGAAATGTTAGGGGGGACCGAACCCAGGAGTCCTTTTACTGCCCACGGGTAGAGGTAGTGGGGCAGGGGCCTGGCGCACACGCGCGCGGTCATGCCAACTCGTGCTCACGGGCGGGGAGGGGCTAGTGGCCAGCTACCACGCAATGGGAGCGCGAGTGGGGGGGCCATTGCACCGGCGCGTGCCATATGGCCATGCTTCCGTGGCACGGGAGCGCAGGATCTCGCTGGGCCCTGCCGTGGTCCAAGGCGTGGGACCTCGATGGGGCCTGCCACCTGTCGCGCACGGTCCCGCGCTAGAGGGTGCTTGCCGTGTCAGGGTGCCATAGTAAGTGCCACGTGTCATTCGTATGTACTTTTCGCACTCATGAAGAGATTAAATTTATAATTTCGTGCTACAGGAGACCGAATTTAAAATTTATCACTACGGCGCCTAATAAAAAAAAATCCAGCAACCTGGCTCACACAGCTGCCACCGTCGCGGCTGTTCCGCGCCGCGCTTGCCCGTGCCGCCGTACGTACGCGCCTCTCCCGCTGTTCCACCAGCAAAAACGCTCGCGCGCGCGCCGCCCCCACCCCCCCTCGGCCTGTCGGTCCGTCGAGTCGGCCATTTACAGCCTGCCACCGCCGATCTGCCATGCCGCGCACCCGCCGTGCCGTGCCGTGCTGTTCGTGCGTGTGTCCTCCAACAACAGCACAGGACAAGACGCGACGCCCAACCGTCGCGGCGTCAGCATCAATCAATCAAGGGATCGTCGAGATGCCCTCCGTCCGTCCGTCCGGCCGGCCGGCCTCCCGCTTAACCCCATGTGGCATTTACTACGGTGGATGTCGAGCGAGCTGGGCTCCAGCACCGACGCGATCGGTTGGTCGGTCGATCGAAATCAATGTAGCAGCAGCCAGCCCATAATCCGTATGCGAATACAACTATACAGCAGGTGGCGTAGGTCAAGCCGCTAACGATACGTTTGCGTGATCGGTGAGAGGACTGTGCGCGCGTTGTCGTTGGTTAAACCTCTACATGGTCCGCGAGTACACCAGATGATCGATCTACTCCATGTGTACAGTATAATTCAGATGGGTATGTCGTGGTGTTATTTTAGATATGGCTGATGGTTTTGTCCATATTTTTTGAGATGACGGTAAATGATGGAGAAGCTAGCACCGACAACGTACATGATTTTGAGTTCAGAAAACTATTTAAAAAGATGACTTTGAGAAACCGCTCGAAAAAAGTTATCCAATTTGTTTCGGTTTCTAGAAACAAACCGAAAGCCTAGCCTAAGCTATTAAGGCTAGTTGGCACTAGGGTGGCTTTAAAAAATCACTTATTTTATTTTTAAAGCTTTACTGCTGCTAACTGCTGAGGCTCTGTTGAGTATTTTGTTATAGTTAATAGTCTGCCTATTATAGAATTTAGCCTAAATATGTCGGGTTTTGTTAGTTCTCTTACAATGTTTTCTACTACCATGCTGCGTGAATACAAACATTTTCGAAATGAGATCCGTAGATACAGTCGAGGTATGCAGAAAAATTGAATCAATACATGACTATGCCTTCATTGCAACATAATCTGCATTCTGCAAAGTCCTATCTATCATAACTCATAAGCTATGGAGTATATTCCACTGCGTAGTATTTCGACGTTTGCAACTTTGTATAGATTGACGAACTAATTAATCTTGGTCAACTTCGTATAGAGTTGCAGACTAGTCTGGCTGAAACTATGTTTCATCCAACAAAGGATACTTTGATCGAGCACAAAGGTTAACTAAATTTTTTTTCTAAATTTGCGAAACCCAAAGAGAATGCATACAGAATACGCTAATACTCTTGTCATATTTTGCATGCTCTAGTCTCAATTGCCAACAACTGTAAACTGAGAGGGAAAATGTGCTACAAATCTTCAGTATCTTTACACTGTGTGTATGATCTTTATTACAGAACCATCCTTACATAAAAACGCCATTAAGTAACTAATGCGGTCCTTAAATCCATCACCACAAACAATAACAACACCAACAACAAGGGCACCCAAAATTAACGTACAAACCAACAAAAATAAAGCCATATCCCCCGCAAACCACAGGCTCCATGCATCGCCCACAAGTACGCACTGTTCCATCACCGTCACCATCAAAAGAATCATAATAGCTATGAATCCTTCTTCGTCCTCCTCCTTGTGTTCATCTTCATCATAATCAACAGAGTAATAATAATATTAATTAATTAATTAATTAATTAACATCTTGATAGATCGGTCGGTCTCTAGGGTGAACTTAATTCATGCTGCCAGCTTAATTTAATTCTTGAGTACTTGAATACTTGAAGAATTGATATGTAATCAATGGATCACAAGGCCATCATGTCCTTGACGAAGCCGTACTTCTCCATGAATGGGTTCCTGATCTCCTTGGGCGGGTACTCGTCGACGCAGTCCTTCCAGACGCCGGCGTCGGCGATGGGCTTCTCCACCGTCCAGACGCAGCTGTTGCACTTGAAGCCGGCGCCGAAGGTGAGCATGAGGACGCGGTCGCCCTTGTTGAGGCGCTTCTTGGCCTCCATGTAGCCGAGCACGTACCAGACGCTGCTCGCGGAGGTGTTGCCGAAGCGGTGGAGCGTCATGCGGGAGGGCTCGATGTCGTCCTCGGAGAGGGTGAGCCCTTTGCCGACGCCGTCGATGACGGCGGCGCCGCCTGTGTGGACGCAGAAATGGTCGATGCCGGCCTTCATGCGGATGGTGAGGGAGGACGAGGAGCGCTTCTTGCGGGCGAGGCGCGCCGAGAGGGTGGCGTACGCGAGGCGGAGGAGCTCCGGGAGCGGCAGCACCCGCGGCGCCAGCACGCGGAGGTTCTTGACGAAGGCGTGCACGGCGGCGCGGGGCAGCTCCTTGCCGAGGTGGAACCCCGGGCGGCCGGCGTCGTCCTCCATCTGGAGCGCGCAGTTGTAGGCCTCGTCCGACTCGCCCGTGTGCGTGCGCACGACGTACCGGAGCCGCAGCTTGGCTTGCGGCCGCAGCCGCGGGTCGTTAGTGAGGAAGTAGGCGCAGCCGCCGGAGCGGAAGAGGCAGTTTCCCAGCATGAATGACCGCTTGTTGCCGGCGTACCAGTTGGGCGCGATCGACTCCGACGTCATCACCAGCGCCACCTTGTTCGCGTGCGTCCTGTCGTCAAGCCCATGCATTAACACAAGCACGTACTGCTACCACCACCTCCACCACCACCACATGAGAAATCGATTTTACCTGTATTTACCACTCAGTTTACCACTATAACGCCATCGTGCTACCACAACCAAACCATAAATTTACAACCGATCTAAACTGCTGATTCTACGATCACCTTTACAGCAGAAACATTGTACATCCGCTATACATACTTGCTATACTTGCTAAGCGACTGTGCACACACCATTTCCATGCAAGGTTTTCTCTCCCTTCTGCTGAACCGGCGGTTGGTGGCGGCAGTGCACGCCACAACATCTCGAAAGAAACCCACAAATTTTCAACATTGGGACGGACAGCGGCATGGACCAAGCGGTGAAATGGCGATGCAGGGACATACATAGAACTGCAGGCTGCCATTAATGGCTCCATAGGAGTGTGCACTCCACTGGCTAACAAGAGCCAAGGAGGCAGAGGAGGTCCACGTCCACCATTGATAACTCTCTAGTACTAAAAGCGAACCAAAGTTGGTGAGCAGGCATTAAAGGCTGGTAGAGCAGGCAGGCCATCTGAGCAAGTACAATAATATAACCAACTAGTGGCCATAACATTTGTCCATTTCATCTATAGCCTTCAAAAAAATAGTTCATACAATAAGATAGCTATTACAATAAATGTTTGGCCTCACGTGCAAGAGAGTGAAATGCATATTTTTACGTGCTGCAGCTAGCTATAATTTAGTAGCCAGCTTCCTTCTCTCTCTGCCACGTAAGATTTGATTGATATTATACTTGCTATAGCCTGCTGACTAAACCTTATTGTACCTGCTCTGATCTAGTAGTTGGCTCATATCACATGCAGCGGTTGCTAGGCTCAAGACAATGCACAGGTAGCTTTTGCATGCACTTCGCTCACTTCCTCATATTTAATTCCTATCCTATGTCGATCTTGGCATGTAGTAGTACACTTCAATTGATACGCATGCTGGTTCTTTTCATCTAATGAATGATATATGGCTTATGATGTTTTTAATAAAGAGATGAAACGATATCTCTATCACCGTTTTAAAATATCTTATAGATATTTAATTTATTTGTATAAATACTCGTACTAGACCAAAAGCAATTAGTCAAAGCCTTAAGCCATAAGGCTAGGCCGAGGATCCTCCACAGGATGAACATGGAGTTTTGAGTGAGATCAGGGATGCACCAATAACGCGTTTTGCAATGTAGAGGGGACACCCAATTTATGGTTATTCTTATGGTAGCAGTACTACACGACTACTACCACTACTACCAACTGCTGTAAAATATACTTACTATAATATCATGTTTCTTTTTTCAAATTTAAGTTTACCAATGGAAAATATAATACATATTTCTATATTTTACAGTGAGAGCAGGAGAAACGGAGGCTTCAATCTCGTGTCATGAGAAATGGATTTTCCTTTTCCAGCTAAGTGATGGCTAAAATTCTCATGAGTTTTTTTTCGATAAGAAGGGAAATGTACTGGAAAGATCTTGCTATTCTAAGGTTATCTTGCCGAGCAGCAAAGTCTAATCCCGATTATTAATGTAGTGCAAAAGATAAGAACTGCATTAACTCTTTGATCTGATCAGTGGCCTGCCAGACGGATTGAATGATATGAGACAAAAAAAAAACGCAATATACACACATCCGTACGTGCTTGAAATTAATTGGCATGTTCTTTTCCTTTAGGTTGTGAAGCTTTTGATTTAGGTTGATATTTTTATCTGTGTTTTTAAAGATGACGATAGATAGCGGATGGTAGAGTCGCTGACACGATCGATTTATAAGGTTTATGCTCAGAAAATCGTTTGAACAAGTGGCTTAACCTCCCGTTTGTTTTGGTTTACAGATAATCCAAAGCTAAAAGTAAAAAAAGGGATAAAAAGAATAAAGCCAAGAAACCGCTGGTACATGGTTTTTTTTTTTGGCTCAACGTTAGGCTTTTACCTGAAAAACATTAAGTGATGCACTCCGGTAGTGTTTCACACAGCACATATGTTCAGTGGTGTTTCACCCTACAAGCCGTCGAATCGACGGTCCGGATCGAGCACCGTGGGAAATGGCGAACTTTTTATTGTTGTTTTTACTGTTGGTTTAATCCAAGCCGTTGAACCCTGATCAAACGGGGCACGAGGGGTGCAGTCTACCTGTAGCAGTCGTGGTAATGGGCTAGGCTGCAACTGATCGTACGCTAGTGTGCATGCACTCGGACTTGGTTCTTCTTGGTTTATATATGGCATATGTGTACCATTCATCTACAGTAAGTAGTTTTTAAATAGTGTGGTTTTTAAGACGGAATCAATAGAAAAAATATAGTAAAAAATATACTAAATTCAGCTATATCGATTAAAATTACATACAACTATTTTTCTATATATACCACCTCTTATAAACAGTTAGAATTTAAATATTTAAATCATAAGCTATAATCTACACTTAGATTGAGATCTTAGAGCAACTCCAAGAGAAGAGTTAAATCATTTTCTAAAGGTAAATTTGGCTATTATTGGAAAAAAAACGTCTCCAATAGACTCTGTAAATGACTCTCCAAATTTAGTAGCTCTCTATCCATCCTCCTTCGCTCTCTATTTTTGGATAGCCTACCTCGCTCACCATCCAGCCTCTTGGCGCGGTCGGCGTTTCCTTCCCGCACGCTGCGCCCCATCCCGCGCGTACGCGACCCACCGCGCGCCCTCTAGTTTAGATAGCCTGTTGGAGTAGTCTTGTTTTTTGGGGTGAGATTCATTTTAGAGAATAGCTAAATCACTAAATTTAGATACTTCGTTTGGCTAATCTCTTGGAGTTGCTCTTAGCCGTTGTGATTTTGGAACAGAGAGGAATAAATGGAGAGTAAAATGCATTTATTAATGGAAAAAAACGAGAGGAGATGAGAGGAGGAAACCTGAAGAAGTTGTTGACGAGGTCGAGCGCGATGAGGGAGGCGCTGCAGCCCATGCCGGTGAGGTTGTACACCTTGACGTCCTCCCGGAGCTTGTAGCGGTTCACGACCCGCGCCGACAGGGACGGCGACGGAGAGAACATAGAGACGTTGACGACGAGCAGGTCGACGTCGGCGGGGCGCACGCCGAGGCCGCCGGGCGCGGCGGACTTGGCGAACAGCTCGTCGAGCACGGCGTGGAAGGTCTCGTCCATCTCCTCCATGCCCTCGGCGACCCGGTCCGGTCTCGCATCCCCGCCGGCGATGATGTTGCGCGGGCCGTACGTCTCCTCGCCGATGCCCGAGTTGACGATGACCTTGAGCAGGAACTTGTACTCCTCCAGCCCCAGCAGCTTGTTCCGCTGGATGATCTCGCCGCACAGGTCTGTCGGCAGCTTGCGGTCGTCCGTCGCCTTGTAGCACACGTAGTCCAGCAGGTAGCACCGCCGCCGCCGCGCCCGCGCCACCAGCAGCCGCGCCAGCGTCGCCGCCGAGTAGGCCAGCAGCGTCAGTGTGAGCATCATCACCAGCTCCATTGTTACAGCACTTACAACCTAGCTAGCCGAGCACTTCTTGTTCTTGTCAAGGAGGAGAGGCTGGCTAGCTACCTAGAGCTATGGGGAAGGAGATGTGTGCTCATGGAGATGGAGGCGAGTGAGTGCTACGAGGAAGGAGATGTGTGCGAGTGCTTGCTAGAGCTCTCTCTCTCTCTCTCTCTAAACCTAGCTAGCTAGGGTGAGTGTGGGTGGGTTGGTGAGGAGAGGAGATTAGTGGAGTGGAGAGGTTTAGAGGAAGAGGAAGAAGAGGGGGAACGTTTTATATATAGGGAGGGGCTCATGAGAAGCTTGCTTTAATTTCATATCTATTTTCTTTTCTTTTCTTTTGTTATCCTTTTAGGAAAAATGATGCACTTGTAACTACTCTTGCTTTTGACAAATGGAGCTTAAGGGACAACGTGGCATGCTGTTCGGGGCTGTGTTGTTAAAAATTGGCCGCCTATGATCAAGGCAGGCGAGAAATTGAGGTGTGGGGTTGTTAAGAGTTATTTATATCAGGAATTGATTTAAAGCATTGGTTTTATAGCGAAGGCTAATATAGGGCCTGTTTGGGAGAGCTCCACCAGCTCCGGATTCACAAAAAACAGATCCGGATCCACGTTTTCAAGCCAAACAGTTCTAGCTCCAGCAGCTTCACCGTGGATCTGCTCCACCAAAACCATGGATCTGACTCCAGATCCACCAAATCCATAGAGCACCTCAAGGGGTGCTCCACTAAACTCAAGTTGGTGGAGTTGGGAAAAATTACCCACCATACCACTGATTACACACAAAAAAACGTTTCGTTCTTTTTATTTCCCGTCGCCGCGCCTCCTCTCCGCCGCGCGCCCTCTCTCTCGCGCCTCCCCGCCTCCGACGCGCCCGCCTCCTCCTCCCCGCCCGCCTCCCGCTTGGGCGGCGCCTCCCCGCCTCCTCCGTTCGCGCGCGCCTCCCCGCCTCGCCTCGCTCCTCCCGGGACGGCGCGCCTCCCGCCTCTGCGTGCGCCTGCTGCTGCGCCGGCCGGCCGCGCCGCCGGCCATCGCTGCTGCGCTGCGCGGCCGGGATTTTTCATTTTGCCCCCTGACGCGTGGGGCCAGGTGTAAGTGAGATAGAGAGGGAGGTGGAGCTGTACCAAACACTTTGACGAATCTCAGATCCACGATGGAGCTGCTCCACGGTGAATCCAGCTCCAGATCCACTTTTTAGGTGGATCTGGAGCTGGTGGAGCTCTGCCAAACAGACCCATACAAACACATGCTACATGCCGCATGAAGCGGGCGATTTCCCTTCTCTCCACATCTTTCATCTTCCCCATCCCACCCGAATAATCAAACTTTCAACTCAAAAATCAAAACTTGTCGCTCAAAAGTTTGAACTTTCCCAAAATTTTAACTGGAGATCCAAAACGCTCAACATGAAATTTGTTGAGAGAGGGCCCCACGCTACCTCGGGCCTACGACAACTTCGATGTGACGACACACATCGGGGAACCTACCTCAGACGAGGTCTGCGGACTAACCCCAACTGGGGTCCACCTCAGATAAAGTCCACGCCACCCCGGATGAGGTCCAGGAAACCAAGATGGAGCCCAAATACCGACCTCGGTCAAGATCCGGAGTCCACCTCGGATAGGGTCTACGCTACATCGGACGAGGTTCAGGGGCCCACCCAAGACAAAAGTCTGGAGGCCAATCTCGAACGGAGTCCAAAGTCCAACCCTAGAGACCAACCTCAGGTAAGATCCGGAGGCCAACCTTAGACGGGGTCTGGGAGCAACCCCGAGCAAGGTCCATGTATCTGCCCCGAAGTCCCTTGGGCGTGGCGGGACCCACTCGATGGGATGGACGAAAATACCTATAGGAGTAAGGCAGGCCATAAGAGCAAATTTGTAACTTCACTCGTCTTCTTTCACTCTATAAATAAGATTTCTTGTAAAGAAGAAAAAGAAGACCATTTTGGTAACTCTAGAGTCTAGATACCTATATGAACACACTTTTCAGACCAGAGCGGGCTGTAAGAAAAAGGCAGCGCTACTGCGCCGAACTAGCCAGAGCAGAAATAAAGAGGTAGCGCTGCTATTCATTCCACGCGACAGCACAGAGCAGCAATAAACGAGTAGCCTGTTGACCCAGTCAAAGCTAGCTGGAGTGGCTCAGGTCACCTTTCTCCTTTATTCAGTCTTTTCTGTGCTTCTCACTCCCTGCGACAGCACAGCACAGCCCAGATTCCTCCAGGTTTCCCACTTCTTCCCCGTCCAGTCCACCCCCCCTTGTTCCCCGTGTCTCCCAGGCCAGCGCACCCCTGGCGGCCGCACCTGGCGTCGCTTCTCCCGCGCGCGGGGCCTCGGTTCTCCTCGGGGCGTCCGTCGCAGCGGTGCTGCTCTTCTTGTCGTCTGCCGGACTGGGCGCGCGATCGACGGCCGGCACATCGAGCTGGGCCAATCCTCCAGCCCGAGAGGCGAACATGACAAGCAAGGCTGCTCATGCCGAGGAAAAGGCTAGCCAGGCGGCGGCGCTGGAGCAAGACCTGGAGCAGCTGCTGCGGACTGTGGCCGACGAGCACAGGACGATCATCATGACTGTTGGAAAATAGCTCATCCAAGCGCAGGCTTTTACGGTGAACTTATGCACATAAACACGATGGGTGGTTTACCAGACATGGAAATGAGAAGATTGAGCTGATAACAGGACTGAACACAAAATAAACTGAGACACGACATTATGGTGCTAACTGTTTGTACCTTTTTTTACGTTTCTCTTTTATTCTCTGGCTCAATTCTCTCAGAAGACTTACATGGTACATGGTATAAATAGACAGTCGCACCTTACAGTAGACCACTCACCTACTACACGACTTCACTATGTCAACGACTACCAGGATGACTACCCATACCGAGCAATTTGCTAACCGACTGAAGACACATGTCATTCCACGACTACTCGTGCTGACGACTGCTACAGTGACTGACCATATATGACTACAACAACGACCAACAAACTGCTACAGTAACCAACGACTGTCACAGTGCTAACGATTGCTACAGTGGCTGCTACCGAGCATAGCGTCTACAGTACTCCTTCGAGTATGACGTTTACAGTACTCAATGTAGCTACGACCGGTTTGCTATGACTACAACTATGGTAGCTACGACTGCGACCATGGTTGCTATGACCCCACACACGTGCCACGACCACAGCGCTACGACCACACCCACAAGTGCTACGACCACATGCACATGTTATGAGCCCTCTAAACATGGCACTTCGATCACGCAGGTCGTTTGAGCACCGACCATGGCACTTCGACTACACAGGTCGTCTGAGCACCGAATGCAACACTTCGACCACACACTGGTCTTCCAAACACCGACCATGGCACTTCGACAACACAGGTCATCTGAGCACCGAACATAGTACTTCGACCACACACTAATCTTCCGAGCACCGACGACGGCACTTCGACCACACAGGTCATCTGAGCACCGATCACAGCACTTCGACCACACACTGGTCTTCCGAACACGGACCGTGGCACTTCGACCACATAGGTCTTCCGAGCACTGACCGCTTCGGTAATCCTTCGACTGCAGCTCCGACCACAGCTTCAACCATTGTAGCTACGACCACTACAACTTCAACCACGACCACTACGACTATGACCACACAGTACTCGGAGCTACAGAACTCGGTGTATCTATAGTACTCAGAGCTACAGTACTCACTGTAGCTTTAGTACTCGGAGTTACAGTATTCTGTGTAGCTTTAATACCAGTCATAACGACATCACACAGGTTGGTTGTAACGACCACACACAGACAGATCGTATCAATCACACATACTGGTCATATCGACCACACAGACTGGTCGTAACGACCACACTCGAGAAAAACACACATGCAATAAGATTAACCTAACAATGACATCAGTGAACGAGGCATGGGAGGCGTAGGGCTCGCTGCTGGACATCTTCCTCGAGAGCTTCCATGCCGGCGAGCGGATCACGCACTTCGCGGGGCACCTCCTCTCCTTCTCTCATGTTGTCGAGGGAGGCGGCGGCGAGCTGGACGTTTCTGAGCTAGCCGCAGAAGATCTAGGTGGCCGAAGACATCATGATGATCAGCATGTACATTGTACACCACCATGCCCCTTTCCGGCCCCAGACACACTCCGGAGCTCCCTCTGGATGTTTGAGCTTTGGAGATCCCAGACCACCTCTCCGGGTGATTAGGCTCCGAGGCCCTGAACCTCCCCTAGCTAATTCGGCGTTGAGGTCTCGGGCGCCCTCAAGGTCCCGGGCTCCTCTGGGTTGGCGCTGCTCTAAGACCTCGGACCGTTCCCGGGTAAGTTTGCCTTGAGGCCCCGGACCTACCCCGGGGGGCTTTGTTGTGCTAACCGTGACACCCTTCGAGTGTTTTGCCCTCGGATGTCCAGGCCGCTCCTGAGCATTTCTCCCCTCTGTCGCCCGGACTATCCCAGCCGCGCCAACTTTGGCTGGGCTAAGCATCAAGCAAACCACCGAGTAAATGTATATGGCTATATGCATGCACGTATACGGAAGAGGTAGCTCTGATACCATGTAAAATACAATGGGTAAGCGTTCCTACTCACCAATTGATGAGCCGCATGTGTATATTTATATGCATGGAGCCGCAAGGGCTAGAGATACAATGTTTGGCTTGCCGCACAAGAAGATCTTCTGGCCGTATCCATCCAGGAATTCTAAATAGAGATACAGGAGGTTAGGAAAGATAGCTAGGTTACCAAAAACAACTAGATACGCCTAACTTAACACCTCTGACAGGGCCACACTTGCGATAATATCTTGAAGCTACGTCAAATTTTACTATTTGACTTCATCCACCCATCTAAAGCAAAAAGACCAATTGTTCTCAATCACTTTACACGACAATACATCTTGTTCATTACAGATATCATATAGTTCAGGAAAAACATGGCAAAGAGGATTAGGACCATTCCAACAGTCATGCCAAAAATCGATTTTTTCCCCATCACCAATGAGCAGGGTTATACCTTTCAGGTAAATATTTTGAACTTTCAAGATGTCGTCCCAACAAGGTGAGTCATCTTGCTTATGAGTTATTTGACAAATACTTTTATCTTTCAAGTATTTGTTTCCTTATAATTTCTTTCCATAAACCATTATCAAAATCTAATTTCCACCACCACTTACAAATAAGGCTAACATTCAGCTTGTGAAGATTTTGAATCCCTGACCCTCCTTTTGATGAGGGCGATAAATTAAATCCCATTTGACTAAACGGCATTTCTTTTATTCTTAGTTTTTTTTCCTCACACATGACGGTTGCAATCAGCTGTATAGTCGGTTTGCTCTAAATACCAACAGATCAGGTTCTGCTAGCTCCCCCATGTTAACAAGAGGAAGAGAGCTTCAATTAATTTTTGTCCCTGTAAAGTTAGCTCAGCTGAAAATAGGAGGAAAATGTTTGCATGAGCTGTCACTTCACATTGTCAAACTGTGCTGACAGTGCCACAGAAGGATAGGAGGACAAATGGCCTGTAGGCGTTACAATTTGCTTCACACCTTGGTCGTCACTTGTCAGTGTAGTACGCGACCAGACCGGAGTGAACATGCCGGATGTGCCTTGGTGGTGCTCTCATCTGTTTGGCACACAGGAATGCCATGAGAAGAACGGAAAGGTTCTTTCAGAATTGCTTGTGAACTTCTCTGTACAGTGCTTGTCGTGAGAAGAACGGAAAAGTTCTTTCAGAATTGCCTGTGAACTTCTCCGTACAGTGCTTGAAGGTACAAATGTATCTAGTAATTAACGTCCGAATAACTCTTTTAGACAAAACAAGGACGATAAGCAAATCGCTATTTGGACTCTAGAATGTTACATAGTTTCTAGTCATAAAGACTGGAACCAATATAGGAGCAGTAAGTATTGGGCTAAGTGACCTGAACACCAGGCAGTCCAAGCCAAGAAGAATGTAGTGCTCATGGTGAAATCACCAGCTACCATTGTTAAAGGTACTCACGGTGACCTGATTGTTAATCTATACTCATGGTGACCTCGTCCCAATGACTTCCCCTCTGTATACACCATTGTTGTTGACATGTCAATATCAAATCAAGGACAAACAAAGCTCTGGTAACAAACCCATGCAAGAGCAAGAAGAAACTGAAAGATCAAAATTGGGAACCAAACTGGCAAGTGGTTTGATAATGGCTGCGATCATTGTGGCTTCACTACAGTACCGGAGGCTTATTTGGCACTATTCATAAGTTTCATCTTTTTCTGAATTTTTGGCTTTTTGTTGAGCTTTTTTGCCGGTTCTTTTTTCGTATTCGTTTGTATTAGACATAATGGGCTAACTTATTTTTTATATTTTTAAATTTTTTTAAATTTAATTATGGTAAATAAGTCTTTGTCAGCTACAGTGCTTTTTTCAATTAGCTACAGTGTTTTCAACCATAAACCATGAGCTTTTAAGCCAAAACGATCACCACCAATGATTAGCTAAACTGACATGCATGGATTAGTTAGATGTGCCACATATTAATTAACTAGAAGCAATGCAAGCGCAAGCACGACCATGCATGTGGCGGTTAAGCAAATGTCTGTACGGGGCAGTAATTCCCATCGAATCGTCTGTACTGAACAGTGTTATATATATTAATACACGACCGTGCAATCACCATCACCCATGCATCCTTTGTTTGCTACTACTAGCCACTAGGAGCGAAACCGAATATAGATCAGAGAGTGATCAAATCATATTTGTATCCATTTTTTTTCTAGGATTCGAATACAAATCAAACAAATATCAGATATGAATACGGATCAAACAAATGCCAGATATGAATTCGAATCGAATATCTACTCAATTTAGTCGGATCTAAATATTCTCATAACTTATATAGTATAAAGACATTAATGATATTTTATCCTTATACAATCACGCTTAATCACTAATTCATTTACTTCACCTAAAGAAACACGAATTCACGTTCAATTAAAAAAAACTTGTCCAACTAATTAGTCATATTATAATAAAATATGTATATTGCTTCGTCGAATACGGATACGGATAGTCTGGATAAAGTAATATTTTGGATGGTAAAAGTCCATATCATATTCGCATGCATATTTTTTATGCGAATTCAAATTTGAATACGAATAGAATGGAAATTGTTAATCGGATGAAAAAATCGATACCATATTCGCATCTTATCAAATACGGTAACCGAATAATACGGATAATCCGTATCCATTTTCACCCCTACTAGCCACTTGCGCTGCCGGTGCTGGTGTTATTAATTACATATTAGCTCATTAATCCATAATTCACATCTGTGGTCACACAAGGCATCCACAGCTAGGGAATCCTATTTTCGAGACAAGTACACTGCTAATTGATTGATTCCCCTGAGAAAAGATATCATAATTTATGGCTAGAGAAGTCTTTTTTGAAAAGAGAATATCTTTTTGGCAAGCACTAGCTGCCAGCTGTGCATACTCAATTGTAAAGCTTAAGGTCCAAATTTTTTTAGCTTATGATTTATAGTAAAAAGTTTATGAATTTCCTCAAATAAACAAACAGAATGGCTTCTACGCCGTCTTTTCGTGAAACAGTCTTTTTCAAAGTGGTTTATTAACATTCGATTCGTTCGTATAAGCGCTTGAGTTAGGGCAAAAGCCATCATCAACATCATAAGCCATCAGCTGTAACCGAAGAAAACCCACCCGTCTTTTTGAGAAACTTTGAGATAGACAACTACTCCTCCCTATCACAAAAGATAGTGATGTTTTGGGATATATGCAGTTAAACTTTCTAGACTTTGACTGTCGGTATCTTTTTAAATATTTAGATTGGAAATATAAAAATGATATGTGTAGATTTGACTCAGTATTTTCATAATGCCAACTATAGCATGACCTAACGGTATGACACCTAGATTTAGATTGGACATATAAAAATAATATATGTAGATTTGTCTCAAAGTACTTTCATAATGCCAACCATAGCATGCCCTAGCGAGGAGGCACTCTATCTCTCTAGCTGATGATTTCCCACCGACTACGAGTTGAGTGGATTTTTTGGTTGGTTTTTCACTATAATTTTCCAAGATTTGAACCTGTGACCTGTGAGTTGCAGGCCTTAAAATGACCACACTAGCCAATTATTCCCACCTTCTAAAAGAAGTGTTTTATAATATTCCAACTTTATTAGATTTTATAAATATATTACAATATTAATTAGTGGTAAAAAAATTGTGTTTTAGCGACTGTATATGTTCAAAACGTTTCACCCCTCATTGAACGAGGTAGAATCCGGGTGTTCAGAAGCTACACAATCTTATGCTTCCACCATTGAGAAAACGTTCCAACCAGTGAACCAGCTTTATATAGCTTGCTAAAAAATTTGTTCACATGGATATAGGAATCAAAGTCGTCACCTTTAATGGCTTCACCAAACTACCTTGAGATATATCCCCAATTAGCATGTTACATAAGCTAATTCAATTGTGCTGATTAGGAGAAATGAAGGACCCTCAAGTTCCAACAGCATATATAGACCGAGCTGAGAAGGCAAAATACCAACTTTCGCGTGCGTCATTGATCATTTCTATTGCAGCATATATTGGTCAATTGGACCTGGCTGTTTGCCCTGTTGGGCACGCGATCGGCCAGTGTCACGGCTTCGCAGGAAAGCATCTCTCTTTACACAACTAGCTAGAGGCTGGCGATCTTTGCATCTGCATTAGCAACACTTTTAGGTATTCCGTATTTCGAAATTAGCACAGGCAGACGCAGGCAGTTGCATGCCGAAAGGGAAATATGAACCATACACTATAAGTACGCATTATGTACGTACGCACGTATAAGGTGGTAGAAATTAACTAGCGTGTCTATGAGGCGTATACAGAACGTAATGCAAGATGATGGGTTCATGCATGCACATCTATGGGCCTTAATTTGCATATATGCATGTAGGTAGCGACATACGTATGGCCAGTAGCCTTGCTGATTAAGTAGTTGTTGTAGTGCCTCTTTAGTTCGGGCTTCACCAAGAAAATGACGCAGAAAGGAGGCCTTAATTATTGCTTCCATACTCATAGCCTTTTCTGATATGCACGTATAGAGAAGATATACGTGGCTGTCGATATTTAATTGGCATCCCCGTGACAACCGGCCGGCCGGCCGGATGGTGCCGGCGACCCCCGTGAACGTGCGAGGTCGGCGTCGTAAGAGCGATGGGAGTGTGCAGTGTGCGTCCCCGGGGGGTTGGCGGACAGCTAGCCTCGGCATCAAGTGCCAGCAAAATGAGCTTATCAGCTTGGTAACGCGACGGACAAGCTAGGCACAGCGGCGGACCTACCAGGGCCTGAAGCACACCCGGCCCTACTTTCAGTTGAACAAAAGATATCCCCTAACACCACCAGTCATCCATAGGGCGCTATGGATGCAGTCTAGTCGGTGAGTGAGAGAGCTTAGAGAGGTGACCGGAGGTAGAAGAAAAACGGTTAGGAGATTTGTGCTTCAATTACCTCGCGAGGGTTGTCCAAGCCAAGTGCTTTGTCTCTTTCTATGCTAGGCCAACCGCACCAACAAAGCTCATCAAACTACCGAAGCCTACATATCTCTCGGTAGCTCTTTCTTCCAGGGTTCCATTGAGCCCAACCAATTCTGCAGCAATTCCTCATTCTTCCCTTATTCCCTCCCGTGGTTACCGACTGGTAGGCAGGTGGCGGCTGGTGGGCAAGCGATGTGTAGGTAGCTCTTGCGAGCGGCTTAAGCAGGTGGGGTCGGGAGATTCAATTTTTTGCCACTCTTAAGATTGACCAATTCACTCTGTCACTTACATGTGGGGTCACCTGAGTCACTGACAATAGGCCAGAGTGGCAAATCTGTTGCCACTGGACTCATAAGAGTGACAAATGATTAAATTTTCCGGTGGGGTCAGGCAGATCGGGCGAGTGAGTAGGCGACAGCTAGCCGCCAATAGGTAGACAACGTGCAAGGCAGCACACACCGGCTGTGGGCAGTGGGTGGGCCACGGGCGGGCAGGCAACACCCAACGGGCTCAAACAGGAGGGTGCCAGCCAGCCAGGCTAGATCTAGAGAGAGGAAGAGGAAGAGCCGAAGAAGTAGTGTTGTGTTGCCGTGTTGGAGGAGGGGAGGTGGAGCTCCAGCCTCCAGATCTGGCTAGAGGCAACTGCAGTCGACAACCCGAGGCTCGGTGATGGCGCTAGGGCGCAGAGGAGAGAGAGGAAGGCAGTCAGTTGGAGCAAAGGAGAGAGAGAGTGGGGCAGTCGACGTAGAGGAGAGGAAGGGAGGGAAGCGGTCAGCTCTTGGTCGGTTGTGCACGCACATGATGGCAAGAAAGAGTGAGTGGGGGGATTGAGAGGAAGGATAGCCGAAGGAGTTAAGTGAAGAGAGAAATACGAGGGAAAGAAAAGTGGTGGTGGCCAACAAGGAGATATTACAAACCTAGCTCAAAAGATGGTTGAAACAGAAAAAAAACTTTGAAACAGAAAAAACTTTCTCATTGGTCTATCGCCTTATTGGGCTAACCCTGATCCTTTTAGTGGCAACGACATTGGTTGAAAGAGTATTTTTAGTAATAAATATTATCAAGACATATTTGCACAATAGAATAGCGGATGAGTGGTTCAATGACTTCATAATATGCTACACTGAGCGAGAGATATTTAAAAGCCTTGCTAACGATAGAATCATAAAATGCTTTCAAAACATAAAACCTCATAGAATACCATTGCCCCGTACTTGTACTACTCAATGCTAGTGTTTCAGTGGTATGTTGCATCCTTTTTCAATCTTTATAACTATTCACAATCACAATTTATAATTTCATCGTTAATTTTGCTAATTTTAATGTACAGATAACTACTTACACATATTTATAAGCATTTGGAGGCATACTATCCATTACCAAGACACAATCTTCATGTATTTTGTATTTTCATTATGTTCCTCTCCTATTTATGTGTGATTTTGAATTGCAAAAAATAGTTTGATTTATATTTAAATTGCTTATCTCAAGATGATTTTGTTCTATTAGCACCTCTATACTTTAGTCTGAGGGCCGTCGCTGGCAAGGCAGGAGGAATGCGGTCGTCTTTGGTTACCGGCAAACGCCGACGGCCGAGACAGCGATCGATGCGCACGCCCGGCGTTTGCCCGATGGGGGATGGTGCACGGTAGCTCGCGCGTTCCGGTGCACGAACCGGAGATGCATGGCACGAACATGCGTACGCCTGCCATCAGGGGAAGCGGGTTTCCTGCGTGCCGTGATACCTCTTTGGTTGGAGTACTCCTTGTTGCCTCCCTCCGCGGCAGGAGGAAGGTGTGCACCTGATTTCCAACACTGAACAGTTCCGTGAAGAACATTGAATTTGTTAGATGTGACGCGTTAGCTAGTACTGGTGCAGACAACCTTGGAATGCTACAAAGGTCATTGCTACTGATTAATTAGGGGTGTATATACACCAGGCGTCTGTTCTTTTCGTCAGAGATAAGCCAATTTGCGACCATCAGATCAACATAAACAACTGAAGCAAAGCACACGCATCCCCCGTCTAGTGGCATCTGCTCAAGACTTCTCTTGGGTAACTTCATTCTTGGGTTACTTCATGTGAGCTCGCGCCAAGACACAACAGTTCGTATGCAAGTGTTACAGAACTAGCTTGTTAGATGAATCGGCCACATCAACGAGTTGGTGGCCATTTATGAGCCTAGGGGCCGGAAGTGGCTTTGTTTTTAGCTTTTAGCTTATAATTTATGGTTTCTTTCAAACAAATAAGTATAATAATTCTCTGTCGCTATTTCAAAGTGGTTTATTGAAATAGTCTTTTCGAAATGGTTTATCGGCATTCGATTCATTCCCGTAAATACTTACGTTATCACCAAAAATTATCCATCGTAGCTATAAACCATAAACCGCAGAAAAAAAAAGTAAACACACCAATGCCTTAATGGGATCTAGTCATCTAGATGCACGCTTAAGTCGCTAATTTTGCTCACACCGATAGGCCGTCGCTCATCACGCGAATTCAAAGGGCAAAATGCGACAATGCGCATGCAGTGCTGGTGGATAGTTCAGTTCTATAAAAAGTCCAATTTCTCCACCAACACATGGATCCGGATTTGCTACAGCTGAGAAAAGTGATTACGTGATGTACAGTATCATGAGGGCGCTGTGTGAATTACCAGATGTTTTTCTCGTCACTATAGTATATGTACTATAGCCAAAGAACCGTCGCATATATTAATCTTGTTTGTCTTCGCTGATGTGCAGGCTAGCCGTCGTAACAAGCTATCTAGCATCACACCAGAAAGACAGCAACGAATATTGCGTCATTGCATACTCCGGATCACTATTTTACGCCGTTACACACATAGTTAATTAAGATCCTACATGATCAACAGATCAAGACTGGAATGGTCCCACCGTAGGATTGAAGGCATGGATTGAGCTCCGATCCTGACAACCTTCATTGCAAGTACATACATGTCGCAGCAATCAAAAGTGGGATGCCTACTAGTACTAGCTAAGAAATGTATATGTACTAGAACTACACTCGTATGAAGTTCCTCTCCGAGTCACTGGCAAATGCCCTATTTCGTGTAGTTTCTCTCCTCAGCAATGGAGCATGATGTGCAGGTGTGATTGGACAATAGATGGAACATGCCATGCGAACAAATAATTTCAATTCGATCATCTGGCCGGACAAAAACCAAGTGATAAGCTTCTAGTTGGCAGTTCAGCCAGCTTGCCACTTTAATAGACCGAAACTATCACTCGTTCGGAATAAAAGTTGAATACATGAGACTATAATTCAGCTTCTTCTTTTGCGGTCCATTCAAGTCAACTAGTAGAAGTCAAATTTCTGGAATCGTTATCTGTTTTGAGATCTCAGTTGTTGGGAGTTGGAAGCTGAAACTTTAAGGCACTATTCCTACCAACACCCAACCCTCCTACAAAAACTGAGCCACAAATTGAGGAACTAGCTGCAACTGAATTTTTCAAAGTTTTTTTAGATCTGCAGTATCTATATACATGTCATAAAATGTGTGACGACCCGCATTATTACCATGGGGTAATAACGCTAGTCAACGGATTATTATTCGTTTTAGCCGATACAACATCGCTCTAACGAATAATAAGCCTATCAGAGTATTGCAGCAGAACAATAATTAGAGACACATTATGATATTACAAGAATATCACCACGCAGGGCTAAAGTTTATTACAACGCCTCAAGGGCTTAAATATTACAATATTTTGACCAAATATTCTAACTACTTTCTATTCAATAACGATCATACGGAGTGTCCACCTTGTACCCACTGTCATCCAAGTCCACGGTATTCCATCCAGGTAGCTTTCTCCTGATCTTAGCCATTCTCTGAACTGACATGCTCCTAAGCAAAGAGAGGATTATAGCAAGAGTGAGTACAAAGGTACTCAGCAAGCGTTATTAACAAAATGCATAACATGTTTATCCTTTCCACATTTAGGAATCTCAATTCCTATTCTCAATTTCTTTCCATGACATAGAAAATAAAGTTTGTTGGTTTTGAAATAATGACAATTTATTAATTTAGAAAACTACTGAACATACGCATGAACAGCAAAAACCCCCATAGGTTTCCGTAATTCTCCTTTCCCGGAGACGGGTATGAATTCATGATTTGGATAGCATTGCGCAAGCTTGTATCACTTTACCCATCATCACTCTGATCGTGTTGGCTCTTGGGTGTTCCGCAATTCCTTTGAAGCGGCGCCCAGACCAGAGTACAGTACAATTATCTCTAGCTCAGTAATTATATCTCCACCCGGTTATACACAATCAGCAGCCTGGAGTGGTGTAACACTCTCACACAGACCCACTGAAGACGACATAACCGTTGGCTGGTAGGGTATTCAACCTTTCCCCAGCCCCCTGACTCGCGTATATAACACCCTGCGTAACCCGCCTGTGGGTTCTTACGCTCCGGTCTTCCACCGGTTCCTTTGGGTCTATCCCATAAATAATCACTCCTGTGGAGAATATAACACCTCACTAGAGTACCAACTGCCCGTGAAAACGGAACGTTGGTTGATACGAGTTGATACGGTCTGTCCATACGGATGAAGCTTGTAACCCCCTTATATTCTATTCTTATGCAGAGGTCCCGCCCTCGCCCATTCATTTCCTATCCCGACAACCTCTGCCCACCTTTTTATTAACTTTAATGGCCAACTGCTCCATCAGTTGCCATCTATCTCTTATCTCTTGCCATTTCTTGATTTAAATCTTCTTTTATTTATTTCATGCAGGGTGATACTAGGTTAATACCAAAATACTTGTTTTACGGAATATACTCAAAAGCTTTGATCAAAGGAATGCTTGCCTGGACTTTAACCATATACTCGGATTCAAGTAGGATCGGGTGAAGTTGTTCCCGTAGCTTGGATTGTGGCCTGCAATTAGATACGTTGGCTACGACTTAATTTACAAGAACAAATAAAATACGATGTGTCGAGGTGCTTGTGCTCCTAAGGTAAGACATCACTCCATTTAATCTAATCGCAGTAGTCGAGGTTAATTTCGATACACTACTCGTCGTTCGACATTATCGCACTAACGTCATGAGATATGGTTGATTTATTAGGTATGCCTAGCATTTTATTAATTCCTAACAATTTCTCCGATTATACGGAATTTACTAGAGGCGTGAATAAGTATAACGGCTCATATTAATTCTGTACGATGATAACTGTCATTATTAATCCTAATCAAGCTTCGCGTGTGCAATTATACCACTTTGATTTCTTATATGCGCGTATGTATATATTCACCTTTCTAATTTATTTTAGGTCTTATGTTTATTTAAATAGATTCTTTTTCTTTGGTACCGGTCCTTCTTGTAACTAATACGCATGTGATTAATTATCTACACCAACGAAATTAATTCTTAAGTAATTATTAATTGAATTATACTAAAGCGTCTTTGTACGGTCGCCAAGTTTTATTTTAGTTAGCTGCGGATTGTTACGGCTTATGCTATTTAAATTACTATGTACCCGTTTAATTGGCGGGCACAACTTTTGAGTCATGGCTTATTATTTTAATTTGGTACAGGTTAATCTAGTCGTCATGACCAGTTCTAAATCTTCTAATGGCTACTAATTTATTCTAACAATTTAGAATAGTTATTAGTGGATTTCCAAAGTTTATATTCGACTAACAAAATTTAGCTGGGCATTTAAATGCGCAATATAATGATCTAACTGATATTATGATCATTTGCTTCGCATGCGTGTAATTTCTAGCTTATGGCATCATTTAGTTTATTTTTAGGATCCAATAATGTTTACTAGGAAATTCTATGATTTAACACTATCCAGGCGAATTAAATATTTAGCTATAACCTTGAAGGATTAAATTAGCAATGCATCACTTAAATGGGTACACGCTACGATTTTATTCTACAGTTGGCAATACATTTATTCTAATCATTGCAAATACTGATTAATAATTTGCTACTGTTTAGATAGAATTAACCAAACTATCTGAGTATTTAAGTCCATACAGTCCCTTAATACCAGTTATAATCCATTGATTATATTACATTTATTATAAGAGCTTGAGAAATGTTCTGGGCTTCTATGTTTTAATCCATAGCGTCGAGGAGTTAACAGGGCCTAATTTAATTAAACGAATTCAACAAAATGTGATCGTAGGGTTTCTAGATTTTCGTTCAATTCCTAAAAGAATTTCTATTACATTGATATAGCTAATATTCATTTACAGGGTTCCTAAGTACCTGCAGTTAATTTATTTAACTTTGACGAATCTGCTATAGCAAGGTTGTTACAATGCACGTTTATGAGTATTCCTAAATTTGGTAATCTATTCTGCACATTTTAATCTATCATATTTTCAATTTTTCCTATTTTCCCTTTTTCATCTCTCTCTCTCTTTTTCTCCTTTTCTTTTCTTTCACCCGATCCCCTTTTTCCTGGGGCCTTCCGCCGCCATCGCCCTTTCCTCTCCTCCCCTTTTCCTGCTCTCGGCTCCCTCTCCCTTTCCTTCTCTTCACCCCCAGCGCCGCGCCTCATCTCCTCCTCCCCCGGGTTCCAGCGCCTCTACCCCAGGTCTCGGCGCCTCCACCCCCAAACGCCGATGCCCCAGCGGCGCCACGCCCTGCGGTCCAACCGCCCCCGCCTGGCCGCCCTACTCCTCCAGCAGCTCCGCCGCCCAATCGTGCCTCCTCCTCACGCCGCTCCGCCGGCGCCCTCCTCGGGTCCCGCTGCTACGCCTGCCCTCTCGGTGCCGCGCCGCCGGATCTCCCCCTCTCTTCTACTATCCTTCTCCTCGCGAACCACCGCTGCACCTGCACGGTAGGTTGCGGCCGGATCCGTGGCCTAGGGCCCGGATCTGACATCTCTTCCCCAAATCCAACCCGATTTACTTGTTTTAATTTACTATTTTTGGTTGGCTTTCACGGTTGCTTGAGGTGGTTTAGGTTGGGAGGCGAGTTGCTCCGACTAGCCTTGGCCAATCATCCGTTGCCGGTGCGCCGAGGGAGTATGCGGTGGTGGTGGGAGGTGGGGCTCAGTCGGTGGTAGCTCGCAGCCACCTTCATCCTCGGTGAGCCTCGTCTCCTCTACTCCCCTCTTCTATCTCCGGTGGCTGCTTCCCGTGCTGGTTCATGATGGATGATTGTGCTACTCTATTGCTGCTGGTGGTCTATTATGTATAGCAAGTGGGTGTAATATTGAGATGAACCCTAATTTCTTGGGGTGGGGTTACCTTTCTTGATGGTCGGTTGGCTGCTTGAGGTGGATGGTGACCGATGTTTGGCTGCGGTTTTCCCCGGTTGGCTGTGGCCTGTTGACTGCTGGTGGTCTCCTCCTCCTCCTGCGGTCGATGGCGGTGATGGTTCACACCACCTTCCTCCTTTGGCTTGGGTCTTTGTCGGGTGCTTGGGGTGGCCTCCTAGGGTTGTGGGTTCGGCTGCGGGTTGACCTCCCGCCATCGCCGTCGCCTTGCTCTCTGGTGGTTCGCCGGTCTTGGTCTCTCGGTGGTTGGAGGGTTTGAGGTTGGGGATGAGAACAATAGACAGAGGATGGCTTTGTCGTGGGGCTTCTCTCCTCTTCTTTCTTGGCTGCAAGATATTTGTTGGGGCTGTGTGCTCTCGGCTATTTTCTCTCTGGGTGTCTGTGAATGCAGAGGGCACAACCGGCCGTGGTTTCACCGGGAAGGTGGTTCTTGGACTATTCCTGCTGGTTTGCTTTTGCACGCTATTCTTTGGTGGAAAGAATTATGTTGGCTTTGAGGGCTTGAATGAAATATTTACACTTGTGGGCTTTTGTGGGCAAAAAGGCTTATATGATGGTGGCTTTGGGCTGAAAATAATGGGTGAGAAATGCATGAATTGAGGGTTTGGGCTGAGGTAAGTATTGTGGGTTTTAATTTCTGGAAATCGCCGAGTGATGACATTCACAGAGACGAGAGGTGCCGACCGGCCCGGGACGGTCTGGGGAGCCTCTAAGACGTTCTCGCATTGGCCCTAGCAGCCGAAGTGCGGCGGCAATTTCTATTCTTTTCTTTATGTCATTTATTTTATTAATTCTTTTTGTTCGGTCTTTTTCGATATTATAATTACTGATTCGCTCACCAATGAAATGGCGATGTGGTGGCAGCTCGACGACATCTTCTAATGTATGAGATGGCTTAAATTGTAATTCAACTTTCTCTTAGCATTGATGTATACAATATAATGTAATTTATATTCTTTATTTCCCTGTTGTAGTAATTATGTAAGAGATGGACTTGATGTAAATTGAATCATATACTTTCTGACGGAATACCATTGTATTGCAAACTCTTAATTATTGAGATGGTTATTTGGTTGAGATATGGAATTGTATATTTGTTGTAATTCAGATTGTCGCTATCATGTGATGCAATTTGTAATACTTTTATTTGACTTGATATAAATCCTAATTGTTGTTCAATGGATGTTATTGATTTTACCATCTACGGATTGTAATAAATTATTGTTGTACTACAGACTGTTACATATATAATTTAATTGAGTTGAATACTGTACTAGCTGCGCAACTAAATTCTCATTCTCGCTTTAGTCTATACAATTTAATATTCGCCCTCGTTGATGAAATGGTAAAAACAACGCATTATGTTATCGCTCATTGATTTCAATTTATACGATTACGTAGAAAATTTTTAAATTCCCTCGTATTTTTATATTATCAATTAAGTAATTAATCCTACTTAACGTCCTAATTCGCTAATTAGGGTTAATTAACGACGTGGGTCGTTACAAAATGTTTGTGCAAATTGAATATACAATTAAAGGATGCAGCTGCATCAATCCTTCAGCTAGTACGTAGGGTTTTGGTTACTGGTTTTTGTTTTTTTACCGGGGTCAACGGTGGAACTGATTTTCGGTAAATTTTGGCTGAATTCAGCCGAAATTTTCAAACAAAATTTGAATTTTTGATGTTAAAACGAAAGAGATTTTTTGGCAGTTTTCAGGGTTTGTACCCAAGACCAGCCTTCTCCAAGGCTAGGAACCTCACCACCAGGGCGCATGCATGTAAATGTTTGGATATGGTTGTGACTTTCTTTATATACTAGATAAAAATGCATGTGAATTCATTGTTTTCGGCCGGCGTGAAATTTAACCGGGGGGTATGATAAATCCTAAAATCAGCCGATTTTCCAAACCCTAGCCTAGTACATAGCACAAGTTGTGAACTCTTCTACCAATAACATAAAGAAAAAAAGTCTATTTCTCAACCCTTAACTCTGGCTTCAATCTAATATTCAACCTTTAACTTCAAAACTGTTTAAAACAGACCATAAACTATGAAAATAAGGTCACTTGACCCTCTTAATCGGATCAGTTTTGCTGGCATGGCATCCTTGATGGTAGGAGTTAAATTAAAAATATTAAAAATCAGTGTGGCCCACTAGTCATACTAAACTCGTTCTTCCTCATCTATCTCAAGCCACCCCATCTTCAAGATCCCCTATCTTTTGAAGCGCTCGGTTTTGTCTCTCTCTCTCTCACCATATATTCGTCATCTACATGACCCGACTACCACTGCCGTCTATCTCTATCGCCTGCCCAGCACATTGCGCCTCTACCCATCCTACCACCACTATAAGGTTTCACATGTCATGAGTATTCTGATTTCCCCCTCATTCGTGTCTTGCCACCACTCTGTCGCCAATGCCACGTCTAGCCCACCGCCTTTGTAGGCTATAATTCTCAATCTCTTCCCCTTTGTCGCTCTCCCAATCTCCTTGCAAGGAAGGAGATAGGGCTGACATGTGGACCCATGGGCCATGTATAAATATTAACTTTTTATAATGATAACTTATTTGCTCATTGTTGACTGTGATGCTTGCATGTCATAACTCAAATCCCAAAACCAGTTAACTTGTCAAAATATCTACCACATCGGCGTTAACTTGGAGTAAAACCACCTTCAATGGACCTTTCGGGGGAAGGAGGTAAAATAAACAGTATTGATGTTTGAGAGTTATAAAACATTCAATTTTACGGTTTTACGTTGAAATTTAGACTTTCACAGGAGTTTAAGAGATAAAGTAAACTTATTCCTGAATAAATGGTTGTTACGACAGGCCCTTTTCATGAACAGTACGCTTTTCTTCTTCGAACGGAGTCCGATGAATTATGTATGTTAGCCATATTGATAGCTGTATGACACCCAACAGTGTTTGATTGCTCCAGAGTACAATTCATTGCCTTTGACAATTGGGCTCGATTTCAATCCGCTGATCCAGACAAGCAATGAATAGCATATGGTCAAACAGTAACCGGAGTTCTTATCTTCTGCGCCGATTTCTTTAGTGAGATAATTACTGAAGATGTCTGATAAATAAACTGCCTCATACTCGGAGACTTGATGTACATGACCTATTTATATAGGATTTTTTTGGAAGGATACCTATGTATATAGCTTTATACACCATAGACAAACTGAGCAGGCAAGAACACGGCCCCTGCTTTTAGACGTGCTCAATCAGATAACGCAACAGATAACCTGAATTGGCCCCCAACCATATCAAACTATCAAACAACGTTAAATCGATACAACATTTTTTTGCTCCTCAAACGGCAAGACATCGATAAATTGGTAACAAGGCGCCTAGTAGTTGGGCCTTGTACTATCCTGTACGAGTGTGGTGCAAATGCAAGGCTCCAACGTTGCGCCGAACAAGGCTATATGTAAGGTTCCAAAACCCGAAATCGAAAGAAATCCCAGCCGACAGCCGATAACGATAACCGACTGTTACCGGAAAAACTGACAAAAACCGGCCATAATTTGAAAATTAAAATTTGAATTTTGGGATATTTTAAAACCGGTAATCAGAAAAATCGGCCGGTAACCAAAAAATCAGAAAAAATCAGGCAAAATTTGAAAATAAAAAATTGATACCGGCCGGTTTTTTCGGTTATTGGTCTCCACTGGTAGAAACGGTAACCGGCGGTTACCGGCCGGTAAGCGCCGGGATTTTGAACCCTGGCTGTATCACACGCTATTCCTCACCAGCTGCCATTACAAAGCTGAAACGTGTGGCGTTGATCGCTATTTGCTTTTCATGGCATACAGGCATGTTCAAAGAATGGGAGCAACCTGCTGTAAAAGTTCACCTCCTAATGTGCAAAAGATCACGGAATTTTTGACCCATTTTACAACAACAAAAATGGCTACAGCAACTCACCAAGCTACAGCGGCAGATACAGAAACCTCCCGGCTGGACAAAGACAACTGAATATTGGCAGGAATTGAAGCACGCACTGGGGATTCGAAACCCTGAGGCCATTTAGTGAAGCTGATTCGTCGCTTGGAGCTTCACTGGTAACTTTTACAGAATGGCACCTCTGGTTGCATTGAGCAATCAAGAAAATCTCATGGGCAATCTGCTCGTCATAGGAATCATAGAATAGATGTGACCCGGACAGAGTTGTCTGCAGACCCAGTAATGTACATTGGCAGCGTGGGGTGCCAATCCACACTTGTTATAGATGCACTGTGAGGGAGTGTTCTCAGCCCGCTTTCATGGCCTTGACCTGAAAGGAAATTGTAGATGGTCACATTGGTATCAACTACTGCAAAATGAACTTAACATGGGAGTTTGGATGATGGTGGAAACCTGGTAAATTGGGGACCGAATCAAACCCGATGTAACAAGCAGCCTCTTGCCATTAGAATCCAATGCTATCTCATGCATGCGTTTGTTAAAGCTCTCTGGATTGCAAAACCTGGTAATAGAAACACAAGAGAAATGAGCTAGCGCTCTGATGCACCATAGTTGCACAATACACTACCACTGTAACTATGCAGTTCTGGCTAAATACACAGAGTTCAATCGGGTAGAACATTCAGTAGCGTTCCTGTGCACACAAATTCAACTAGCCAGAAGGGCCAGAACATTGCTCAATCGAACATGAAAAACAAGTTTCTCTCCCAATTTGCACCTAGTATCAAAAAATCTAGCATAAGTGGATATAGCAGAAACTAGGGTCTACATTCACGTGGGAGACCTTGTGATTATTCAAAAATCAGGGAGGAAATTTTAATTATCCATTTGCTTTTGCTGGATCCCAATTATTTCTAAATTCTTTTCCAGTATTGAGCATTTAAAGATAAAACTGGTAACCCAATTATAAATCCACTATGAGCAAATATCCTAAAATCCTTCACAGATCTCAATAGCAAGGTTTTTAAAAGATTAATGGTCTTCCTTCACCCTGTGGATTGGAAATTGGTTTGGTCTGTGAATTCTGTGTGCCATATAATAATTCTTGTTATGAATAGCGCTTATATTCATTATGAAGCCAATGGACTAGTATATATACACATACATATATAACATATATGCAGATAACCCCTTATACAATAGGAAAAATACACACAAGTATAATACACATCTAATACTCCCCCTCAAACTTACGGTGGATCAACAATATGAAGTTTAAAGAGATAGAAGCTATGTTGTGCCCTGATCTGTGCCTTTATGAAGAAGTCTACTAACTGAAATTTGGAAGGCACATACTGAAGAACAACAACCTGGTCATTCACCTGTATCCGTATGTAGGAAGTCACCTCTCCTTTTCTTTTTTGTCGCGTCTGTTCACCGTGCGGCCGAGCGCGCGGTCCTTCCCTTCGACGACTGGAAACGCAGTCGCCTAACCAATAGGCGATTGGAAGCAGTCGCTCGGCGATTCGGCGACTACAATCAATTCACCCAACGGTCAGCGGATTGCTTGTGTGTCTTGCGGCCGTTGGGCGATAGGCTCCAGTCTCCCGACAGCACGGCGACTGGAGCCTACTTTTGTAAAAAATTTCGACCAGGTATATTTCTGTTATTTCGAATAAAAATAGATTATTCATTAAAAAAATTCAACACATCAACAGCATTGAAGAGTATCAAAATAGGAAAGCATGTTGGAATCGGATGATGCATAAACACAATCCAAACTATGATAACGCTAGAATGGATGATGGAGAAGAGAGGTGCCATGCTTAGTGGGTGTGAAAAGAATGATAGAACCATATCATTAGCTACCCCGCAAACCAAATGGTAAAGAAACATACATATGCCATGAAAAATTGTAATAACTAATAAGAGCCAACCTGCATGGGTTATCTGAGAAAATTCATGGAATTTCCCATCTCTTGTAGAAGATTTCACTGAACTTAAAGGCTGAGTCAAAACCCTGTACAATGCTACTTGAAGCTGAGGATTCTTCATAGATTCTTGACATATATTGCCCCTCAAGGGAAGAACCATCTGCACTAGTCTTGACTAAATTCTTGTTTCCGAAATCAACAGCATTACCATTCCTGCTTTGTCTTGCTTTGCAGATTTCAAAGCATTGACAACATAGTACCGTAATACTGACTGCTCCAATTTAACAAGCGTTGAGAAAAGCACTGTGTCCGCAGGTGAAGCGAAACACTGCTTAAAGAAGTTAAACAGGCCAAGCAATCTATCCAGTTGGTATTTCGGTATGTACACTGAGAACACTGAATCTAGGATCTTATCTACTTCAAAGTTCCTGCCGATCTCCGTAGACAATTCTGCCTCGTAAGTTTGCAGCGTATTTGTGAAACCCCTGAACACAATAAACTCCCTCACGAGTTCTTCAGCGTACTGCATATTCTCCATTTCTGTCCAGTGTTACTGCAAACCATAAAATTAACATAAAATGAGTATAAAATTTCAATCATAGCCCAAAGAGGAAAAGGGGGGAACACCACTAAGCTAACAATGATCTCTGTCCTATTGTCTGACAATTGACAGCACCAAGTTACAAAGAATTCATTAATAGTGTTCACTGCCCCTCGCCAAAACATATGATCTCTAAGCAATTTCAAGTACTGTTATGGGTGTAATCTGGTGTAGTGAGAATATAAGTAGAAATTATGTATCTCCCCATACTTGCTAGCATAAATGTGATCTCCCTCCAGTAAGCATAGGCTACCATGCATCCTCATTACGCCACGAGCATTTGGCTTCTGCACAACACCCATCACCAGGAGAGGCTGCTCATCTATTCCAAGCCCCTACTAAGCAGCAGCTAGAACCCAATCCACAGTGACCAGTGTCCGAGCAACTACTCGCAGGGTTCGGGAGCGATTAGGCCGCGAATCTGCAACGCAACAAGCGTGGCTTGGATCGGGACGCAGCCCGCTAGCCGCCGGGCGCGCCAATCTCACCACCGCGAGATCTCGAACGAGCCGAGGCGGGGTACGGGTCTCGACCGCTGAGACGCGCGGGGGGAGAGGAGAGGCGGGAATCGATTGAGCGGACCTGGCTGCGACAGGGTCCCGCGGCGGCGGCGATGGCAGCGAGGCCGTCGGGGCGGCGATTGGTGCGAACGAGGAGAAAGATGTTGAAGAAAACACAACACCGTCGCTGGCGATCAATCCGATCATTCCTCTACTTAGAATAAATCGAACCAATTACAGAAGACAGAATAATACATTGAACACAAAAAGAGGTAGAGAGAACTCCTGATCTTTATTTATTGTTTTCACTTGCGTTGCATGTACAAATATGCCGGTATGGCTTAATATTTATAGCCTACGGTGGAGTGCCCATAATGGGTCAGGACTGCTGGCCGAACCTAGGTTTCTTAACACTCCTCATTGGGTACTCACCCGACATGTTTATGTCTCGTTAAAACTCCATAAAAACCTAATAGGAAAATTTTGGAGAAAGAGTACATGATATATGTTATGCTGCGATGCACGAATTGCCTCGTTAAAAACCTTGGTCGAGAAATTTCAAGAAAACTCGTCAAGGGAAAAAGAGTACAATTCACCCAACTTTATTTGGTCTTCAGGACTTTATTCTTTTGGGTACTTAATCTGCATGATCAAGATTTACTAGCGGGTTTGAGAGAATTCTCCCCCTGAATTTTGCACTTCTCTAAGTCTTATCGTTCCGATCCCTCGCACGCACCTTTCAAAGTTAGATGCAGGGGGTAACTTAGTGAATAAATCTATTAGATTTTCACAAGACTTAGTATGCAGTACTTTAATCTCGTCCATCTTTTGCAATTCATGTGCATAGAATAACTTGGGGTTGATATGCTTTGTGAGATGACTTTTCACATAGCCCGTTTGCACTTGTGCAACACAAGCTGCATTATATACATGGATAATCGTGGCGGTTTGCACAATGTTCATTCCACATGACTACTGGATGTGGTGAACCATTCGGCGGAGCCAAGCGCACTCTCGTGCAGCTTCATACAATGCTATAATTTCTGAGTGGTTCGTCGAAGTAGCTACAAGGCTTTGCTTAGACGATTTTCAGGAAATTGCAGTTCCACCACACAGGAATACATAGCCTGTTTGTGACTTTGCGGTATGCGGGTCAGACAGCTACCCAACATCTGCATAGCCAATCAAGTTCAGATCTTGATTCTTTCTGTAGAACAATCCAATGTCCTTACTTCCTTGGAGATATCAGAAGATGTCTTTTATGCCCTACCAATGCCTTTTGGTAGGTTCTGCATTGTACCTTGCTAAGAGATTCACAGCAAATGCAATGTCCGGTCTAGTGCATTTTGCTAAATACATGAGCGCTCCTACTGTACTTAAGTGTGGGAATTCCGGTCCCAAGACTTCCTCCCCCTTCTTCCCTAGGTCAGAAAGGATATTTTTCTTGCTGTAAAGACCTCCCGATCATTGGTTATTTTGATGGGAATGCCTTCTCAAAGCCAAACCTTTCAAGCACCTTCTGGGTGTAGGTCGATTTATGTACCAAGATTCCTTCAGGGATATGCTCAAGCTGCAGGCCTAAGCAGAACTTGGTCTCACCCAAATCTTTCATTTCAAACTCTGAGTCCAAGTAGGAGCTTGCTTCTTTTATATCTTCTACTGTCCCGATGATATTTAGATCATCTTCATACACAGAGATTATACAGAATCCATTCTGGGATCGCCGTATAAATACACAAGGAAAGTCTTCATTGTCCGTATAGCCTTTCTTGCAGAAAAAGTCGCTTAAGCGATTATACCACATTCTTCTAGATTGCTTCAATCTATACAGTGACTTTCTGAGTTTCACACTGTACAGATTTCTATTTGCTCTGTCTTGGTTCGGGAGAGGGATTCCTTCATGGACTTTTATATAAATCTCTGAATTCAAGTTACCGTAAAGGTATGCAGTCACAACATCCATCAATTTCATTTCTAAGTTCAAGTTCACTGCTATTGGGATCAAATATCTAAAGGTAATTTCACTCATGACTAGGAGTAGGTTTCTTCATGATCAACTACAGGACGTTAAGTGAAACCTTATGCTACTAGCCTTACTTTGTATTTCACTATTTCATTTCTTTCATTTCTCTTTCGAACAAATACCCACTCGTGCCCTACGGGGTGTACATGGGGAGGCGTGCGGCATACGGGCCCAAACACCTCTCTTTTGTTCAGAGATAGCAATTCAGTTGCTATTGCCTTCTTCCAATCTTCCCAATCTGATCTTTTCTTACATTCAGTGAGCGATGCAGGCTCGAGATCAAAATCGATGATTGTGGTAATTTTTTTTCCGAAGTAGATATCGATATTGGCTGTTGTCTTATTCATGGACCCTCTTGTGTGCACATAATTTATAACTATTTCTTCATGAGTTGCTTCTTCTGGGGCGATTGCTTCTTCTGGAGCTTCATCTTGTGCATCGCTTCTTTCAATTGCGGTGGCAAGTCTCTTTAGCTTTTTGGCTCCGATGTGTGTGCGCACATCCATGCCGATGGGGATATTCAGATCTGGTATGCCCTTTTCTAGATGTGTCATACTTATGCCAGGTCTCAACTAGCTCTCCTTCTCATTCTGGGGACTTTAATGATCGGCTGTGGTGGATACCTTCAATTTTCTTTGGTATTTCAACTCTCTCCGGTGCATTGCATGCAGGCACATGCAACTTAGTCACACTCTTCAAATCACTAAAGTGATTGGGCAGTTGGTTTGTTAATGATTGTAAGTCAATGATCTTCTGGACCTCTTTTTCAGTTTCACTAGTGCGCGGGTCATGTGCGTGAATTCCCGTGGCTTCCCACGTAATTTTTCGACATTTCTTATCAAGAGGTTGATTATCCTCATCCTTCACTTTCAGAATGGAGGATCTAGTAATTAATTTTCTGGTGGCACATGCAGGGCACACAAAATCTTCATGATTCGGAAAATTCTTCACATTAATATTATATCCTTGGGAGTTATTGATTATGTTTCTCATCATCCTAAGACCTGGGTGGCCTAATCTATCATGCCAGAGACAGAAGAGTTCAGAGCTTCTAAATATTGTCTTCAGGATAGTGTAGGCTGTAGGTGCCTTAATGTCGGTATAATATAACCCAGTTTCTAGTGAATGAAGTTTTTCTAATACCCTTTTGCCATTCTCTTCGCGCTTCGTGATGAGCAGGTATTCATTACTATACTCTTCGTCAGTCTCAACGTGGAAACTATTGGCGCGAATATCCTTAAAACTTAGGAGAGTTCTAGTCGATTCTGGGTACAATAAGGCTTCTTCAATGACCAAGGTTGTGCCCATTGGAAGTATAATTGTGACTCTTCAAGAACCGATTATACATGCATCGCTTCCGGCGATTGTCGTAAGGCTGCTAGTGCTCTTACGTATCAACTAGAAAGACTTAGTCTCTCTTAAGATGGTATTCGTTATACCGCTGTCGGCAAGGCATACTTCCTCCATAGGGCGCCACACGTGTTCTAATATAATGTATTTAATTAACATGTATTAGAAGACATTCGACACATAAATAAAATACGCCAATATCAGAACATATCATGTCATCATAAACTGAATAAATGAATGAATTATTCCAAAATCATCCAACCATCACGAGAAAACAAATCCTAAAGTACCATCCATGCAAGTTCTAACTTGTCCATTTAACACAAAATAAATGACAATTAACGTCTAATGCATTCTGTGCATCAGACGGAATCAACTAGAAGATCATCGACTTCTTCGGCTATCTTTTCAGAAGTAATCTTCTGTTCAAGAGAGATCATGGTGGTGGCTGACACTAGGTTGTAAGGGGGTGCTGCTGCTGGGATGGGCTCAACATCCATCAACTCAGGCAGCTGCTCAAGATGCTCCCCCTCAATTTCTGCAAAGTGAGCTTCAGGCTGCCATTTGCCATCCTTCTTCTTCTGAACTTGGTGTGCATCAATGGCATTCTGCGGTTCTTTGCATATCCGCGACCAATGCCCCCACTTGCCACACTTGTAGCAACCCTGGTTCTGCTGGCCATAGGTCTTGCCACTCTTCTTAGCCTTTTTGTCACTTGAAGCATCTGACTTGCCTTTCTGGGCAACGATCTTACCCTTCTTCTTTTCTCTTCATCAAGGGCTTTCGCACCTTGTAGCTGCTAGCGTTGACTTCACGACCAGCGGAGCTGCCTGGTGGCTGAGTGACATAATTCTTGCAGAGAAGTTCGTCCTAAGCCTCCGCAACCTGCATCATATCAATCAATTCGGTATACTCCTTATAGCCGTCTTGACGATAGTTGTGGGCGGATTGTACAGTATTGGGGTGAAAAGTGGACAGGAATCCGAATATCCAATTAATTCAAATTTAGTACATTCAGGATACCAAATCCCTATATTTTGGTAGTGTTTCAAATATCTCAAGATTCTTTTTACGGCTTTTAAATGACACTCTTTGGTGAAGCTTGAAAGCGAGCACACATGCATACACTAAACATGATATCGGGCCTAGATGCGGTAAGATAAAGCAAACTACCAATCATTGATCTATAAACCTTTAAATCTACCGACTTACCTCCTTCATCAAGGTCTAGATGCCCGTTGATTGCCATTGGTGTCTTGATGGGTTTTTCATCTTCCATTCCAAACTTCTTAAAGAGGTCTTTAATGTACTTCGTTTAGCTTATAAAAGTCCCATCCTTTAGTTGCTTGATTTGGAGTCTAAGAAAATAGCTCAATTCACCTATCATGGACATCTCAAATTCCCTAGACATCATATCACCAAATTCTTCGCAAAAATCTTGGTTAGTAGAACCAAATATAATGTTATCAACATAAATTTGGCATACAAAGAAATCATCACCAATGATTTTTGTGAATAACGTTGTATCTACTTTATCAATTTTAAATCCTTTTGAAACAAGAAAATTTCTAAGGCGTTAATACCAAGCCCTAGGAGCTTGTTTTAAACCATATAGCGCCTTTGAAAGTTTATAAACATGATTAGGGTATTTAGAATCTTCGAACCCCAGAGGTTGTTCAACAAACATGCATGGAATAATTTACTGTGGGTAAATAAATGGTGCAATATGTTCTCATAATGTTTCATAATTTTCTATACATTTTCTATAATTTTACTGCTAATTTCAATGATTAAAAGCAATGTAAACAATTACAATTAACCAAAAACAGTAAATAAATACATAAAATACATAAAACAATAATGGCATAAATTAATAAGCTTCAAATGCTAAAAATGATTCAAAATTCGGATTCCCGAGGTCTTTTTATGTTAGAATATGAATTTTCAGCGAATTTTGCACTTTCTGGATCAAGAGGCATGGCGTAACCATCATTTACGATTTTCCAAATGTTAGGACTCATGGCCTTTAAATAAATTGACATTCTAATTTTTTCAATAAGCATAATTAGAGCCATCAAATAGTGGTGCCTTGCCTACTGCAATCCCCTCACTAGCATCCTTTTCTCTCTAGACGGTTAAGTCTAAATGTGAGAGATCGGGCTCTGATACCACTTGTAGCATCAAGGATACCGACTAGAGGGGGGTGAATAGGAGGTTTTAAATTTTTATTCGTTCACTTGATTAATTCTTCACAATTTAAATATCAAGAATGTAAAGCAATTAATCCTACACAATTCTAGTCAAGAAAATAACAATCCTAGCTCTAAACAAGCAAATGATCACAATGGAGTAAATAATCAAGAGCTAAAAAGAATGAGAACACAACCGATGTTTTACCGTGGTGTTCGGAAACTTGCCGGATTCCCCTAATCCACGTCGAGGTTAGCCCGAACGAATCGGACCGGCTCCACGAATTAAGCTGAAACACCTCGATCACTATGGTAGCTCTTCCCCGCTCCGGGTAGGTGAGCTCCGACCTTCACAAACCGCCGGGTCTTCTCACAAGCTCCTTGAGAAGATCACTAAACGAACCTTCGCCCAATCGTCCAAGTGCCGGCAAGCACTAAGAGTAATAAATCCGGGTTTCACTTGAATGCAATTCTAGTGCCAAATGGATCAACTAATGAATTCTAGCACTAAATGCAACACCACCTCAATTTAATGCTCAATGTGTGAATGAGAGTGGAGTGAATGCTCTAGGGCTCAAGAAATGTGCAATGGGTCTCTTACCTTAGCTCTTGTGCAGTGGTGCGGGTATTTATAGTCTCCACCAACCAAAACTAGCCATTTGGCACAAATTCCTGAAAAATTCAGGATGAGCGGTACTACCGCCCCCATGGGCCGGTACTACTGCTACCAAATCTTCGCGGCAGAACGGTTGTGTCAGAGCTCTGCAGTGACCGTTGGATTTGGCGGCGCAGTACTACCGCCGTTGTATTTTGTGGTACTACCGTTGTCCGGTAGTTCCGCAAAGTCGGCGCGGTACTACCGCTCTGCCCGAAATCCGAAAGGTCCCAAATTTGGCGCTCTCTGGAAAAAAGCGTCCGCCCTGAAACTGGATCTTCCGGACTCCGGAAGTACCGCTCCGGATAACTCCGGCGTTGAAAACACCGGTACTTCCGCTCCAGGAAAGTCCAGACTCCATCCAGAGGAGCTCTCTAGAAAAAAGGATCCGCTCAGAAACCGGATCTTCCGCTCGCTGGTACTACCGCTTCTGGGCGCGGAACTACTGCTCTCTGGTAGTTCCGACGTTCAAAACTACGGTACTACCGCTCGTCCAGACAGAGCACAAACTTTGTTTTAAATCAGATTTTTGATGAATGCAAGTTTCTATTGTTGATCCATATGGCACAAGAAATTTGTATTCAAGCTACTTGCCAAGATCCCTCTTTGTGGTACGATTATCTATCATATAATCCGGTCTTCCACCTTTCACCTAAGACCGGTAAAATCAAAAGGAGATCCTATACTAAGTATGCCTTTGTCTTGAGCCAATTTGAGTCTTCATATATATATCCTTTGGCTTGCATCTTGTCGCTCACATGTGGACTAACCCTTCGCATGCTCATTAAACACATTAGTCCCATATTCACATAATTTCATTAATTACCAAAACCATTTTAGGGGCCTAGATGCTTTCTGCGGCGGCGACCGGCGCGAAGCCCGAGCCGTGGTGCGCGTGCGGGCGCAAGAAGCCGAAGGGGCTAGTGCGACGGCAAGGCCGAGGCAGAGGGGCCAGCGGGGAGGCGGCGCGGCCGCTTCGGGCGGCGGTTCGGCGCGGCGGCATGGCCACCAGTGGCGGCGCTGCGCGCGTGCGGTGCGGTGGAGCCGAGGCGTCGGCCGGCTTTGGGAGGCGTCGCGTGCGCGGCACGGCGTGGCGCGCGCGCGGCGCGGCGGTGGCGGTGGCGGTGCGTGGCTGTGGGCGGCAAGGCTAGCGGTCCACAGCGACTTCATGCCGGCGGCGGCTTCAGGCCGGCGTCCTATTTTGTTTTTTTCGTGCAGCAGCTATGCAAAACCCGAACAGAAGCCGAAACATGCAAATTCTTGTTTTTTCGTTTCTAATCTACAGTGCAATCAACATCTACCCCGTTTCGCAATCTACCGATCGACATTGTGCCGGCGACTTCAGGTCTGCTCGCGGTAGATTATGGCAGATTTGCACCGTAGAGATTCAATCTAGAACGCAAAAAATTGCGAATTCAAAGCGATCTAGAAAATTCAATCTATTAGGTGCTTTAATGATTACCTTCAATTCACCGGAGCGAAGTCGTGCTGATAACGTGTTGAGGAACCATCGCTGGCGACCAGTCCGATCGATTCCTCTGCTTAGAATAAATCGAATTAATCACAGAAAACAGAATAATAGATTGAACACAAAGAGAGGTAGAGAGAACTCCTGGTGTTTCTTTATTGCTTTCAATTGCATTGCATGTACAAATATACTGGTATGACTCCCTATTTGTAGCCTACAGTGGGGTGCCCATAATGGGCCAGGACTGCTGGCCTGGGTCTAGGTTTCCTAACAGAACTCACACGTGAGAGAAAACACAGTAGGTTTTGTGTTGCGTAAAACAGCGCCACTTTCCTTCTCTTGATTGCTGAATTTAAAAGAGTTCAATACAAAACATAGAAGAGGTCATTAACAACCTCCTACAAAAATGCTCAGATCGTGGGATGATGCACACGACCCTGAAAATGTAACAAACTGACTCAAACTGACTCCTAAACAAACTGAAAGATACATGCAAGGCTTAAACTAACAAAAGAAAGGGATGGTTTGCAAAAAAATAAATAAATATGACTTCTTACATGCCACCACAAGATCCTCAAATCCTTAGCACGCGGTCCCTTCTGTCATTGATAGCGTGAAAATTTACAGTGACAAATAAAAAAAATTACCCCAGAAAATAACATCTTTTTTTTTGTGACACTAAAAGTCATTAATAGGCGGATTCTTTTGAACTGTGCCTTATGACTTTTAAATTCTGACTGTTCACGAAAAAGATTACAAAGAGAGAGATAATCACATACGATTTTGGTCAGTATAACTGAAGTCGATATAGTGTCTACTATAATTAACTGAATTCGATATAGTGTCTACTACAATTAACTTGTAGAGTCTGCCTTAAAAAACACACCGTTTAAAAATGAGTACTGTAATGTCGTACATAGGCCATAAGTCATGAGTGAATTCGAACCCACCCATTATATTACCTAAGTTCCATGGAATATTGCAATGAAATGATGGTATTCAGTTGTAATTAAAGTAACAAATATGTTTGAGATGTAAAATACATGTCAAATTTGCACGGTTATAACTTGTAGAATATACCCATACATATAAAACTATAAGGACTTTATATCATCAGTGTGGAGCAACCTCAAAGGCTCAAACGCGCATCCACCCACCGTAGAGTGGGTTCTTTTAGAATATGGTTTGTGCCTTAAATTTTTAATTTTGACTATTTGCAAGAAGTAGTACGTATAGGAAAATAGTTACATGTAATTGTGGTTGGTACAGCTGAACTCAGTACATTTTTTATTATAATCTTTCTGTTGATCTCGCCTTGAAAAACAGACCATTTGAAAACTAGTTACTGTAGTATAAATTATAAGTCACAAGTCATAAGTGGAAAAGAACTTACCCATAATTACAAGGGGAAGCAGCCATAAGTTTGTAAAATCTTTAATTTAAAGGAAGTCCGACACTAATATGTTTGCAAACATGTTTTCTTATTTATCTAATTTTGTGATAGCGAGTGGTAAGTAGGTTAAGTTTTATTCCCACCGAGACACCAACTACACCTTAAGTGGTTTTTCATCCTATCACTTTTTTGCCTTACTTCAAATGGCTTCAGTTTTGGATTTTTTTTTTTGCATTTTGACCTTTTTTGCTTTTCGGTTTTTCTTTTTCCCTCTTATTCTTTTGCGTTGTTCTAAAAGATATAGCGATATTTTCCTAATTTTTCTCTTTATTATTATTTTTTTACTCAGAAAAAAAATCAATAATCACTACAGACTGCAGCGCATTTGTAACAAAAAAACACATTAGAAAACCAAAAGGCCACGGCTTTATGCCGTTTGGAGCAAGCCCAAAGTTTGTACCGATTGCATTAACGAACGAGTCCCTCCCGCTATAAGGAAAAACTTATCCCAGGCACTGGCCATTCCTCATGCATGCAATTCACATTTGATCAGTTTCAAAAAAAGTCACATTTGATCGTGTTTTCCCAAGTTTGCTAACACAGGAGTCGTGAGTAGTGACTAGTGACCCGAGAGGCAGGGTACAATGGGCATAGATAGGGCCAGGCAATTGATTGTACATCTGTACTCCCAATTACCAAAGAGTTCTGATTCAATACATTCAGTTGTTCTCAACTATTAAATATAGCTCATCCAACGATTGTCATAGCCTTGACACCTCCAGTGTCATTGAGTGGTGCGAAGGGGTGGTGCTAGCAAAGTGGGCAAAAAAGTAAGAGAAGTGGTTCAGTCCTTCAAAAGTTTATGGACCATCCACCAAACACAATCGGATGTGTCTTGCCACTCGGCACTTGTAGCTTGCACCATAGTGCACAGGAACAATGCTGCAAAAAAAGGGGTGCAGATGTAATTTTATCTTCCATCTTTCAATGGTTCCTTCGGTCATGCACCAGCACGAGATCGTGGCAGCCATCAATCCCTTTGCCGAGTTCTTGTGCTTTCTAATCTATCAAGTGAGAGAAACACGTTGAGGTAATTGCCGCCGTGCAGAATGTCACTCGAGGGCCATACGTTAAGGATTAGATTTGTTAAATATAGATTTGTTCCTAACGCTTTGCCATTGTATTGCCATATGCTAATGCTAACGCTATGTTATTTTTAGTTTATAGTTTATAGTTTACGGTTTTCTTTGAATAAATAAACGGGTTGGTTTCTTCATCACCGTCTCGAAACGGTTTATCGGGATAGTTTTTAGAAATAATTTATCGATTTCGGTTCATTTCTACAAATGCTCATACTAGAATCAAAACTATAAGCTGCAACCAAAAAACAGCCTGGTGCACTCTTGAATAGGAAACCTAAGCAACACTGATCATGAAGTACCTGCGGTTGAGCGGTTTGGTGCTAGCTTGGTGGCGTAGTGTACTGTGTACATCAACCAGAGCATGTTTAAAACACAAGAATGTCACAGGAATTTTGCAGGATTCGAGAAAAAATCCCACGCTCGAAAACGAGGTCTCAATCACTCTACTCGGGTTTTGTCGTCTTGATTCAGCGCCAGTGTAGTTTTATTCCTAGGAATGCTTCAAATCCTTGGCGCTTCTCGGTGCTAATTGGTTCCATGAGTTGCACTGGTGGAACGCTGATTGGTTTGATGCACATGCAACGACGCTCAGGTATTCAGCAAACAGCTCTCTGAAAACCTGGGAGAGGAAGTCCTGGATCAACCACAACAGTGCCTTGCAACCAGATAAGCAATGACAGAATAAGATCACAAATTACATCATGAGCATTCTGTTCTGCATACAAAGAACATACTTGTGGGTGCAATTTTGTCATCTTTTCTTGGTGGGATTCATCCATCCTACGGTCCTACCCTCGCTGCATGGCGGCCGCGCGCTGCAGCCCGTGCCGCTCCATGACCCTCCTCGTCGCGAGGGCAGCCGCCTCGCCGGCCTGCACGGTGCCCGTCGCCATGATGGCCGCAAACTCCCTCTTGATCTCCTCCTGCACCCGGTTCTTCGCCTGCCTGAGGGGGTCCGAAGATGCTGCCGTCTTGCTCACCTGAGCTGCTGCTGGCGCAGGTTGCACCGCAGGTGGGATGATTCCACTGTCGTTACCCGTCGTCTTGTCAGGGCCGGTTTTATCAGTGGCAGCTGATCTCGACTGGATCTGAATGTTATTCGAGGAAGGTTGCGTTTGCGTCGCTGCGGGAGCAGGCCTGAATTGAGGAGGCTGAGGAACAGCCCCAGCTCGCAAGGTTGTTTCTAGCCCCTGAATCATTGGCACTGGAAAACCAAGGTGTAAACTTTCAATTCAGATGGATGGATTACTGCAAAGTTTAAATTTGAACCTGGAACAGTTAGGGGGAGATCTTACATATAAGCGCGCCGACCGGGCTGTTCATCACTTCGTTTGGCAGCTCGAGGATATAGCTAGGAATCGTGGAGCCAACAAGGAATTGCACGGCCTCATTGCTGAAATTGTTGCAGTTGTTGCTGAGGAGGTTGTACGTTGCTGGAGTGTAGCGCGGGCTGATCTCCTCCAGGAAGTCCTCAAAGACCTCCTCGGGAACATGGGTGACCCCGAGATCTTCTACTCGGATCGGAGTCCCATATGGCGTCCTCCCAGGCCGGTCTTGACGAATGCCTCCACCAAAGTAGTATTCTCTTCCATAGACTACCACACCTGTATGCCTGTGATCATATGGCATCCATGTCAAAAGTGAAATTTGTGGAACAAATTATTAACAAAAGCACTTCATTCGTCATCCGTAACTACAGCAAGTTGCATAAAAGACAGTGGAAAAGCTTAAAGAAGTGTCTTAGTGAATAATGCTACATGATTTTTTGGGTGCCATAAGAACATACTGGTGCTACCGGCAAGTCCGCAGGGGAAGCAAAACCATAAACTTTTGAAGAAAGCTCCTAGCAAGTATGAAACAAAATGATGCCATCTAATTTTGGGAATTTACTGAGAACCGAAGCTTTGCTTTTTTTATATATAAAATCAGCAGAGGCTACAACTGACCACATTAACAGCGAGATGTTTGAAAATAGAGAGTCAAGACTACTGATACACCCGTAAATTTCGTGTTTGCAGAAGTTGACTGTAATTTCTACTGGAGTCTTTTTTTAAAAGAAAAACTGCACCGTGTAGTCATGAGATGCAAAAAAAGACAAGACTACCGAGTACATTTACAAATTCTCTCACAGAAGTGCAGTACATATAAAATACTCTGGGACACGTGAGATAAATGTTAAGTATGGTGACTCGTAGAATTAGAATTCCTACTTTTTCAAGTATGATTACTAATCCATTTTAGAGGAGAGCTATGAGAGACTATATAAACCCATAGGGGTGGTCTTAAAGAATCCAAGCAACAAAGCAAATAAATCACCTATCCAAAGGTAGACATGTATAAGATGATTAGAGGTTAAGTTATTCTTTAGCATTAAATTTTTGTGTAGGGTAAGGATCCATGGATCCTAAAAGATTCGAGAGGTTGTGAGAGAGTGATAATCTCTTGTACTCTTTTAAGGTTGTGCTTAAAAAAATTATAGTCGGCTTCTCCAAATATTTTCTTTTCATCGTGGTTACTTCAACGTCGTTATTTTAATTCTCTCTACAAGATTATCTCCTTCATTGTTAATACCGTGCACACTCGTGCCACATCTTACAAACTCTGATTTGATTTAGGAGCTGCTGCATACAAGAAAGGGTATTAGAGTATAACAATAAGTGTGTTTTCACATGGCATATGTAGCTAACCGAGTTTAACGGCAACATTATGAATTGGCAATTTTTTTCCAGAGGTAAATTGGCATGTTGGTGTCCACTCCCATGACTATAACTAGAGTAGAAGGGTCATACAGGGACACATTCATGTGTTCATGGCCTGAAAAAATCCTATTGTAGGCAATCTGCATAATCACCGTTAGGAAGAAGAAAAACAAAAAATGTCCAAGGTTTAGGGATGCTCACCAAATTGCCTCAATAGCCTTGCCGAGGATCGTCGTTGAGAGTTGCCGCGCCATCCCCTGGCTAAGATCGTAGATATGCAGCTTGACCGGGTAGCCATCCTGCACACAAGCAACCCGACCATCTCTCTCAGCTCCAATGCTCCATGTTAGCACACTAGCAGCTCAATTCACCGGAAGCATGGATAGAACAATTCCTACCTCTGCCATCTTCACCCGAGCTTGGCTTCCAAAGCAGCCAAACCTAGCAAGAACAAAGCAGCTTCCTTGGTGAAAACGATACACGGGTTGCAGTAGCGCCGACGGCAAAAACCAGAGACAAGCGAAGCAAACTATGGCGGATCAAGTTCTGCAAAACCTAGGAAATAGAAGAGCTTGCAATGTTTTGTTTGATCTAATTTTCCACGAAGCATAAAGCAATATACTGACAAAAACAGGGCTCTCCGTCTAGCTCACAACACAGAACCGCAATCCCCAAATTCCCCCTAAAAATTGACCTTCCAAGAAAAGATCCCTTCTTTGCCCAAAAAGTAAACATCAAATCTGCAAACCCAAGAACCGGAGATTCCCTAATCCCGAGTCGATTCCAGCTGATATTGATATATACCTAGCACAAGCAAATCTACTTCGCCGCTTGGCCATGGCCACCGGCAACCAAACCCAAGAGCCGGCCGGCCGGCCGGAGTTTCAGACGAACCAAGCAACCAGAATTAACCCAAAATAAATGAAGCAACGAGAATTCGACTAGACAAGGAATCGATCGACGAACCAGACGTGTGGAATTGGAGCAGCCCGGATTCTATATTGCAGATTATATGCCAACTGAGAGAGAGGTGCACGAAAGGGAAAAGGAATCGCCTTTCTTTCTTGCGCAGAAGTATCTCTTGCGTGAGAGTGGAGAGGAGAGGAGCTACGCGAAGCGAAGCGGAATAAATTTTGGTGGTCGGGTGCGCACGCGTAGGCGGACAGGCGGTGGTTGGATGTTCGTTTTGTGCAGGAACCAACCAACCGTCTCCGTCTCCCATCTCCTCAGCAAGCTGGTCACGGTCAGCAGCCAGAAATAAAATTAAAAGTATACTTATCATTTATCAGACTAAACTAAATTAGTATAAATGTAATCTTTTACTCTTATAAAATTTTAAATTTATATAGAAATTATATAATTGGAGTCTTGAAAACCAACAATGAAAAATAAAGAAATACAAAGTAGATACCTCGACAATAGAAAGCACATACCAAGATTATATAATTATTCTGCTATGAGTACGGAGTGTCAATAAATCATCTGTGTATGAAACATATAAAAATTAGTGATATAATAGAAAATTATGAATGACAATGAAAATTTAGATCATATGAAACATATCACAAATAAGCTAATTTGAATCACGAGATAAATTTGAATCACGGGACAAATTCATTCTACACGACTTCATGCCGTGGAAGCAGTTTATAATTTTATCATCATCAATGCTTTTAAAGATCTCTCACTCAGTGTAGCACACCATCAAATCATTGAGCCACACATCTGCTACCTTATTGCGCAAATCTATTTTGACAATATTCATTGCTGAAAATATTCTCTCAACAGATGCCATTGCCACCGGAAGTATCAATGTCAACTCGATGAGGCGATATACCAATGGGAAAATTCTATCTTTTCTTGTTTGAACCATCAATTGATCAAGTTTTGATATATCACGACATCCATTGAATTCTTCATTTCTTCTAATGTTGTGAATGAATGTTTGAAACTGATTTCTTAACAAGAGTTGATCAGCACCGTGAAATCATCAGCATAAATCTCAGTAAGTCGAACAAGTTTATCAACATCAAATTTAGAGAAGAAGTCGCTTGGATCAAGACAAGGCATGCATACCAATAACTCCGATGAAACTTCATTGAACCGATGATTCATCTCATTCATAATTGCATCAATAGCAACATTAAAAATGTCAACTTTGTAATAATGATGTTGAGTCACTTTATGCTTCCGACGTACTGATTTACCCATAACTCCAATATGATTTTCCATATTTGGTACATCAATGTCATATATTTCACAAAATCTTTTGACTTGCTTGAACAATGGCTCACACCCTTTGTCTCTCATATCTTAAAAGCGTTTTTTGACATCTTGTAACAAGCTCATAGCTTCAACAATATCTTGATGCTTACTTTGTAAAGCAAGTGATATCTCATTTATAATGCTCAACATGGTTATTAAGAAATGCATGATGAATACAAATTCAAAGCATTCTATCTTTTTTAGCAAACCTGCTGCTCCACCATGAATTATGTTTTGACAAGCATCTTCACTTACAAGCTCAAGCACATCCATTACTGCCTCCCACATTTGGTATATGCAAAGCAAAGTTTTGAGATGTGAGCCCCACCGAGTATCTTCAGGTCTAGCAAGTCCAACTTCCTAATGTAGTCCTGTCCCAGCTGAAACCAAACTATTCTCTAGCTTCCCCAACAAGACCTCATGATGTTTTTAATCAAGGCATTTTTTACAAGATGAACTCACAACAGTTACTATCAGTGTAATATAGTCAAAGAAATCTGCAATAGCTCTACTACAACTTGCCACAGTGACAACTACCAACTGTAACTGGTGGGCGAAGTAATGAATATAGAAAGTATTTGGATTATCATCCCGAATAAGTTTTTACGATCCATTAAATTGACCTATCATATTTGAAACTCCGTCGTAGCCCTACCCACACAGCCTTGAAATAGGTAAGCCATGTCGAGCAAGCAATCCAACCAAAACTTCTTTCAATGCTACAGATATACAATTTGTGATATGCTCAATGGCAAGAAACATTTCCATCACTTTCCCTAGATTATTCACAAATCTGCATAAATGATACAATTATAAAATGTAAAGGTAGAACAAAACAACAATGCATAAATGATGTGGAACTATAACTAACCTCACAATCACCGCCATTTACTCATTTATTGATGCATCTCTGGACTCATCAATAAGAACTACAAAATTTCTATCCCCAATCTCACCTTTAATCATTTCTGTGACCTCTTGTGTACAACATTTACAAAGCTCTTTTTGAATATCTAGAGAAATCATAACTGCATGCCCTGGAGTTGTATCAAATGACACCTTCACTTCCTCCTTTTTATCTTTATACCAATCCAATAACTCTTTAAAATTCCCTTTGTTGATGGAATTAGAGGATTCGTCATGTCCTCGAAAAACTTCACCTTGAGCTATAAGATATCTTGCACAATATAAAGATGCAGTTAAACGGATTTTGTATGCAATTTCGGCCTCCTTACTATAAGTATTGATTTTGCTAGACACACTTGACCTTTGATTTTTGAAGTCGTCGCAAAGACCCCTTGCAATATGATGGGAACTATTTGTATCACCAACATGTTTATTGAAAGTATATAAAGCAATATTCCAACGAGAGAATCCAACCTTCGTAAATACATCACTTTCAAATGTATTGGATTGTGTCGATTTCTTAAAAACAAAATAATAGAAACAAAAGACAACATCCTTTTCCACATTATATTCCAACCAATCGAACTTATCATACCATGATTCTTAAAAGGACCACGACTATTTGACATCTAATGTCTGTGGAAATGAATATCCAATTACTCGGGTAGGGCCATTCAATAAATATGCCCTTCTCACTTGATCTCTATTTTGGTTAACATAATCTTCAATTGGTATACGCAACGCTGGATCGACAATTATTTCATTTGGATTAAATTCTAGTCGAAACTTCTTTGGTTGAGTTGTACTCTCATTGATTGGACGAGAACTACTTGAATTACTTGCGAAATAGTTACACAAAGTTCGTTTCTCCATTATAGCAAAATCTATAAATAAATTATTAATTTCTATCAATACAAAGCTATAAATGTATAAATTAATTATAATGACTAAACTATCTATATACATTGAATGTGAAAGTCTAAAATCTAAACTCCAAAATACTAAATTGATAAGAAAAAAACTAGAGAAAATTACTCACTCTAACTGTAGACACGGGCGACGGGCTGACCCTATTTCCTCGATTCAATCGGTTGAGTCTGTTCTCTACTTCTCTGTCCTCTCGCCTCTCGTCTCACAGTTGTCTCTCACTCTCTCAGACTCAAATCAATCATTCACTTCACTGAGTTCGCTCCGTCCAGTCCGTTGCTCCTCGCTCGAGCTCCGCCGTTTCGCCACTCGCCCACTCCGGTCTCCCTTCTCCTGTCTCCGGCCTCCGGGACTCGGTGTCTCAGTGCGCCGCCTGGTGCACCTCGCGGCGCCGCGCCGCTGCCCAGACTTGTTGGCGGTGGCACGGCCCTCGTCGCCCCAATCCGGCTCCCCCTGGCCTGGCTCGACCCACGTCGCCCGCTCGACTCCCCCCCCCGATCCTCGACTCGCGGTGGATCGCGAACAGCCTCCTTGGCGGCGGCTCGACCGCTCGCCGCCCAGATCGCTCGCTCGCTCCGCGGCACTCCCTTCTACGCGACTGTCGACATCGCCGACCACCACAGGCGCTCGACGGGGGCGCGGGGGGGGGGGGGTTGCCGCTACCGGGGGAGATGAGGCTCGAGCCTTACTAAGCCCCCTGGCCTCGCCCCTAACAGTCAAACACTGACACAAACAAAAAAAACCCTTTCTGTTCAATGGCAAAGCAACTAGTTTAGAGATTCCATGGCAGCATGGCTGCTGATTCTTTTGGATTCTGAACAAGATGAAATGATAGATGCTCCGTTACAACGAACTAAGACTCCGCTCATTTTAGATTGAGCTTTTGGTTTTTAGCTTTTTCACTATTCCTAAATTTCATCTTTTTCTAACTTTTTAGGTTTTTTGCGGTTCTTTTTTCCATATTCGTTTGCATGTCCGTAATGGGCTAACTTGTTTTTTCTATTTTTAAAATTTAATTACGCTAAATAAGTCATCATCAGCTACAGTGTAATTTCTGCCATAAATCAGTTTATTTCAACCTAATCAAACGGCACCTAAGCCTCCATATGCAAAAGGTGTTTGCGTGCCTGAAGACACCATCAATTTCAGTGGTAAGTGCCATGCAGTGACATAGAAAGGTCGAGCATTTAGGACAAGAAATTGATATTCAATATTTGCAAATGCTCTATGATCCATCCTGCTGTCTGACGTACAAGATAGCAACTTCCAGTAATTCGAATTCTACAAGCTGGCATACGGAGAAATTCAAGATGCCTTGTAGGGATGGAAAAGGTAAAGGATAATCCGTTTTATTCGATATTCGTATCTAAGAATATAAAAATCGTAAGCAAAATTCATTTTTGAAAATATTTGTATCCGTATTCGAGAATGTTCATATTCATATTCAAGGCTATTCGATTCGTTTCTATCCCTTACAACCTATCTGAGAATGATTGCAGGAAGTAATTTTCTTATGAACCAAAGTTTACAAGCAAGAAGTGAAAATTATTTTGCATAATTTCCAACTCTACGTGTTACACCGCTAGCTCGTGTAGACTTGTAGTCATGCTACATAAATTTATTCTACCGAGATTTGTTACAAAAGTTTTAGTATATTCGCTTAATTAAGTAACATATTCGATTCAAATTCGTATTCGAGAATGTTTGAATTCATATTTGTATTCGTTTTAAAAATTTGAATTTGTATTTGTATTTATTTTAAAAATATAAATTTATATTCATATTTAAGACTATTCAATTCGTATTCAGTGCATTTCCATCCCTCATTCATCAGTCATTCCTATAAACAGCATCTCTCTCTCTCCCCGTCCCTCATACATCAGTCATTCACACAAACAGCCCCCTGTGTATGAATCATGTGTGGAGTATTGCTGCAGATAAGGCTTCAGAAAAGTCCACAGATAATTTTCAATAGGCTGAGCTCCATTTAAATCCATGACAAGAAGATATCAAGGGCAATAACCAGAGATGAGGGAATTCAACCTACAGTTTCCATGAGCACAGATCATAGGTACATTAGTACATAGATACTTCAACTGTTTCCAGTTATCTTTCGTCTAGTGTCACCTTTGTTTCTTTTCACTTTGTTACCATGCTGAAAACGCAACTTCCACAAAAAGTCGCAACAAAGTGAAATGGGGGATTGGTATGAGATACTGAAGCAGTACAGCAAATGTGCAAGGATTAGACCACCAAAGAGGTTGAGAAAAGCCTGGTACTTGCTAGTGCTAGGAAATTCACGGGATGAGATTACAAGTTCAGACATGTAGTCCAAGGATGGTCAAAGATTGATACCATAACATGACAGATCGAACCCATGCCATTCACAACAATCAAGGGCACACACAAGTCTGATGAAACAAAAAGAGTAACAGCACTGTTACCTTTTCTCCTCAATGGCCAAAAATGAAGTACAACGAAGAAATTAGAACAATTAAGATATCCTCACAACCATCTTGTTCTTCTTTCCGGCGGATAGCAATAGCACCTTCCCATCAACTATATCACCATCCTCAATTAACTTATCCTCACTATCAATCCTCATGTTATTCAAGTATAGGCCACCTTGCTTAAGAGCATGTACAATGCAAGATGCTTATATATAAATGTTTAAAGAGAGAGAATATAACCACATCATCAAGCATTCATGCAAAGTTATTTCCTCCAATGCAAACATCTCTTCCATAAGTGTTTAGATGTTATATTATCTATTAATAGATATAGTTATACACATAAGCATCTACTAATCATCGGTGCTTATTTAAGCATCGGTGCTTCAAAATAAGTACCTTATCTATCCTATGTGGCAAGAAAAATCAGTTTTTTATTACTAAGCATTTCTCTAAGCGCCTACATTGGACATGCTCTAATAAGCCGCCTAACCGCTGACTTGCTAGCAAGCAAACCTGTAGAAACAGCCAGATCAACCAGGGAAGAGTTCAATACTTGATCATATGGTAAAGAGCATGATGGTACGTCATCCGCTATCCCCTCAATTGTTTGTGAGCCCAACTGCGTCTGAGCCCCAGGCCGCAAGGCCTCAGTTGCCTTCAAGGCCTCCTCCAATCCCTCCTCCCCATGGACAAAGCGTGTCACCTCTTCTGCAAGCCTCCTTTGAACTGTGTTCGGCACATAGCGAGGCTTTTTCATCAACTCTTCCAACTCCTGAATCTCATCCAAGCTCTCGAACGTCAGGATTTTCAAAAACCTAATGACGTCAACATCCACCACTCAGAAGAAGTACTGGTAGAACTTGTCTGGGGAGGGCATCATCGACGAGAGCCAAATCGCCCCATCCTCCGTCTTGCCAAACTTCGTCCCATCACTCTTCAGCAAGAGCGGGAACGTCAGGCCGTGCGCCCCCTCGACCTGGAGAATCTTCCGAATCAACTCGGTTCCTGCAGTGATGTTCCCCCACTGATCGCTCCCCCCAATCTGCACATTGACACCCATGTTCTTGAACATGTACAGGAAGTCATAGCCCTGCATGAGCTGGTACGTGAACTCGGTATAGCTCATGCCGTCCTCCGACTTGAGCCGCTTCTTGACGCTCTCCTTGGCTATCATCGTCCCGACACGCGCGAACCTGCCCACCTCCTTGAGGAAATCAAGCAGCGTGATGTCCCTCCACCAGTCGCAGTAATCCAGGATCACAAAAGAACCCATCTTTTCCCCCACATTGATCAGATTTTCTGATAAATCCGCGCCCGAATTGGCCAGAGCCTGCTCATTTTGCTCCGAGACTGCGTTTTTACCGGATTGGGAGTGATGGGAAGGCTCGGGAGCGCTGCCGAGGATCTGGGCGATTAGGCCCTTGATGGCATCGGAGTTGGCGGCGACGGTGGCGACGTCGAGCTCGGGGCGCTCGGCGCTCTTGCTGGAGGGATTACCGACGCGGCGGTGGCGCCGCCGACGATCGCAACGGCGGTGTGGCCGCTGTTGGCAAACGACACAGGATCGCACACCCAATCTCTCACTGTTGTGGTAAGGTTCCAACTAGCCAACTAGCAGACTGAGTAAAAACAAGGAAAGAGAGCTCAAGAACAAAGAACTTGGGGCAATTTTTTGGTTCTATTCTTTGAAGCAAAACTCTTACTTGCTTGTTACAATGTTTCTAGCTACTACTATTTATAGAACACATGGAAGCTTAAAGATCATACCATGACCTTTTACATTCTCATGCAAAAACTCACGCATTCACACAGTTGAAACTCTTCGTTGCTTGCATTCTGCATTGAAGAAGAAACGCCCCGTTGCTTGCAGCAACTGAAATGTTACATGCATTGGATAGTTTGGGACCACTGCCATGAATAGCATTCAACATTCTCCCCCAAAGTCTTGGCGTGGTCCTAGTTCGCGGACACCAAGCAGGTGCCGCGTAGACGCCAACCTTGCTGCCGGCAACGCCTTCGTTAGTGCATCAGCCCGCTGTTCATTAGTGCGGACGAACACGACGCAGATCTGACCACCTTCGACACACTCACGAATGAAATGATACCTTGTGTCGATGTGCTTACTCTGGCCATGAAAGACCGGATTCTTCATGAGGGCAATCGCGGACTTGTTGTCGACGAACAGCTTCACCGACCTTGGTTCTGTCCTAACTAGCTCGACCAACAAAGCCCTGAGCCAGAGTGTCTGGCACGCTGCGGCAGTCGCCGCCATGAATTCAGCCTCGCAGGATGAAAGAGCTACTGTCTTTTGCTTCTGCGAGTTCCACGTAACCAGGCAGTCGTTGATGTAGAATGCCATGCCGCATGTGCTCTTCCGGTCATCAATATCACCGGCCAGATCACTATTTGTGAAGCCGATGATCTCCTATTCTCCGCCACCTCTCCCATACACCAGTTCGAACTCAATTGTACCTTTGAGATATCGGAGGATCTGCTTCACAGCCTTGTGATGCATCACCGTGGGCTTCTCCATGAATCTACTCGCCACGACAACTGCGTAGGAGAGATCCGGCCTGGTGTGAAGAAGATAGCGTAAACATCCGATGATGCACCGGTACTCGGTGGCATCAACCGGGTGCCCTTCTGGATCCTTGTGCAGCTGGGTTCTCAACTCCATAGGAATCTTGGTGGAATTACAATCAAACATGCCAAATTGAGTTAATACCTTCTTGGCATATGCAGTCTGCTTAATCGAGATGCCACCATCTCCTTGTGCCACCTCAATGCCGAGGTAGTACGTGAGTAAGCCGAGATCGCTCATCTCGAACTCACCCATTATCTGCTGCTTGAAGTCTGTAATTGCTTCTGGATCCTCCCCAGTCACGATCAAATCATCCACATAAACACCGACAATGATGCCAGTGTTGGCCTTGCCCCTTGTGTACACGGCTTGCTCCTGTGCACACCTTCTGAAGCCAAGCTGCTTCAGACTTTTATCAAGCTACGAGTTCCACGCGCGCGGTGCCTGTCGAAGTCCATAGAGCGCTTTGCTCAATTTGAGCACTAAGTGCTCCTTGTCTTTTATTGTGAACCCTTCCGGTTGGGTCACATAAACCTCCTCCTTGAGTTCGCCATTTAAGAACGCTGACTTGACGTCGAGGTGATGTACTTGCCACCCGCGGTTGGCTGCAATAGCAAGAATGACACGTACTGTGTCGAAGCGAGCGACTGGTGCAAAAACTTCTTCAAAATCAATACCTTGCCGCTGCACATAACCTTTTGCAACCAACCTGGCCTTGTGCTTGATGACCTTGCCGTCCGAGTTCTTCTTGAGTTTGTACACCCACTTGAGCCCGATCGCCTTATGTCCGACTGGCAACGTGGTGAGCTTCCACGTCGCGTTCTTCTCGATGGCCTCAATCTCCTTGGCCATGGCTTCCTCCCATGCTGGCTGACCAGCAGCCTCACGATAATAGGATGGCTCCTCCATCACCACAAGCATTGCTTCCTCATCAGCTTCTTCATACTCCAACTCCACACACGGTGCATCGCGCATGATCTCCTCCATGTGCCTGTACCAAACAGGTCCATCATCGCTGCCGACGTGTCCGCCCGACCACAGTGTGTGTGGGTTCTTGCCCTGGTCGGCACCCTCTGCCGTCAGTGGTGCGCTGGTCGCCACGACTTGTGGAGTGGTCGGGACGAGTGCTGTCATGGGCACCGGCTCGCTTACCGAGCTACCTATGAAGGGAGCTGAGCTACCACCCATCTGCTAGAGATTAGCATCCACCTCAATCACAAAGTCGAGTGACCGACTACTCCCTGCATCATCCGACCACTTCCATTCCACTTTTTCTTCAAATATAACATCACGACTTACATGGATTTTGCCGCGATGTGGGTCCAGTAGTCGGTGAGCTTTGCATCCTTCCTCGACGCCCAAGTATACCAATGGCTGGCTGCGATCGTCGAGCTTCTTTAAGTTTGGCATAGTCACCTTGGCATGCGCCGTGCAACCGAACACACGAATGTGTGCCAGGTGCGGCTTCCTTCCCGACCATGCCTCGAAAGGAGTGCGATCACCCATCGCTTCGGTTGGGAGCCGGTTGAGGAGATAGACGGCATGACGCACCGCCTCCCCCCAAAATTTGCCGGGCACGCTCATGCTCTTGAGAAGTGAGCGCGCCATAGCCATCACCGTCCTGTTGCGCCTTTCCACCACACCATTCTGCTGTGGTGAATATGGTGCGGTGAAGTGACGTTCAATTCCTGCCTGCTCGCACACCTTTGCGAGCTCAGCCGACAGGAACTCACCACCGCGGTCGGACCGAAGAACCTTCACGCGGCGACCACTCGCGTTCTCGGCCAACATTTTGGTCTTCATGAACGCCGAGCACGCCTGGTCCTTAGTCCCGATCACATGCAGCCACATCCACCGAGAGTAGTCATCAACAATTAGCATAAAGTAACGATTACCAGCTGGTGTTGATGGCGTGATCGGTCCACACAAATAGATGTGCAGGAGTTCGAGCGGCTCCTCCGCTCGGTAGTTGGCCGCCGCCGAGAATGGCAGTCTTGTCTGCTTCACCAACAGACACGTCCGACACAGCTGGTCAGGATGTGTAATCGATGGCACACCTGCTGCCATTCCCTTGTTGGCGAGCATCTTCAAGGCTTGGAAGTTGACATGGCCGAGGCGAGCATGCCACAACCATGCTGGGTCTCGAGGCTTGTCAACAGACAAACTGGCCTCGCCAATTGCAGCTCGATGCGATAGAGACGATTCTGAGTTCGTCTCACCTTCATGATCAAGCGTAGAGGATCCTTGATGGACACCTTGAGTATGTCCTCATCCATGAGAACTCAGTGACCAGTCTCAGTGAGCTGACCAAGACTCACCATGTTGTTGCGAAGTCTGGGGATGTAGTACACCTCCTGGAGCAGCCATTGATCACCATTTTTGCACGCGAAGAGAATTGAGCCCTTACCCTTGATCTGCACCGATGAGCCGTCGCCGAATCTCACCCTCCCGGTAACTCCTTCATCCAGCTCGCGGAATTTCTCCTTGTCACCAGTCATGTGGTTGCTGGCACCATTTTCAAGGAACCAGACGTCGGTTGATGCTTTAACGTACTCGGTAGTGTGTAGTTCTGGCCACACTTTCTCTTCAACCAGCATGACGACATCTTGTTGGTCTTGCCCGACCAACGATATCTCTTCTGAGACCGCCAGTAGTAGCGCTGGTTCAACGTCGTCGGCGCGCGCGAGGTGTGCTACCTCCTTCTTCTTTGGAGCTCGACACTGTGTCGAGTAGTGCCCCATCTCGTCGCAATTATGGCAACGAATGTGACTCTTGTCACGACCACTGCCGCCAGAACCACTTGCTCCATCTTTGCGTGGTCCGCCCCGACCACCTTTGCCGTGACCTTTGCCGCGACCACGACCAGCCTGGCCGTGGTTCCCGCCATCCGCGGGAGCCTTGTTCTTCTTGCTTGATGATGAGTCTCCGTCGTCCTTTCTGTACCACGCCTCCCACTCAGCCTGAGTGAGGAGCACTTGCCCGTCGGCATTCCCGCCAGCGTTAGTGCCCTTTTTGCGCGTGCGCTCCTCAAATGTCTTGAGGCGTCCCATGGCTTCCTCGAATGCCAAAGTGTTGAGATCAAAGAACTGCTCGATGCCGGCTATCACACTGATAAACCGTTCTGGCACCGTGTCGAACAACTTCTTCACGAGCATGGCATCGCTCAGCGTCCCGCCGAGACTTGAGTACCTGACAGACATGGTGGTGAGCCGACCGGCATACTAGTCGAGGGACTCACCGTCGTTCATGTGCATGACGTTGAACTCATTTTTCAACATCTGCAGCCGCGCGTCCTTCACTCGATCCGCGTCGACGAACCTCGTCTTGAGGCAGTCCCACACCTGCTTAGCAGTCGTCTTCTTCACCACTTGCATGAGGAGGTCTTCAGGAAATGCTTGAAGGAGGTGCGACCTCGCCTTCTTGTCAAGCCAGGCGTCGACTTCTGCATCGCCCGTCGGCTCGACAGCGTCCCAAACGCCTTGATCCTCCATCATGGCCTGAACACGAATCACCCAACTGGTGTAATTCGTGTGTGTTAGCTGTGGGTACTGGAACGTACCACCGACCTGCTGTGCTCGCGACGTCTCTCCTGTAGCAATGATCGACATTGGATTCAATTGTAGAATCTTGGGCTTGAACCTAGGGAGCTCTGATACCAAATGTTGGCAAACGACACAGGATCGCACACCCGATCTCTCACTTGTTGTGGTAAGGTTTCAACTAGCCAACTAGCAGGACTGAGTAAAAACAAGGAAAGAGAACTCAAGAACAAAGAACTTGGGGCAATTTTCTGGTTCTATTCTTTGAAGCAAGACTCTTACTTGCTTGCTACAATGTTTCTAGCTACTGCTATTTATAGAACACATGGAAGCTTAAAGATCATGCCATCCCATGACCTTTTACATTCTCATGCAAAAACTCATGCATTCACACAGTTGAAACTCTTCGTTGCTTGCATTCTACATTGAAGAAAAAACGCCTCGTTGCTTGTAGCAGCTGAAACGTTACATGCATTGGATAGTTTGGGACCACTGCCATGAATAGCATTCAACAGCCGCAGCGGCGGAACCAGGAGAGCGCGATGAGGCCGAGGAGGTTGCCGAGGTGTAGGCTCTTGGCCGTGGGGTTAAAACCGCAGTACGCCTTGAGCTGCTGCTGCTGCCCAAGGCCGCCGACGGCGAACCGAGCGCCTCGGAGGTGGTGGCCTCCACGAGCCCGCGCTCCCGGAGCACGTCCACTACGCTGCGCCGGACATCCGTGGACGGCGTGGCGGCGGAAGCTGCGGCGCTGGCGGAGAGGCGACCATGGCGGCGGAAGCCGTCGGGGGCAGGGGAGGTGGGGTTCTGGGCCTCGCGCAGGTGATAGGGCTTGCCGGGTTAACAGCGACTAACCAGTAGCCACACGCCGTACGAGGGCCACACAAGCAACAGCCACACCGGATCACACTCCTTACGCTTTATGGTCTCCGTTTGGGCCGGGAAGACTAAGAAAAATTAGATCGTGCTGGGCCCATGACTTGGGCCGGTCTATCTCTAAAATCATACGTTCGGTCTGAGGGCAATAGGGTGGGCCAGGCCTCACTTCGCTGGGCCGGATTTTTCCCGCGTCTCTGCAGTTGGACCCTTCAAGAAATCCATATGCAATTGCCTTCCTGCATGTTCTATCCTGCGGGAATTTTTTTACGACTACTAAACTGTTTCATGTAAAATCCATATGCAATTGCTGTATTCGGTCTAAAGCCACGTTTAGAATACGGGAGCTCATGACTCATGTGAGAATTAGACTCTTTCTTTGAAATTCTAGCATTCCAAACAGGACCTATTAGCTACCCTTTTATACACAAGAACATATAAAGGGGCGCCGAAAACTATTAGCTGCATACAACCACGTAGACCGTTTTGGTTAAGCACCAAATCGGTGGTTCGTTGCTCAAACGAAGTGGCTCGCACCTATCTCGTGGCCTGCACAGATACGGGTCCTACATATACACTCAAAACAAATACTTCCGCAATTTGGCACGTCATATGTCTACAACAAATGTTGCACCATCATTTTGAGGAATGCAGAAACTAGCATCCTCTTACAAACTTAGTGAATTTGCAATGATTTGGCGTTCAATCATTGCAGTCTTTCAAACAAGCGCATGCACGACATATTCCCTCATATATCTATTACTAGTAAGGTGCTCGTGCGTTGCAACGAGGTACCAAATAAAGGTGGTACATATCAGCAAACGTGATCCAAAAACATCACTATTATAGTACCAAAAATAAAAACATCTCATATTTAAAACAGTTTAGTATGTGCTTGAGGCATGTACCTTCCTGGACAAATCCAGAATCACTGCAACTGCAGGCTTATTAGGTTTTGATTCTTAAACAAATTTAGTAGGAATGAACAAAACACAGGATTTTCAGTATTTCTTAATAAATAAAACACTTAACAGGCCCAGTTTTCTGAATAACATGTGAAGGAAATCTGTATTCTAGTACAAGTTATCATTTCATAACTGAAATACCACATGCATAACCATGCAAGCATTTAGTGTGAAAATGAAATGTTAGAACTTGGGACCCCACGTTGCAATTATGATCAAACACAAGAAAAATCACTATGTATTCAGAGTGTCCATTAAAACATTGCTTATATGGAACCAACTGGTGCCATGGTGGTGAAGAACTGAATGGCAAAACATTTGAGCTATGATCACATACCTACTAAGTCAAGGTCTCTTTTTTGTACAACATGGTCCAAACGAAGTGGGGTGGAAACAAGGATGTCGCAGTGCATATCTTTGAAGTTCCCAGATCTTGATAGATCTTTGGTCATTAGCTTAATATAGAACTTCCTTCCCTTTGCCAACTTCTTGCACTCTCTCGTAGTTTGTGCTGCCAATTCCTTGTCGGGCAAAGAATAACAGCTTTAACACCTCCTTTAGACCCTGGCTATTAGAACAATAATCATCATAAAGCATATCCAATCAATCTGAACAACAAACACAATACCATGAAGAAAGAACAATCCAAAAGAGACATAAGTAGTGTGAATGTCGAAAAATACATTTGAAACTGGAGGGTGGAAAACTTAAAAGAAACCTTCCTCAGATGATGTCTTGTGTTAGAATTGACAGTGGTATACTTGAAATCTTTTGTGCTTGTGATAACCATGCAACAGTTTACATCTTTCTCCATAAAAACTAAAAAACCTGGCTCATCTGATTGCATCTTTTTACAGAAAACCCTATAACATATAAACATATCAAAAACAGCAAAAAGATCCAAACAGTTCAAATTTCATAAGCTTAAAATATATGACTCCTTTGTAGGAAGGGGAATTACTTATTAGGACGTAGATCACAGACTGTACAAAATAAATTGTCACTATTTCGAGTGCATGGTAAACTAACCATTCCCTTGTCCGGTGAACTGAAAATGACATTCTTAGACTGAAAATCTTTCGCCTCCAGGGAAAAGAGTTCACCCCAGATGTATCGAGAGTATATGCAAGGAACCTATGATCAGGAGAGATTCAACAACTCCCAATGTGCATGTAACCTGCATAAGTTTCAAAATTACCAAGTGATAAATTTTCATAGCTACGCAAATTAAATATTCTCATCACAAGAATTTGATAAATAAGAGCAAATAAGCAACGTCCAAAAAATAATTACAAGAACAGAATAATCAAATGATATAAATCTGCAATTTACTTTTTGAGAGAAGTTACTACTATTCTACTGCATTGGCCTGTGGGTAAGGTTAAAACAAGCTCATCTTTGTCAGCAAAAAATTGAACTCCAACCAGTAAAGTTTACCTAGATATAAAAGAAACTGCTAGCAAGCACAGTAGCTGTTGATGGGAGAGCATTGGAAGATAATTCATCACAACCCTTCAAACTGCAGCCTCTTTGCCAAACTTCAACCATTGGGGGGTTGCAAAGTTGGCAACTTCTCCACAGTTAAATCCTGTATTGTATCAGTCAGAAATTTAGAATTGCTAATTCAATGCACAGCAACAAAGAAAATGCAAACATGTAAATATTTAGGTTCTACATTGTACCAACGGACTATAAATCGGACAAGGAACAAGATCTAGATTCTGAGCTTAACTTACCTGCTGCATCAACTGGTCAGGTAGAAGCCCCACCAAACCGGCAGCAGGTATGTGAATTGCGAGAATGTTATTAATTTTTGTGTACTTTGATTCTTCTGATGTCACTATCCTACGAAGAAATCAGTGCATAATTGAACAAGACTCAAATGTCATTTCCCATACACATCACAGTACTTATAGCTGTGAATGTTTTCTTTATTCTGTCATGTGATCTAATGATAGGATAAATTCTCCAGATCTTTATGAATGTACTTCTCAGCTTTGAGTTCATGTATTTCGTGTAGAATTTGGTAGCTGGTAGAACATCATGCATGCCTAATGTAATTGAAGGGCCATGTTGTCGTTTGGAACAACTGAGCACATTCTAGCTTGATCTTAATAATAAACCATAGAGAAGAAACACATAAAAGGGGAACATGCAAACCCTTTTCATGCCAAACAGACCCTTAGTTTGTTATATGATGGATTGATCCTGAGCAAAGTGCCAACAAGGACATTGAATTTATTAAAAGAAGACAATGTAAAAGGTGGTGTATACCTGACGATAAAAGATACACAAGTGTATAAATATGTTAACTACCATCAAGTGGTTTTCTAATAGCTCTGTAATATATGCATGTCTTGAACCATGCAACCTGTAATGGATTTATATGGCGATGATTTTTCTTAACTATCAAAAGTGACATAGCATGAAGGGGTCGCAAATTTGACAAATGACCGGAACCAAACATATTAAAGACTAAACAAGATTGAACTAACAATCAAACCACCACATGATTCTTGTAGCTTTGGCAGCCAAGAATAAACGATGCGCTTGCTCTAAAAGGAATTGCAGCAAAGATATTGCATCACAAAACAATTATGTTGTGTCCATACCTTGATTGGAAAAGTTCCTGGAGGCACTTTTGTTGTAAGTAGATCCCTCAAACGACGAATTGCCTTCACTTTGTTTGCAAGAATATCAAGAAGTGGCAAGAGCTCCTCTGATCAACGCTATTCCTAGTATTGTACTGTCAACAACTAATCAATGATGAAGTTAAGTACAAAAAAGTGTATTTCTATATGACAAAACAGAACATTAAAAATATTATTTATATATGACAAAGCACCACATGATTGAACAAGAGAGAGTCTGCATTCATGCACTCTTTGACTTGAATTGATGGGAAGTGTAAGTCAAACCAACATTTCAATCGAGTACCATTACATGTTTTCTACATTTTTGCAGACTAACCAATTTTCCAAGAATACTTTGGTTGGTTACTGTGAAGTTGATCTCTTTGAATTGCTCACTAAGGTAATCCACACAGTTTACTGAAAATATGATGATTGATAAGTATCAGTTGTAATGAAAATTGACCACATCAGCTACATTTTATTATACCAACGTAACCAACCTGATTACATTTGCATTATTAAACATTATTATTCTTGTATTGGTTATCCCTCTTGACTGTTTTGTTTTGTCTGTGTTAGGTTCTAAATTAGTCTGCTGGGGTTCTCTTCTCTTAGTAAAAGGCTCTTATGTCTCCCAGGTTAGTCTTGAAAATGGGATGGTTCAAGCGTTCGATAAGCGTTCAAAAGGCAAATTAAAAGTAAGCACCACGGCCATGTCTGTGGGCTGTTCAGGCTCTGGCTCCCATGTATGACCTCCTTCATTGATACTCTTTTGCATGTTTGGCAGGTCTGGAATACGCTTACGGAACCAGCGGTATCTAGCAAATTCGGCAAATAGAGCTGCAGGAAATTTGATTGGCCTTCCGAAGACCAATACAAGTGAGGCTGGAAACATAATAGCAGCCAATAATGCAAATGTTTAATAATGCAAATGTAACCAACCTGATCACACTATACCAACTTACCAACCGACATTCATGGACATGTTAAGAGTTACACCAGAGTAAAAAAAGGGTGGAAAGCAAAAGCATTGTAAACATAGCTTTTCTAAGCCTATATTATCCTCCAAGTTATAGGATGCTATCAGGATGTTGAAATGCAAAAGCACGGTACATCCCTATTTGAACTAATTTGATAAACAATGCAAGAAGCAGCAACTCAGTGGGACCAAAATAGCTTTCAATACAACTGCATAGGATGTGAGCGAGCAACTAATTCAAAAGCTTAATCAGGTTGGCTTTTACAGCATTACTCTTATGCTATAAAGCTTTAATCACCCATGTACTTGAGAATCATGGGTCAGATATTCAAGTCTATATAAACATGGTTGGAGGCTTGGAGCTAGGATGTTTTCCAGGAATCAGAGTCTAAATCCATCCTATATTCCTTTGTCCTCGTTTGGATAGAGTAGAATTGGCCTATCAAGTCTTCAAACACCATGTACTGCTAATACGATGGAACTGGCAAAAAATAATCCATCCATGCAGATCATAGCAATAACATTATGATTTAGCCGAAAAACACACACCTCGGAACCAGCGGGTACTCCCTTGGGCGGCGAGCCCGCTCGAACGTGGCGCTGGCGGCGTGATGCGCGAGCACGCCGCCGACCGTGCCGACGGCGTGGTCGGCGACGTCGACTGAGTAGACCGTCCCGGCGTTGGCGATGACAACGCCGCGGTGTGCGCACTCGGTGAGGTCAATGTGGTCTTCCTCCCGGACCGTCCCAAGGTACCTCTTCTCAAACCATAGAAATAGTATGATCAAGAAACAGTAGCAGGGCCGAAGAGATGGGAGACCGAGAAGAACCTCTGAAGGAGAACGAGAGGAAGAAATAGGGAAGCATGTTACCTCAATGCAACTGCCAGCCAAACACGTCCACGTTTGCAACCACCGAATCTTATGCCACGTTCGCCCATAAAACTCCTCAATTTGTAACCGCCGAGGCTGCAGCTGCTCTGGCTCCACCTTGCTCTCAGCTGATGCACACCACAACCCATGCCGCATTTTTGTTGCCATGGTCGAGTGGGAGGAGAGACGGGGAGGGAGAGTGACGACGGAGAACGGGGAGAGGACTCGCGGCGGCGGCGGAGGAGCGGGGAGGAGGCGAGGGCAAACCGGAGGAGCGGGGAGGAGGCGGCGGCGCGGGGTGGGAGGGGGGGGAGGAGGCGGCGGCGGGGGGGTGGGAGGGAGGAGGCGGCGGCGGGGTGGGAAGGAGGAGGAGGAGGAGGCGGCGCGCGGGGGGGGGAGGAGGAGGCGGCGGCGCGGGTGGGGAGGAGGAGGAGGCGGCGGCGCGGGGTGGGGAGGAGGAGGCGGCGCGCGGGGGGGGGAGGAGGCGCGCGCGCGGCGGGTGGGAGCGGGGGAGGAAGAGTCGGCGCGGGGTGGAATCGAGGGAGGCGTCGGCGGAAGATTCGGGGGGGAGCCGCACGCGTTTAGGGGGGCCACACGTCAGCCAGTCTTTTCTTTTTGTGAGAAGGGGTTGGGAGAGGCCGCACCAACCACCAACTCCTTCTTTTATATAGTAAATATTATTATTATTATTATTATTATTAAAGCAAAGGCAAAAACCACCGCATACGCTTTTAAGCGCTAAAGGTGGTGATCGGTTCGGCTGAAAAGCTCATGGCTTATGGCTGAAAACATCTTGTAGTTGGTGAAAAAAGCATCAGAATGGTGATGAGGCTTATTTAGCATAATTAAATTAAAAAATATAAAAATATAAAAATATGTTAGCCCATTACGTATAATACAAACAAATACGGGGAAAAAAGAACCGGCAAAAAAGCTCAACAAAAAGCCAAAAGTTCAGAAAAAGACGAAACTTATGAATAGTGAAAAATAAGCCAGAAGCCGAAGCCGAGTTGATCAGGGCCAAAAACAAACACTAATTCGAGGAAAAGAAAAATCTACAGCATTGATTATGGAGTCTATGTTATAATAGTCTAGATTAAAATGAAGAGTCCATGTCAAGTATAACAAAAAAAAACTCAAATTAGGAACAAAAATAAAGTAAACAATTTGATCCTTATATGAATTCTTAAGTTAAATCTATAAATAAATACAATTCCAAATAAAATTTGAACAAAAAATAACACATAGATTTGTATACTATTTCTAACAAAAAATAACTGAAATTAAGAATAAAAAAGCAATTTGATTTCAACACAAATTACAAAGTAAAATATCTAAGTAGCTGTAATTTAGAATAAAAATTAAAGAAAAATTTGTAATTGCATTTTTATAAGAGCTTCAACAAAAATTAGTTAAAATTCGAAATAAAGAATAAAAATTACAATTTGATTTCCATACTAATTCCAAATTAAAATCCCTACATAACTAAAATTCAGAATAAATTAAATAAAATTAACAATTTGATTTGTATATGAACTCCTAAAAAATAACTAAAATTTTGTGTTAATCAGAGGAAAACGAAAATATATACATCGTTAATCATGGTGGGTCCAAATTATAACGATTTAGATTAAAATAAAGAGTTCATGTCAAGTACAATATAGAAATAACTGAAATTCAACTATGCTCCATGAGCCAATACACATAATACAGAATTATAGATACATGGTTTACTAAGGAGGCTCGTGTTCATTTATTTGCTAAAGGCAATAGTTGAAAGCTATAATAAATAGAATATTCCCTGAGACTTTGCATTTTTGACTAAACCATATTTTCTTAAAGAATGTGAAAATGTGCAATATTAATAGTAGTAGAGGTTTCATCCACCTATTATCATCACTGGTTTACATCCACCCAAGGGAAATCAATTCAGGGTTACATATAGCCGACAAGTTTTTCATCCCATCCACAAAGTTTTAGAAATAGACACTAATTCAAATAAGTTCTCATGCCTGCATATAATCATGGGCACAACTATTTAAATAGTTTTACCGTGCAGAGATCGTACACTTTAATCCACAAAAAGACAACCAACTTATTATATTTCACATATTTTTTAGACATGCAGATCGAGAAGGACACCATAATACCTTTACAATGCATCTCCCAATGAAGATTACACCCGCTGAGGTTTCATTTTAGTAGAGTTACGTCACGTCAAGGGCGGAGCCAAGATTTAAATATAAGGGGGCCAAATATATGACAATTTTTTAACATATCACGGATAATATGAAGAATACAGGAAAAAAGAAAAGGCAAAAAAAAAAATTCAAAAAAACTAGGAAAAGACAAAATAAATAAATAATAAATTAAAAGTTAATTAAAAGATAGAAACTGAAATGAGAAGACCTTAGTATCTGAGTTATGTTATTCGATACTACAAAATTTGAAACAAACCTTTCCGCCCAAATGCGCGGGCTATTTCGATAACGGAAAGGCCGGCATGGATGAAACATACGCATGATGCGACATAAAGCTACGCGAGGTAAGAGATTAGTGGGCCATGATGCTTGAAGATGCATCATTAGGGCACTGACCCCAGGTGCCGCTAACTACTAGCTGGTCGTGTCACGAGGTCGATCGATCGACGCTTGTAGATTTGCTTGGCTCGGCAAAGATTGACCCGACCGACCCATACACGGCGCCTCATTGGACGAGCACTGAGTGACTGCTGAAAGTGCCGATCAGGTGCAGATCAGTGGCAGAGTCACGATGATCGAGCTATATGTGAGCGGCACTAGATTAGAGTGCCTCTTAATCAGCTGTCTCCGGCAAATCACTAGAGTTGAGTGCGAAAATAACATTTGTGGCAGACAACGTTGGCAGATTATCCTTTTCTAGCGCGTTTGATCAAGTTTGTTGGTCGTTAAATATTACATCTGATTGTGTTGGATCGTAAGTGCTTTCTCACCTTAAAAACCAGCCAATGAGATAAGAGACTCCTCCACTTTTAAATTATGTCTCTTGCTCTTCCATAATCAATGTGGAACCATTCCAATAATCTCCTCCTCCACACATTGATGTACCGTAGTCCTTCACTGTCTTTTTACCGTATACTGACGGTCCCTCAGGGTCCTTGCATTGTACATCGACGGTCTCTCAATGTCACAGTCTATCAGACGTTCACACACTACTGTCATTAGGCCAGAGATGTTAGAACTGGGCTCTGATACCACTTCTTGAAACTAAGAGATTTCTTATCTTCAAAAGCTAGCTAATAAGGTGAGGGACTTTCTCACTTTTAAATTAGATCTCTTACCCTTCTATAATCAATATGAGACTATTCCAATAGATTGTCCTTTGGGAAAAAAAAAACTAGTATGTTTGGTTTCGAGATGGGCATTTTTTTTTGGCACGCTTGCAAACCACGTTTCTTCTCCTAGTACTTACAAAACTTTATAAATATTAAAGCGAAAACGATTAGTCGAATGGGAAGGTCGACAGGTGCAAGGCAGCTAGTTGTTGGAGCGACAAAGCGGCAAAGCGCAATGACTTGGATGGCTTTTGGTCATTTCAATCATTTTTGCGCGCGTCGGGATCAAATCAAACGTTCGTGTTTCCACTTGGAGGAATCGAACACGATGCATGCATGCCCAGGCTTTAGACCAAGAACAATAATATTTTCAAAAGCCAACAAAACGATACGTACATGATGCTTGATGTGATGCCTTCCGGCCATCGTCAATTTCTGCACGAGCCGTTGCAGCTTATTAGGTCCACTTAGTTTTAACTTCTGATTTTTAATTTATTAGTCTTTAATTTTATCTTTTCTGACATTTTAGTTTTTTTTGGCTTTTAATTTTTTTCGTGCCTATTTGCATGTCTATGATAGAGTAATCTATTTTTTTATTTTTAAATTTAATTACGCTAAAAAGATTACGGTACTTTCAACAACAGCCGCGGCCGTAGTTCCCTTTGTCCACACCCTGGAGCGTGCAACGCATGCAATCGCAGTGGGTACACGCCAAGGAAATTTATGCTCCGTTCTCCAATCGTACGGGCTTCCTTGGATGGCGAGTGCCTATACCCGGTCTGTTTGGAGTGGAAGGGATTTTATTTAAATTTTATGTTCATCAAAAGAGTAGGACCTAATCCCTGTGTATCTAAGCAAACCCTAAAATACGATAAGGGTTCTATCTGATGATTTGTAGTGTCGCGCGCTCCGACGCCATCGTAAGGCCCGCTTGTTTCGGCTTAAACTTCTAGTTTCTGACTTATTTTGCACTATTCATAAATCTCGTCTTTTTCTATACTTTTGACTTTTTGAGTTTTTTTTGCCGGTTCTTTTTTTCTCGTATTTGTTTGCATTATACGTGATAGGCTAACATATTTTTTCTATTTTTAATTTTTTAAGTTTAATTATAATAAATAAGTCTCCGTTAGTTACAGTGCTTTTCAGTCATAAACCACTAAAAAAAGGCTCTTTTGAGCATATCATACATGTTCTTGGGAAATGCTGCTTTTAGTAAGCCATCACAAAAGGTCTTGTTTCACTGGGAGCCAGTGGCGGACCCAGGATTTGAATCCAGGGTATGCCTACCTAAAAAATTATTATCCAATGTTGGTATAATCTAATACAAAAATTCGCTAAACGGTTTGGTAAAAAACATAATATATCTAAAAGATCTCATAATACCTTAAATTCAACAAATAAGTTCGAAATTTGCATAACTGATAATATAAATTGTTCAAATGTAATATAAGGTCTTACATAAATAGAAGATTGCAACACTAGTCTAAGGCTTTTGCTTTCCGCTTCTTCATGCCCATGAAAGTGTGAACTATGTCATCCTCGCTGACATTGGAGAAGATATCACGCTCAATAAAAGTGACCAAACAATCATTCAATAACTGATCACCCATTCTATTTCTCATCTTATTCTTCACTAGACACACTGCAGAGAATACTCTTTCAACAGTTGCTGTTGCCACCGGCAAGATCAATACCAATTTGAGGAGCAAGTACACTAAATCATAAAGATCATGCTTCTTTGTTTCAACAAGCTTAATAGAGAGCTCACCAAGATTGTTCAGGCCTTTGAATTTATCATCCTCTCTCATATCATCAATATATGTATCAAGTTGGAGTTCAAGTTTCATGAGATCAGAGCTTGCAATGTCTTTGGGATAAAAACTTGCAAGTCTAAGTATTTTCTGTGCATCAAAAGAGGCAAATGAATCGGAGGGGTTGAATGCCGACATACAAAGAAGCAACTCCATACTAACCTCATCAAACCGATTCTCAAGCTCTTGATAAACTCTATCAATGACACCAATATATACCTCTCTTCTATAGTGGTCATCAATTGTTTGTTCAGGGTAAAAACGATGGGATCTTCTATAAGGTTCATATTTAGCATCCATTGCAGAAACATCAATGGAATATTTGATGCAAAATGATGTAACCTTTCCTAAGAAACCTTCCCACCCATTAGACCTCATCTATTGCATTCTTTTCTGTGCCAAACCCACAAGTGCCATCGCATTAACTATATCTTGGTCTCTCTTTTGCAAAGAATTAGACAACTCATTTGTGTAACCAAGAATGACAAGCATCGAGTGTGCATTGAAAACAAACTCAAAAGACTCAAATGTAAGAACCATAGCATGTATGTTTGGCCAATCATCCTTTTGGGTGGGATCATTTCCAAGAGTTATGAGTACTTCCCGGATTGTATCATACATGTCAATGATATGCAAAATATTTTTGTAGTGAGAACCCCACCGAGTGTCACCGGGCCTAGCCAATCCCATCTCTTGATTTAACTCACTTCCACTTTCTATTTCATCCAAGTCAAGTGCCTTCTTCAATTTTTGAGCTCTAACATCTCGAAGCATATCATGACGTTTGCAAGAAACACCAACTATATTCAGCAAGCGTGAAACTTGACCAAAAAAGGTTTGGCAACCAACATTTCCCTTGGCAACAACAACAAGAACTAACTGAAGTTGATGTGCAAAACAATGCACATAATAAGCAGAAGGAGACTCTTTCATAATCAATGTTTTCAGCCCTTTAACATCTCCTTTCATGTTACTAGCACCATCATATCCTTGCCTACGAATTTGAGTAAAAGTCAAGGGATGACTAGTAAGTAAGGACTGAATTGCTGTTTTAAGTTCCAAAGAAGTGGTGCCAGAGACATGAACTACTCCAACTCCTCCCTCCTGCCGCCGGGCGCCGGGTCACCCCGCTCCGACTCCTCCCTCTCGCCGGCCGCCGCCGGGTGCACCCCGCTCCGACTCCTCCTCCCTCCGCCGCCGCGCCGGTGCGCCCGCTCGACTCCTCCTCCCCCGCTGGCGCCGGTCACCCGCTCCGACTCCTCCCTCCCGCCGACCGCCGCCAGGTCACCGCGGCCGCGCCGTCGCCAGTCGCCCGATGCCCAGATCTGGCTTTTGTGTGTGTGTGTGATTTGTGAATGTTTGTCTCCTCTCTCCTGGCTCTTGATCTGTCGCCGAGAGTTTTTGGGTTAGGGCACCGGGTGTTTTTGGGCCAAGTTGCACTATTACAGGGTACTCCTGGGCCTATATAGACTACCTGCTGGGCCCGCCCCTGCTTATGAAACCAAATAATACTAAAGCGGCGATCTTTACCATAAATTTTTCTAATGAGGTAATCATAGGCCCAAAGTTGGCATGGACCTTTTAGAATGTATCCTCTTCTAGCCGTATCTTGATCATTGACATCATATCTTGAAATAGGCACCCTTAAGCCTGGATCATGTTCAAGGCAATCAACATTATAAATCAAAGGTGGTTCTTCTTCATTTTGAGTTGGCCTTTCATCCACAACTGCATCTGCAGGTGGTGTTATTCCGTCTTCACCTGACCCTTCAGTCACCACTACAATTGGAGAATTATCATCTACAGGTAGCCTTTTTCAATTGAAGAATTATCATCTACAGATAGCCATTTTTCAATTGGAGAATTATCATCTACAGATAGAATCAGACGACTGTTCATCTAAAGCTGAAATTGGTGGTGGTGGAGCACAAGATGCAATCTTTTTTGCTTCATGTTTCTGAAAATGCAATGCAATGCTTCCGTTCTTCTTCTTCATGCCTCTCAAGTCTCAATTCAGTGCTAATGTGTGTTGTAGATCTAAAAAAACAAATGAGCCTATTAACCATTTAGCATGTAAAAAATTTAGTCTAACAATGCAAGACTATAGCCCAAATTAATGCAGACCGCAGCTAAAATCTAAAATCTAAATTATTAGTCTAAAATCTAAAGTCTAAATTACTAAATTGATAAAAAAAGTAGAGAAAAATTACCCTTAAGCAATGAAGCTTAGCTGTCGGCTGCCCCTCTGCTCAATTAGTCAATTACATAGTTCTCTGTTCACTTCAGCTCCTTTTCTTTTATAATCGGCAGCACTCAGCCATCTTCAGACTTCAGTTGCTGGCTCGGTGACTCCTCATTTCCTCAAGTACTCATTCCTCAGACCTCAACTGCTCAACGCGCCTCAGTGCCTCACGGCCTAAGTCCCGCACTTCGGCAGTTCGGCAGTCCCTCTCTCGGTCTCGGCCTCTCCCTAGTCCCTCCTCGTAGAGCTCGGCTCGGCGGCCGCCAGCGCCACCGGCCCGAGCGCCACGCCGACTCCTCCGCAGCCGCAACTCGCCTCGTTGGCTCGCTCGCGCCCGCCCGACCGACTCCGCCGCCGGCGTGCGCCGCTCCGGCTCCTCCTCCGCTCAGTGCGCCCGCCCGACTTCTCCTCCCGCCGCCGCCGGTAGGGCTGAAAAAGCTCGTTAGTGCGCTCGTTGGCTCGGTTCAAAATTGCTTCAATTATACTTGTTAATTGGTTAAACATTAAAATGAGTTGATTTCAAATGAATTTGAATTTTGCTAAAGCTCTCCGCTCGGCTCGCTCGTTAGCTCGTTTCTAAAAATACTTTTAAATTATATGTAAAATGATATTAAATCAAACTATATCTTTTAGAAAAAGCTCGATAAGGCGTGGAGTTGGCTCGATATCCACCCCACGCGCGGGTCACCCGCTCCGACTCCTCCCCCCACCGCCGTCGCCGGTCACCGCAGCGCCGCCATGATCGCCGATGATGCCCAGATCTGGCTTTTGTGTGTTTGTGATTTGTGAATGTTTGTCTCATCTCTCCTGGCTCTGGATCTGTCGCTAAGAGTTTTTGGGTTAGGGTACCAGGTGTTTTTGGGTCAAGTTGCACTATTGCAGGGTAGTCCTGGGTCTATATGGACTACCTGTTGGGTCCGCCCCTGCTGGGAGCCTAGCAAACCACGTCGCGCTGTATCTTTTTTTTCATGGCACGCTCCAGTTGCGAGCAAGGTAGAGGGATTGCAGCCATATGGCCGTCCTCTTCGAGCTTCAGCCACAACCGGTGCAGGCGCAGGACCATAGAAGATCCTGAGCCAACCCCACGGCCATTGCCTGCGCACCGCGCCTCTCCAGAGTGAACAGACGCCAAGACGAGGCAGCGCTGCAGCAGCGGCAGAGGAGGACGCGGCTCGTCGCGATGCTGGCTCGTACCGGCGCATGGTTGCCCAATTCGGGGCTAAATGCTGCCCGCACGCACGTACGCACGGCGCTGCGCCCGCGGTACGGCCGACGCGCGGACTCCGAGGCGGGCCATCGCCCCGTCGGGAATCGCTCCGTGCCGTCGATCGTGAGAACCCCCCTTGATCGCACGAGCAGTCGAAGGAAATGCGTTCAAGCTGTTTACGGTGCACATGATGGGTGGGATTTATTTGAGCTGTGATTTATGATTTTTTATATTTAAATTTTTTTATTTGTGAGAGGTAGTATAAAACGGAAAACAATCTTATGTGATTTTGACTGGTATAGTTAAACTTGGTACACTATCTACTATAAGGCCATTCTCAGTGGAGAGTTTCATGGCGTTGATTCCAAAACTGCCATATCATGTAAAATGAAATAAAACATGGATGAAACATCAATTCTCAATGCATAGTTTCATTCTATTGTTTCATAGACATTTAATTTCATGACTCATATAGAGTTGGTAATCGTGCCAAGAGAGTTTCATCTAGATGAAACTCACTTCTTCTCTCTCTTCTTAAAAATGTTGCCATATCATCAAAAATATCTATGTGGCAGCCTATTAAATACAGATGAAACTCCCACTGAGACTGGCCTAATTAACTTTTATATCTCACCTTAAAAAAAAGCAACGTTTGAAAGTGGGTTATTGTATCAAAAAGCGAAAAGCAAAAACCATGGCCCTACCGAACCTAGCCAATATCACGCAGGTACTCATACGGGAGTGGACCTCCTTAACACATGGCTAAACCGATGGAGGCCGGTAATAAATTCATGACCTTACGAAGTTTTTATTAAAATACTAAAATATATATGTATGTACGTAAAGATAAACACCAAATTTTAAATCTTGATAAGTGAAATTGTACGGCCACAACTCCACCGCTAAGGGGTTCCCAATGGGTTCGTCGTTCGGTGACCTTCAACTTTGCGGGATTTGTGTACTAATCGTGTATTGCTTTTTGTAACCTTCATGTGATTCTCCTATACGTCTACTGTGTTTTCAAATGCAACTTTTGGGGAGCAGAATAATCCATCTAAAATTTACCTTGTAGGTAAGTTTTTACGAGCACCCTGCGCGGATGTTTTCGCGGAAACACACGAGTACTCCTCCATTCACTTGGCAAAAAAAAAAAAAAGAATTCTTCTGTCAGGTTTTACCAGCAGTGAGCAGCTCAGACAAGGGTAAAATGGAGTACCCGTATACCGAGGAGGGTAATTGAGATTTTTTTTGTTTTAGCTTCCCGAGAGCCTCGGGCTTCGTGATGCCCCCTCCTTCTCCTGCGCTCTTCTTCCGCCTGACGCGTGGGCCCGGCGTAACAGCGGCTGCGCCAGGCGACGAGTCCGACTTCCACGCAGCGTTGCCCGACCCTAGGCACTGACACGCCTGGCCACCAGCATGTGGGACCCCAGCGTCAGTGTGGGATCGTAGCGGTGGGCTCGGTGCGCGCGCGCGAAGTGGCGATTGGACTAACGCGCGCACGTGCAGCGAAGGCGGCGCTGTGTTGGCGCGAAACTTTGGCGGGAGATTTCGGGTTCTGGCGGATCAAGCCGCGGGGAGCAAGTATCCGACGCGGGATGACATTTATTTGGCGGGAGGGGTTCTTTCCCTTCCTGGCATGCCTTTTCTATACCCCTAAATACCCCTAAATAAGGTTCGTTTTAAATGATTTTAACTTCTCATTTTTTTGGTTTTATCTTATTTAAATTAAAAGCTACTTGAAACATGTTATGTTCTAATTTCGGCTCTTTTTTGGTTTTTTTTTTTTTTAATTCTTTTGTATTATCCGTGACGATATAATATTTTTTCATTTTCCTTATTATTTTTAAATTATTTTTAATTGAATAATGCAGAAAAAGCAAACAGTCGTTACAGCGCAATTTCAATCAAAAATCAGTAAGCAAAACCATAAGCCAAAAGTTTAAACCTTTTAAGAAAATCAAATAAAATAAACTTCATCCTTCCATCTATATTTTGTACCAATCGAGAACCCGGGGAGTGAAAATTAAATTGCTTACATGTTTTACCATGGAGATGAAATTGTTCACTTGAACACTCATGCACATCAAGGTGTTGTTTCGGGCAAGCTAGTGTTTTTTAAGAAATATTTTGAAGTTAAACATCGAGCTGCTTTTAGATGATAATTGCAATCGTAGTGGACCCACGAGCTAGCCATCATGCGGCATCCAATGACCAGCGCAGTTTCCTGTTAGTACCCCGTGTACACAGTGGCAGCGGACGCAACTCCAAGCTTCTGATTGACATACAGAGCTAATTTCAGTAGCATTAGTTTCCATACACAAAGTCCGCACAAAATCACGAATTATCAGCGGTTTTTACAGGATAAATAGAGAGTCAAACCTTTTCAACACCACATTTTCTTTGGAAAGATCTGAACTCTTTTCTCTTCCTGAAATCTCGATCAAAAGATTGGAATCCATACATCGCATGAAAAGAAGCGATGAGTTGGAGTGGCTTTCATGCGCACGAGGGGCCGGCTCGGTTAAACCATGAAAAGCTCTGAGTCTCAGAGCTTTCGAGTTTTAAGCATGAACAGAACCAACAAAACCATCAACAAGAAATGGAGAAAAGAGATGCTAATGATACTGCTGCTCAGAGTGATCAGAAGGCAGCGAGCAGTAGGGCCTCCTGCCTCCAGGAAATTCCGTGAGGTGGAGCATATGCTGTGCGTATCAATGGCATGCAGCTATGCATGCAGGCTTGCCAGTGGAGGCCATACCGCTATGCTGTGCTTATTTCTCTGCTGCATGCCCAGGTTTCTTTCTCCTGCAGCGCATGCATTCTGGCTGCAAATTAGACTGTAGCAGGGCAGAGGAATTATATAGTGGTGACACTAGTAACTAGCCCCCATATTTTTGAACAATTTTGTTGCGTTTTCATGGTCCTTTTTGTTCGTCATGCATGGGGCAGCTAGGCACGACTTGCAATTTCTAGGGTTGTCGAGAGTAAAGCTCAACGCTGGTGAGCTGCTTGGGATCAGGGTGGATTTCATGGATGTGAGAAATCAATAATTGTGCATGAACAGAAGATACGTTCTAATTCAAGTCAATTTTTTTTTATGTTTTTCATAGCCATGGTTAGTTTCGAGCAACAAAATGTTTACAAGAAGGGATAGACTATTGCACAGGCGACTGAAATTTTTTTATCTTTCAGTCACCTAAAGTTGCACTTTGAATCACCTGAAGTTGCACATGTTTTTTTTGAGGGGGGCTGCAATTTTAGTTGATTGAGAGTGCAATTTCAGGTCACCTGAAGTTGCACCCTAAATCACCTAAAGTTGCAGCTGTTTTTTTTGGAGGGGGGCTGCAATTGTAGTTCATTGAGAGTGTAATTTCAGGTGACTGAAACATAAAAAAATTTCAGTCGTCTGTGTAATAGCAAAACTGCTAAAAAAAAGAGCAATGTGCACTGTAGAAAGAAGCAGCATGGGGGCGATCTTGCCATAAATGATTGGCCATCAACCATTGCCAGTTACTTGTACTTGGGATGGATAAGTCCACTCCATTCTGGAAAGGGAAGGAAAAATGGGCAGGGACGTCTTGGGATCGCTAAACAAGAACAAGAACAATTGGAAAACAGTATTGTTGCTGGGTGAATTCATAAGAGCATATATAATGATATAAATAGTAATAATTTGTAATATACTTTTATGTTATCTATAGATAAGATTAAAGACAACGCATATAATACGTTGTCTATAATAATCCCATACAATTAATATGTTATTTATATAATTGTCTATATAATAGCATAGACAATAAAAAGCCGTTTGTAAGACCACTGTTATCTCTATTCTCTATTCTCTATATCATCTAAAATTCTATGTGTCAAATGTTTACAGACAGCTGGCATAGCTGACATGTATTATTGTACTTAGCCTAAGAAAACCTTGCATGGGCGCATGCATCGGATCCGCTGCTGTCCTACAGTAACCGTCGCTGTACATATGCTCCATCAAAAAAATGATGCTCTCAAACGGGAGGGAAACTTAGGCTCGGGTTGGAGCGGGAATTTCTACGAAATTCCGTGGTTAACTATGTTGTTTTATAACTATGTCGTTTTCTATAAAAGACACGTCCAAAAAGTGATATGTTCGATCATTCCGTCTATGATCCTATTTACGAGTGGGTTCTTTTATGCTATAATTTTTGGATTAAAATTTTAAATTTTGGTTGTTCTCAAGAAAGTACAGAGAGACACCCGTATACTATTTTAGTTGATATAGGTGAAATCCATATAATGACTACTATAATTGACTTTTAGATACCGTCTTGAAAAATATATCATTTGAAAGTTAATTACTGTAGATAAACTTAAAACCATAATCTGAAAGAAAGGGACTATTTCAGCCCGCTCATTTCGGCTGAAAAAAATAGCTTATAGCTGAAATTGCCTGTAGCTAGCTGAAATTACACTGTAGCCGATGATAGCTTATTTGGCGTAATTAAATTTAAAAATTTTAAAAATAAAAAAATAGGTTAGCCAATCACGGACAATGCAAACGAATACGGGAAAAAAAATCAATGAAAAACTTAAAAAACTAAAAAGTTAGAGAAAGATAAAATTTAAAAATAATAAAAAAAAAATAAGCTAAAAAGAAAGAAGCTTTAAGTTAAAATAAGCTAGACCTCTGTCTAGAACATGCGAATTTTACGAGAACTTTGCAACGTATATACGCATATGTCAAGCTAAAAGAAAAATCAACAAGCATGGCAGGTACGGTGCACGCATCAGTGTACGTACGCGCAGCTAGCCCACACGGCTGCCAAAACAGTAGCTGTTGATGGAGTCCGTGCCTAGCTAGGCACGTCCAAATCGAGCCCATGACGACGCAGGGCGATCAGACGGAAAGCGTCCAAGGGGTAAATCCTGGCGAGCTAGTAAAGAAAATCTCTGAACCCTCCTCCTCCTCTCGTACCAAATCCAAACGCAGGGGGCAGATCGATCAGAGCGGTGAACATAGTGAAGGGAATCTTGAAATGTATCGATGCAGCATGCAGCTGGCTTTCGACGCGCAGGTAGCTAGCTGGCCATCTCATGATTGATGGTGATGTGATTCAGGTTCAGGCCTACAGCTACAGCTGCCTCTCCGTCGCGAGTTACTCGAGAAGGGCAGGTTCTTTTTAGGCCTCTCGATCGATGTCGGGAAATTCTGTGCCCTGGCCGGCCGGCCGCCGGCCCGCCACCACTCTACGGCGCTCTAGCTCGTGCTTGTTGTCCATGCATGGCGGGGATAGGGCAAGAACTCTGAACCCAAGCTCGTTCCCTGTCACACCTCACACGGCACCACCAGACTAGCAGTCTTTCGTGAGGGTTTATAATTTTTGTGACGGGCCCGCAACAAACACACAGGAAAATATATTATAGTGATGGTTTCACTTATGCTCACAGTAAAATGATAATTATAGTGACGGTTTAACATAAGCTCACATGAAAATTATAATTATAGTGATGGTGTAGTTTGAACCCACAGGAAAATTTAAATTATCGTGGAGGCCCTCGATACCCTCGAGGAAAATTTTTTTCTGTAGGTTATCCACCTTCACAAAAATTGTTTCTATCATCCGCTTGCCAACAATTCACTCCCGCGCTAAAAATTAGCCTTTGCCGCCAAAGAACATCAAGGAGGGAAATTATTTTAATTATTTTTTATCGATATTTTTCTTGAGGGTTTAAACACACAGAAAGAAGTGACCTAAAACCCTAAATCCCACCTTTCTCCTCCCACTATCTCCCGATCTATTTCCCACCCGCACGCCGGCATTCTCCATCCCGCCGCCACCGCCTCATTTCGCCTCAATCGCCGCCACGCCCGCGCTCCACCACCGCTGCCACGCCCGCGCCCACACCGCTGCCTCTCCCCGACCGCCGCGCTTCTTCTCCGGACCGCGCGCCGCTTCCACCGCACCGCCTCCCTTGTGACCGCGCCGCCCGCCTTTTGCCGCGCCTCTCGACCACCGCTGCCACGCCCGCGCTCCACCACCCGCGCTTCTCTCGGCTCCACCGCCCACCACCCGCCCCTTCCGAACGCGCGCTGCCACCGCGCCGCCTCCCTTGATCGCGCTGGCTGCTCCACGCGCGCGCCTTTTCACCGCGCCTGCATCACCGCCGCCACGCCCGCGCTCCACCACCTCGCTTCTTCTGCTCCACCGGCCGTCTCTCCCGACCGCGCTGCCGCTCTTTTTTCGGATTGCGCCGCCGGCCCACCGCGCTTCTCTTGTGACCGTGCTGGCTCCACCGCGCCTCCTTTGACCGCGCCTCGACCACCGCCGGCCATGCTCTGCGCTCCACCACTCGCCCTTCTCGCTCCACCGCGCACAGTTCTTTCTTTCTTTTATGAAACTTAGTAGTTCAACATTTGCATATGTATGCAGTGCAATCGATGTTGGTAAATGTGTGTTTTTTCAGCAAGTTATTTGTGAGCCGGAACAAGGTGTGTTTGAGTCGGTGTGACGAGCCGAACATCAAGAAAGCGACTGTTAGGCGAGCAACTTAAAAGAACCTAGTAAGTTCCTCCATGACCCAATGTAAATTATTAGGTCCGAGTACACCCAAGTGGCCAAATCACTTCTTATTTAGGAAATGCAAGCGAATTGTGTCACATGTCGTTATGTACATGAATGGTCTGACGCTCGATCTTCAACTAGACATGAGACAAGATTGATGGCAAGCTATGGGTTTTAGTGGGAAGTTCTTCCAATTAATTCTTAGTCTGTTAATTTGTAACATCCAGCTTCCTATATATGTAGACTTGACTGCAGTGTTTGTATTTGCTATGTAAGGTAAACGGCAAGTGATATTAGGAGAGGGAAATAAATCAATAACAGCCATAGAGATAGCAAAATTGTCTTGGTGTAACTTCAATTGTGTTATACGCTTTGTTTGCTTATAATAAGGTATTTCATGTCATCATATTTATCAAACAATCGTTAAGTACAAGATTGCTATCTTATGGCCTTACGCTTGAAGATGTAAACGACCATGTTCAAGTTGTAGGAAATAGAAAATTGAATTTTAGACAAAATATTGCTATCTTATGGCCTTATGTATTTACATTCCGACTGACCTTGTTTTCTTGCATGGTCTTTGTTTACTTTGTGATTATGCCATTTGTTTAAAAGATGCTTAGTGCCATTATCACATAAAGGCCCTGAATACTTCTAATTGGTTGTGTCATAATAATATTTAGGAGTTGTTTAACAAAACAGATACTTAGCATCATCTATATATTTTCCTTTTCTTACTCTACAACTTGTCACATTGACTTGGCTCAATTTTATTAGTATAAAGGTGCACATGGAAGTTTCTTAGTATCTGGTAGGCTAAGTAATGGTGTGACATCAATATTTTTTTACTAAATGGCAAACTTATCTTGTTGAAACAGAAATATATAATGGCAGATCGAGAGTGGATGTATAGTGGTTGGGGTCATGGTTCTGCACTCTCTAATGAATGGATTGAACAAACAAACCGGTTTTTGGATCATGCCTTCTCCATAAATGGTTTAGTTATTTCTAGTACTATTAGATGTCCATGTGCCATGTGTCGCAACTATGTGATGCACAAAAGGAATGTTATAGAGATGCACTTGTGTAAGTATGGGTTTAAAGAAAATTACAAAACATGGACATCACATGGGGAGACAATTGTTAGGCAAGAGGGACATGCATCTTCAATTTCCCATGAGGGATTTGATGAAGTTGATCATATAGATAATATGTTGGTTGATCTAGGTGCTGTCCAACCACCCATAAGAGATGAAGAGCCAACACCTTCTGTCAATGCTTTCTATAAAATGGTTGCTAGTGCCGATGAATTGGTTCATGATAACACAATGCACTCAAGTCTTTCTCACAGAGTCTGCTCGCTAGCTCTCAAGTCTGAGTTCAATATGTCGATTGCACACTATGACAGTACATTAAAATTGATCCATGAACTACTTCCACCGGGTTCTAAGTTGGCAGAGGACTTCTACCATTCAAAGAAACTATTACAGGGTCTTGGTATGACATATACTAAAATTGATGTATGCTACAATAATTGTATGTTATATTACAAAAATAATGCCAATAAGGACAAGTGCGATTTTTGTGACACCCCTCGCTACGAGGAAGGAAACAATAAGGTTCCACATAAAGTGTTGCGGTATCTCCCCATTAAAGATCGATCGCAAAGGTTATATGCACATGAGGGGACCGCAAAGACAATGCAATCACATAGACAGTCCACTTCCAATAAACTTGTGCACCCATGTGATGGTGAAGCATGGAAACAGTTTGATATAGATTTTTCAGACTTTGGTTCAGATCCTAGAAATGTGCGACTTGTTATTGCAACCGATGGTTTCACACCATTTAGTTTGGGTGCAGCTCCGCACTCTTGTTGGCGGTCTTTGTGTCTCCTTTGAACTTACCCCCGGTGTGCTTTTGAAGTCCGAGTACATATTCCTTGCACTTGTTATAGCAGCCCAAAACATCCCGGAACCAAGTTAGGTGTTCTTATGCAGCCGTTAGTTGATGAACTTCTTGAATTGTGGGTGGGGTTGAAACATGGGATGCTTCACAAAGGAAAAATTTACCATGAGGGTAGCCTATCTATGGTCCGTCCATGATTGTCCCGCTTATGGTAACTTTGTGGATGGAGTACTCATGGCTTATTTGCATGCCCGCTTGTCTTTGCGATACCAAAGCATTTCGACTTCATAACGGTGGCAAAGCATGCTGGTTCGATTGCCATAGGCGTTTCCTACCTATGAACCATGAATTCAGGACCTGTGCCAATAGCTTTCGAAGAACACAATAGTGCTAGATGAAGCACCAAGGATTTTATCAGGAGAGGAAGTGCGAGAATGTATGGATAGACTTGTAGGTCATGCAAAGAGTTTTGGTAAACTACACAATTGGACCCATGTAAATTGCTTTTGGCAACTTCCGTACTTTCACAAGTTACTCCTCCCACACAACATTGATGTAATGCATAATGAAAAAATGTAGCTGAGGTTATATGGAACACATGCTTTGACATACCGATAAGAGCAAAGACAATGTGAAGGCTAGGCAAGATTTGGCTGAAATTTGTAATCGACCATCATTGCACTTAGAGTTCAAGGACAATAGGAAGTGGCATAAGCCAAGGGCAGCATTTTGCATTGATAAGAATGATAAGACAATTATACTCAAATGGTTTCAATCTCTAAAGTTTCCTGATGGGTATGCAACAAACATTAGGCGTGGGGTCAATTTGTTGCAAAGGAAGATATTTGGCCTAAAAGTCATGATTATCATATCTTCATGGAACGTTTACTTCTGTGGCTTTCGGGGTTCATTGCAGAAAATGTATGGGTTTGTTTGGGTGAGCTAAGTTTTTCTACCGCAATTATGTGCTAAAGAACTAAGTAAGGATATTGTATGTGCACTTGAAGAGAATGTTGCTATCCTTCTATGCAAGTTAGAGAAGATATTCCTCCGGTTTTTTCAATCTTATGCAACATTTGATAATACATCTTCCGCGTGAGGCTCGACTTGGAGGTCCTGTCCTATCACTGGATGTATACATATGAGAGGTAAAAGTAGTAATTTTTCCTTTTCATATGCTCATGTAGAAGTACTAATTACATGTGTTGGTACTTATAGGAAATTGGAAAGCTTAGAAAGAAGGTAAGAAATAAGGCCCGTGTAGAAGGATCCATTGTGGAAGCTTATCTTGTGGAGGAGAATGCAAATTTCGTCTCTCTTTATTTCAGTCCTAAAGTTAGGTCAACCAGAAATAAGGTTCCTCGGTACGATGACGGTGCTTCTACATTTGAAACTTCATGCAACCTGCAAATTTTTCAATACCCAGGACGTTGGTTTAGTAGACAAGGATGTCGTGATCTTACCAACGAAGAGTACAAGGCTGCCTTCTTGTACATATTAACTAACATATCCGACATGGATATTTTATTTGAGTACGTCTTTGAGTATGTCTTTGCATTTATAATTCTGATTGGAATGTTTGGCTAATGTAATTTTATCTTATAGAATGTTTGATAAAGAACAATGGAAGAGCCGAATTACACCAACCGAAACACAACTTTCTCAACTAAGGCTTAATGGCTGGAAAAATAACCGTGCCAACAAGAATGGGCCCAATTTTTTTGACTGGTTTAAAACACAAGTAATGTTCCTGCATACTTTAAGAATATCTCTTCCATACTATCTAAACCATTAGATACTTATATATAGTTTTATTATGCAGTGCATGAAGAAATCTAGTATTGATAACACCCTGCGTCAAATTTCATATGGTTTTCCAAGAAGAGTAACTAGTTATGGATGTTATGATGTGAATGGATATAGATTTCGTTCGAGAAAAATATGAGAGGGCTAAATCTGGATTAATTACTACCAATATGGTGTTTGTGTTTGAGTATCGACAATGATGACAATGTAATCGAGTATTTTGGTGTTATTGAGGACATCATTAAAATTAGTTGGGAAGGAAGCATGAAGCTAGAGTTGGTGTTATTTGATTGTCGATGGTTTGATCCAACAAATGTTGGGGTTAGGCGATCGAAAATTTGGGATTGGTAGAAGTTAAGCACACATCTAGATTATCCAACTTTGAACCATTTGTGTTGGCAAGTCAGGTTACCCAAGTGTATTATCTACCATACCCTTGCGCTTCAAGACCAGATTTGAAAGATTGGTGGGTTGTACATCATGTTTCACCACATGGATACCTTCCTGCCACAGTTGGTACCGATGAATGTACTACTCCTGTTGGGCAGCCAGAAGAAGTCTCCTTCTATCAAGAGGAAGGATTGGAAGGAAATTTTGTTATCGATTTAGGAGATATAAACATTGAAACACCAAGAATCTCGTGATGAAATAACCAACCCAAAAGACTTGGACTATTTGGGCAAACACCATATTGAAGGTGAAGAATCTGAAGAAGATGAAGAATGTGAAAGCACTGATGAAGAAGATGAAGAATCTGAAGAAGATCAAGAGCCTCAAGCTCCTCATTATGATCCAAAAGAATTCTGATTGTGTTTATGTTTGGTGTTACTTAGCTTTGGTGTAATCTTTTGGTCATATTAATCAAATTAAGTGCAGAAACATATGTAACTTTGCATTGTGATTCATGTTATATGTACTTGTCTTATTGATGTGTTGGTTTGATAAGCAAGTGTCTATCTACCTGAATTTATTGTATGATTCACTTATTGTTATGTGTGCATTTGCGTGTCATGAGCACCTTCGCCACAATAGGCTTGTGGGAAAAAGCGCAGCTACCCGTCCATCCAATACATCCAATACCGATGGTGCCAACTCCCAAAGAAGCGTGCCTTCCAGCAACACCAACTGCATAAGGACCGCTACTAACCGTAATGACGAGCAACCCGCAAAGAGAGGGCGAAAGATTAGGTCAAGGACCCACTGAGGCTGCCACCACGTGGCCTAAGGTGGCTCTTGTGCCTAGCGGTGACCTGTAAGTATATACTCATATTTTCAATTTGCAGTTTTAGTCCACACCTCTAAATTGTTGTAATAGTTGATAGAAAATGAGTACATGGAAGTATGGAACCACATTAGGCATGTAGTTTTGATTTCTTATGAGTTTTTTATTGTAGTTTGAGTGATAGGTATGTGAAATTTTGAAGGAAACAATAAGCAAAAAAACTAAGAAAAATGCTTGTATTGACCATATCTACAGACAATTCAAGTATGACCCCTACAACCCCAAAGATTACAAGTATAGTTCACAACTTGGAGTCATTCTCAAGCGAGAATACCCAGGATCTGTCAAGGACCTTGATGATCAAGGTAGAGTTATACGTGTGCGCCCTGCACTTCATTGGGATATGGCAGAATGCCAACATACAATGCGGCAGTTCACAGGCTTCCTGTTGATTATTGTAACACCTGGGCATAGCCTCTTTCTTAGTTGTAAGTTTATGGTAAGGTAGCAAGAAATGCACCCCTATTAGATCAATGAGTTGGCTCCCTCTTCTTGGGCATAACCTCTTCCTGTTTTGCACCCTCATATCTATAAGTTTGCTACCTATTACTTATATCTACATAAGATTGATTCATTTGCCAACTTATACCAGTGCTGTTGTGATGAATATATTCAACCTTTTGGAAAAAAATGTTCTGTCATATTTATATTACAAACAGATCTAGTTTATGATATCAATCTCCACTATGTATGTTTGTCATATTGTAGTAATTCCAAATGCAGATGCCCACTTTCCCTCTATAAGTTTCTGTATTTCTAAATGGAATAAAGCATTGATATAAACTTGGCATCTATCTGTAAACAAATAGCATCATGATTCTCTAGTCTTTTTGCTGTAATGGAAGTAAATTAATTTCTGTTTAGTGTACTCTTGCTCTGCATTCATTTTTTTACTTTACACTTCTGTATATTTGCTTTATTATTCCATTTCTTCCTCTATGTGTCTTAATTCATTGCAATGAATCGGATCTTCACATGCGGATCTCACCAACACCGTGCAAATGGTGTCGATGGCACCGCAAATGGAGACATGGACAGTGAGGACAACGCCGACTCGAGAACAACATCGACTCTCGAACAACATCGCCTCTAGGCACACCATCATGCAAGACGTCATTAGGCGGAGGGTAATTCCACCGCGAGATCGAGCTAACCCATCCCATGCATAGTGTACTGGAAGGAAAATGATAACATGCAGAAAATGATGAGAGTAGGATTCACCTTTTGGTAGCAACCTTGGTACAGTTCTAAACTTTTGGTCAGTAGAAAACATACTATGTGATGCATGTTTGTTTATATTCACTAATGCCTAGATATGGATTGGGCATTACTTGCTCCAACCTGTTGTGACTGATCTAGAAGCTAGACTTCAAGAAACTTGCTTGGACTTTTGGTCTTGTGGATGTGATATAAGTCAATATGATATGTGATGGATGGAATTATTGATCTGAATTTTGTGTATGATTTGTCAGCTAGCTGAATGTATGATCTGAATGTATGATTTGGAGATAATTATTGATCTGAATGTATGATCTTCTGAGAATTAATTATTGATCTGAATGTGGTTTGCTGTCATTACTGATCTGAATGTATGATCTGAGAATATATTGTGGTTTGCTGTCATTTTTTCCCTGCTGGTTCAGATTTCCCTGTGCAGTGTGGGTTCAGTTTTCCTGTGGGTTGAGCACGCAAGAAAATTGTTCAGTTTTCCTGGGGGTTGAACACACATGAAAATTTAACAATTTTCCTGTAGGTTGAACACACATGAAAATTTAACAATTTTCCTATAGGTTGAACACACATGAAAATTTAACAATTTTCCTAGATGTGAACACACACGAAAATTAGTCATTTTCCTGGAGGTTCTCACACACACGAAAATTTACTATTTTCCTGTGAATTTTAATTTCTGTCGGTTAACCACACACGAAATGTAAAACATGCGATGTGAGGAAACACTATTTTTCCTCGTGGTTGGCCCGTCAGTGAATCCCGTCAGAATTATTTTCCCGAGGTATACTCACGCAAATGTTTTTTCCTCGTCGAAATTATCTGTGGGTTCTTCCGACGGGTACTCACAGGATACTTATTCGTGAGGGGAAACATATTTTCCTGTGAGTTTGTCACCCTCACGAAAAGTCTTTGGTCTGGTAGTGCGGGTATGGAGCTGTGGATCCACCGCAGTTGCAACCAAAGCTGTAAGAGGGACTGAGTGTATTAATGAGCAAGGGCGGAACCACATCCTAGATAGGGCAGATTTTAGTCTAGATGTACAGCCCGAGTAATATCTAGTGTACAGACCGAGTAAATTCAGTCTAATCTAGATAATATTTTTATGGCCCAGCCCTGATAACTTAGATCATTCCACTACTGAGTCTAAGGTGTAACAAAATCCTAGCTGCACCACTGCTAATGAGGGATCTTAGGCGAGATCGATTTCGACTTGACTGGACATGGAGAGTAGGGTTATGACTTATGCTAGGATCATAGCTACAAAACCATCATTTGATATATCATAGGGTCTGGATCCACCAATCTGCATGATATCAGGCACCGATTTCAATTCTAGGTAGAAACAGGATCGAGATGATTTAAAATTGCACAATATAATACAGATTGGGATCGTGGCAACGTTTCGGTAGGCGCCTTTTGTCTGTCTGATCAACCGCTCGGATCAAAGTAAGCACAGAAATTGCTCAGGCTTTATTTGGACCAGCACTTCCATGATCAGGTAGGCTACAGCTTAATGCATGTGCAGTATTTCTACAGTAGTCATTAGGGTTATATGGTCAATTTTATTATAAACCACACTCTCATACTCTATTAGTAAAAGCTCCACTTTCCATCCGCCGAGATATTTAAACAAATTTAGTGTTTTAGGATCAAAATATCCTCTCAATTCAAAATACCGGCTATTTCTATTCAATGACTGCCCAAATACAAGTTTCATATTTGAAATAATATCAAGCAATTTAATGGCCCAAGTATCTAAGTAAGACTAAATATGGTGCTTAGATACAAACCTATTACTGGTATGTTTACCATTATCTTTAAGGTGACACGATTTTATGTCCAAAGTCAACGAGTAGGGTATATTAGCTCAATTAAAAACTGGAACTTAACTACGAGCTTAACATGAATATAATTTGAATAGTAAATTAAAGTGAACAAATTTAATAATTTTAAATCAGCACAACTCTCATTCAAAATGTAGATGCAATATGATCCAAGTTATGACTTTCCTTACTTAATTTACTGCGGCCTTGGTCTTACTCAAAGCACTCTCAAGCAATGGTCTTAAACTCTTGGTCTTTATCTTGATCTTGATTTCACTTGATCTGTTGCTCTTTTCGAGACTCCAAATTCTAGTTATGTGATAAACAACCAAACCCAAATAAATCCAAGGAACTAAAAAATCCAAATAAATAAAAACAAACTCAATATAATTTTTATTATGATCCAGATGGTGACGTGAGACAAGGTGAAGTGAGTATGAGATGTAGATGGGGCCAAACTTAGTGTGAGTGAAAGGAAATGGTATGGAGAAAATCTACCAAAAAAGATATCAAGGAAGGTTCAGTAAGGATGAAGGAATATTCACGGAAAACATTCCACCCCGTATTTGAATGTGGTTACGAATAGCTGATCGAAGAATACTATTGCCTAAATATTAACTTAATGACTTTATTATTATTTTATATTTATTAACGAAGTTTCATGAGTTAAGTGGGACCTACAGACAGATGTGAGGGTCTATATGCGATAGGTATAATTTTAATTAGCCATACTAATATTATATTTCACATTTCTAGGATGTTCATAACATATTATTATTTGAGGTTTAATTGCCAATTAACTGAATGATTAATTTAATAATTATCTAAAGTGTAGGATTATCTATTTAATCAATTGCTATTTAATGGTTAACTTTAGTTATACCACTATTTACTAACAAACCACATGTGATAATTAATCCTAGGGTTTACATGCATTTGGACGAAATGCAAGTCTTAACTTAGTATGGGTGTTACTAGACTTCATATTACTGCTTACTCATATGGTGGTGGTTATTTCAATTACAGTCTAATTAATCAGTACCATTACCATGCAGTTTGTCAAATTATAGTTTAGCAAAAAAATACATTTAATGACCAATGACTCCGAGGTTATTGTGATATTTAATTATATTTTATTAGACGTACCAAGTTATATTTCAACATGATCTTTAATTAAAGATGTTCTTTGAATTAAATGTGTTGGAATTTTAATTATCCTTAGTTATTGTCTAGCATAATTTAATTTCAATTAAAATCTATTTATGTGGGGCCGAGCTTGTTATATAGCATTATATTTTAATATCATTTTAATTAAATATACAAGTTAAAATTTAAGTGCTAGCAGTACGCTAATATCTTTTATATCATTTATGCAAAAGTTATACAGTGTCTTCAACTGACATAAGAGTTTCAATGACAATATTGGTGAAGACACAACTGACCTCCAATTCTAACTAACTTTTCTCTAAGGAATATCTTTAATTAAAGTGGGATCTCCAAATAAAATACTAAATATCTTTAAAGAATATCTCATTATATTTCAAGGTAATCTTTAATTAATCCCTATATTTCCAGTTTAATATTAGCAACATACTATTCCAATTAATTTCATTAATTTTCATTTTAAAAGGGCCATTATGATAATTGGAATATACAATTAATTTATACTTCACATGGCTTAATCCTACACCGATTGTTTCTAGCCATTAATTAACCTGCTAAACTCTATTGGCATGCAACCTCCTAATTATTTTGGATTTATTTCCATTATTTTCTAATTGGAAAATGTAATTTAAACAATGACATGTGGGCCATGAACAGTGTTGGCCCACATGCCATATACGCACATAGAGAGATATAGAGGAATACAGACAGAGAAAAAAACCAAACAGAATAGAGTACGGAGCTGAAAATAGGGGAGGGTTGTGCATGGCAAAGGCGGGCTTGCTGACAGCTGGTGTCCACGGTGGGGCGACACTGACCTAGAAAGCAAAGTGCCGGAGGTAAGATGGAGCTAGGGGAGGTGGGGCCATGGCTCGGGGGCGGAGCAGAGGTGGGCGATGGCAGCTCGTGATGGCCAGAGTTGTGTGCCAAACAAGGTGGCGATGCTGGGGAGAAGGAAAAGGAGAAATAGGAGGTGCATGAGCTTCACAGTGTTGAGAGCTCACCTCCATGGTCAGTGGTGGTAGAGAGGAGCCGAGAAGGGCCAACGACGTGAGCCGAAGGCGGCACGGTGAGGTCGTCTTTAGTGGCTCACTGGAGGAAGGGAATTGAGGAAGCGATGCTAGGGTTAGGTTGAGTAGGTAGCGAGGATGCTTCAAGAGCAATGAATAAGGCTGGAGCTTGGCGTGGAGAGGATCGCATTGCTGGTGGCTATTTTGGTTGGAGTGTGGCGTCAGTAGGTTCTTGTGGGGGATCATGAAATTAATCATTGGGAAATGAACGCCACGGTTGGGAGTACGTTTTGATGCTAGGAGTTGAGAAGGAGTGTCATCGAGTTGGCCAAAATGGCTAAATGAAGGTGGAGGCCAAACGGAGCTTCAGGCATGAGCTTGTTTGGACCAAAATGGTGATAGAGGAGGGGTGCCATGAGGGTGAGAGCCAAGCAAAGAGGCTAGAGGAGCTTCTGCCGTCTGGTGGACAGACGGTAGCGCCGACGAGGCAACACGCGGTGAGGCCGCTGACAATAGGCAGCCTACCACCCGGTAAGAGGACGGCAGGCAAGCCTCCTCTAACTTTTTGTTTAATATTTTTTGAAATTTTAATTAAATTAAATGAGCTCAAAAACTGATGAAAATTAATATACAATCTCCTGACATAACGTGCTTGATAGTGTAATTTTTGGGTAATTTTATCCACTGTGAATATTGCTAAAAATTCATACAATTTTGAAATTTGTATGATTTTTATATATATCAAATAAGCTCTAAAAATTACAAAATTTTATGTGAAACCTTTCAACATAATCATAGTTATTGTGTAAATTTTTGGAAATTTTATGTGATCCAAATTTACCACGTTTATCCAGATTAATCTAATCGTGAATTTATGGCTGATGAATTTAATTCGTGATTAAATTAACCCAAATAAACATGATAAATTCAGAGCACATAAAATTTATAAAAAAAATTGCATAATAACTATGACTATGTCGGGAGGCTTCGTATGAAATTTCGTAAATTGTGAAGCTTGTTTGCTATATTGAAAATTTTATAAATTTTTAGCAATATTAGCAATGGATAAATTTTTCAGAAATTACACTGCGAGGTACGTTGTGTTGGGAGGCTGGACATAAATTTTTGTAATTTTTTGAGCTCATTTGATATATTTAAAAATTCAAACAAATACTAAACGTAAAAAATTATGATAGGTAATTAAGCCGGCTAATCACCTATCGCCCCGCACCAGATGGCAGGCTTGCCTGCCGTCCCCCACTGGGCGGCAGGCTGCCTGTCGTCTGTTGGTGGGGCGGCAGGCGTCTACCACAAGCAGCCTCACCACGTGTCGTCTCGCCGACTCTATCGTCCGGCTACCAGACGATAGAAATACTATTTTTATAAATATAGTACATATACAGCTAGTTTTATAAATACAGTCCGCAACAATATCAATCTGGCTTTAACTCAGAATCTCTAAGTCGTAGCATCGGATTCCGCCTATTTCGCCGTATTCCCGCGCCTCGGCGTTATCCCGGCCGTGGCGCGCGGTGCATGCACCCTCGGTCGTACGCACGTACCTCACTGACTACACAACGTGACGACATGGCCAGATTCGCGTCCAAACGTGTAGATTTCAATATCTACCTACACATGTATATGTGCAGCTAGCTAGGCGTCCTATTTATGCTGAATAAAAATGCATGAAATTTATGCATAAAACTGCGACATCGTCGACGATCACACGCCATGTTTGTCAAAACTCAGTGGCTAGATATATACGCGTCGAAGTGGTAACGAAGAAGTGGTGGTTTTGTAGCTTAGTGTAGCTAGAAAAAGCATCAATACGTGCAATGCACATATTCTTCTATGACTTTGGATAGGATTAAATAAACACAAGATTCTCACATGCATATATTTGCATGTAGCTAGCTAGCATAGGATTCCCCGAGAAGAGAGCCTGCAAGCTGCAAGTGACGTTATACATGCATGATCGATACAGCAACAACATGCATGAACGCTGCCTCGATCGATCGTAGTGGTACGTTGAAATGGGAAAGGGAATCAAAGACACTTTTAGCCCTGTTTTACATTCTATTTATAAAAATAGCATTATGTCGATCGTATGACAAAAATATCATTTTTGCCATCGGGCGGCAGTAGGGCTGAAAACGAAAACGGTAGTTCTCGATTACCGAACATCGTTTTCGAAAAATTACCGATTTTTTCTTCTAAACGGAAACGGTTTAACGATAAAGCGGAAACGAGCGGATAAACGAAACGAAACGAACAGAAAAACATAAAAACCGATAACGAAAACAAAACGATTTAGCTCTCTTCCGATCGTTTTGAAAAATACCATATTTACCCGATAAAATACCGTCGGTAATTACGAAAACCGCCCATCCTCATGTCCGCTGGGACCGCAGCCCTTAGTCCCCATTGGCCATTTCCGTCTGCTGTCTCGGCCAGACCTCCACTCGGCCAGACGCCCAGGGTCCTCCACTCGAAATGTGCGATTTTCCCCCTCCCCTCCACCTCTCCTTTCACTCCCCCTCGATTCGTGGCCGTTTCGTGCGATTGGGAGCGGGGCTCCGTCGATCCGCCGGCGGATTCGAGTTCTCATCCGCCGGATTTCGTCTCCGTGCCGCTCGGGGGGTTTTGGGGGTGGGGAGTGCTATGCTCGGGGGACCTCGCTTGGGGGTGTCCGGGTGTGTTGAACCAAGCATCATCTATTTTGATTGGATGATGAAATCTGAATGTTTTTGTAATCCTGAAATGAAAATGATGCCATGCGTAGTTATGAGATTATTGTAATCCTGGTTTGGTTCTATGTGTTTCATCAGTTCATGTCTGTCTGACATTGTTGGGTTGTATCTATACTAGTCATCGCGAACTTCAGGTTCGTAGATTTCCTTGCTTGATTAATAAACGCCCATTTGTTTGGAGTAGTAATGGCCATCATTTGATCAATCATGTCCAGTGTTATGAGTTGTTTTGTTCAGTATAACATGTGCATTTCCTAAAGCTTACTACTGATTTGCTAGATGACAGATATTATATTTGTTTATGATACTGCATTTTGCAGTTTTCAATAGGAACAGGCTATCAACTTGCAAAAATCTGCTCTACCTAACCTAGCCATCCGCAACCAACTGTAGGTGTAGTTGCCATGGATTGCTATGAAACTGTAATGCCCCTCAATGTTTGATTTGACAGATGAAAGTATGAGCTGCGATTTTCTAAGATGGTGTGATATAGTGGGTTCAAGCCAGATTCTTAGGTTTAGTTCAATTATTTTAAGCATTTGTTTTACTAGCTGAACGCTAGCCTTTTGTTTAACTCATAAGTCTTCTCTTCTATCATTGTTGCAAAGTAGGCCTTGACCTGGTAGTACAGAGCCATTTGCAAACTACTGAAATGCTCTCATAATATATGCTCCAAGTTGTTCAGGTAAAATATGACAATATCTTATTTTAGCTATCGCTTTCATGATTTTCGATCGTTATCGATGCACTTTTGATCGAATAGTTTCGTTTCCGAATTTACCGGAATATCGATGTCGTTCTCGTTTCCGACAATATCGTATCGATTTCTTTTTCGAGAAAATAACGTGAAACTGAAAGTGATTTGACCTCCTACCGATCGTTTCCGACCATTTTCAGCCCTAGACGACGCGCGTGGTGGCGCGCAAGCGGCGACACTCACCACCACGGCGGGCCACTGTCGTCCGACCACCAAGCGACGGTGTAGGCTAATTATCTCTCTAATTTGTTTCCTATTTAGTATTTGTTTGAATTTTTAAATATATCAAATGATCTCAAAAAATTATAAAATTTTATGTATAGCCTTCCAACACAATGTTCCTCATAGTACAATTTTTGGAGAATTTTATCCATAGTGAATGTTGTTCAAACATTCATACAATTTTGATATTTTTACGAGTTTTTACATATAGCAAATGAGCTCCAAAAATTATGAAATTTTATGTGCAGCCTCTTGATGCCGTCCGCACCATCTGCACAGACTACCGCTTCCCATCGTTTATCTTTCGCTGTACATTCAGGAGGTATGAGATTTGCATTGTACATCCGGAATATTTGTTGTGAATAATTTCATTTCATCTTGCAGCCTCCAATTCAACATGGGGTGACGACAAGTTCACTGATGATGACACGGGCTTCACAGATACTTCTAGAGAGCAGTACACGGCACCAGGGTTTGCATCATACGCAAGGCAAGGCTCAGCGTTCTCGACATACCCAGGGTTTAGACATTTTGGTGGGCAGAGCTCCTCCGCTTCGCTGCCACATCGTACGATCAGGGCGAGATCTCGTTTGCACCACAAGGGGGATTTCTAGAGTCCTTCATACACGATATTATTGTGGGCGGCTCGCAGTTCGGCACGTTTTAGCTGGACGACTTCGACCCTTACCGAATCCAGCGTACTGTATATTAGCCTACTGGACCATCGCCGGTCGTTGAGAAGACAGAACGGTCTCCATACCTCCTCTGACCCTGATACGCAACCTCCAGACCGTCTGACGTACTCAACGGGACATGCTCGTGCGCTACGGAAGATAAGACCACGTACGGGCAGGCAAGTGAGGTGAGAAGATAGTAGTGGCTCAGAAGAGTGAGCCATATCGCATCCTATGATGCATTTTTGTAGTAATTTAATTAATTTTAATCACACAAATTCATAATGTATCAAATTATAAAAAACATGACATATTTGTTAAATTCTTGGTTAAATTAATCCGAATAATGTGGCTAATTCGGACCGTATGAAATTCCCAAAATATTACATAATAACTATTACTGCATCGGGAGGTTTCACATAAAATTTCGTAATTTTTAGAGCTCATTTACTATATATAAAAACTCATAAAAATATCAAAATTATATGAATTTTTGAGCAACATTTGTTATGGATAAAATTCCCCAAAAATTGCACCGCAAGGATTGTTGTGTCCGAAGGTTGTACATAAATTTTCGTAATTTTTTAAGCTCATTTGATATATTTACAAATTCAAATAAATACTAAACAGAAAAAATTAGGCAGATAATTAGACCGGCTTACCTGCCGCCTAGTGGCTGGGCGACAAGCGCCTGTCGTCGATGACAGCGCCACGCGTCACCTCTTGAGCGCTGCCACCTGGTCTACCGATGGTAAAAATAATATTTTTTGCCAATACATCTTATATACTATTATTTTTGTAAATACGATATGAAATAGCACCATAACTGTCTTTAATTCGAAGAGGTAGTAGCTGCAGAAGAATGCATGTTTTTTGTGAGACTAGAATGCATGGGTTCATTCAGCTTGCTACGGCTACGTCTAGCTACTACTATTCTTTTGGGGAAGTGTGTTCGTACGTATAGCTACTACTATTCTTTTGGTTTTCTAGATAGACACTTGTATGAGTATTAAGCTTTTTTTTTTTCTTTCTTCCATTTCATCAAAAAGCTAATATGGTATAGACCAAGTATCAAATAAATTAGATTGTTGAGAGTGGCCTAAGTAGTTCATCGGTTACCTGGTAGTTTTGACTAAATCATGCATAATAAGATAAATCATGATTTACATAAAAATGTGACCGAAATACCCTTCAATAGTATCTTAGACACGAGCAACAAGGCAATGCAAATGCAAAGAGATGTGTAGAGTTATAGGGTTAGATTGGGAAAACATGAACTGAAAATCTCAATGTTTTATGTACTTGTTGCGGAAGAAATCTTGATAATAAACAATGCCAGGTATTCCGTAACGGTGAGAGTCAGGGTTATAGCCAAGTTTTCTCATCCGGTGTCATAAGACATCAGGTCCATTTTTTTTATCAAGATTAGTATTTTTAGTCCATATGTGAAATCCCTAGTTTAAACTCGATGCACCTGGACTATTCCTTGAAGCCTAACAAATGGAGCACTAGCAGCCTAAATTCTCAGTAGTTAGCAGTAATTCACGAGAAGCCTCCGTTATCCCTTTGCCTATGAGGCAACTGCAGCAAACCGAGACAGCCCTTGAGATAGCCCAAGAGGAGGATTGCAACAGGCCACGACATACATTTGATCGATCCCTAAGTGTGTCACCTCGCAGCAGCCCTCGACGCCCATTCATCTCACACGGTCGACTAGGATACACGCACCACATCGGCCGCACAGTCGCACGCAGCCAGGCAATGACTGCTCACTAGAGGACAGGAGAAATTGGCGCCACTGGTTGTCCTCACCTGCCATCTCGCCGCTGTGCTACCTAGTCTTTGTTGCCTCGTGGCCTTGCCGACCGAAGGAAGCTTAGGCTCACTCGATCAGTATGTATTTTACTCTAAATTTATCTTAATTTTTTCACATTGTTTCAAGAACATGGGCTAAATTTGTGAGTTACGGTTTCAATATAATAATTGTTGATTGATATTGTTGAAGTGTAGGGTTAAGACTTAGAGTTTCAATTTAAATTTTTGGAATAGCGGCATAGCTTGTTGCAAATCAGAGATAAAATTATAGTATTTAACTGCAATATCAAGCAAGTAAGCCACCAAGTGATTTTTTTCTACTATATTGTTCTTGAACTATTGAACATACAAATATCTAATTGACGTTTTCAATTAATTGGTGATTATTTCATGAATAATATACTTATTTGCTACGTGGAGAAACAAAATTTGAAGAAAATTACAAACGATATTTTGGTTTGTTGCTTTATGATCTGGAAAGGACGTAAATACTAAAAAGTGATGCATTTACTTATATTTGATCATTCTACTATTTTTACGTGAAAATTTTAAATAATTTTGTTCTCTTTTTATAGGCCATTGAGGTCGGATGATATATTTTAGCAATATTAACAACTTTTGTCTATAATTTCGACCTTAATTTCTTCAATTTGCTGCAACTAACAAATATTATTACTAGACTTCTTCATTTTTGTAAGCATTTCGATAACTACTTCTTTATTACTATACATTGTCATTAGTTATATTGAAGTATTGATGCTAAAAATTAGCTGACACGTTAACACATTACTAGTAGCACAATATTACTTTGAAATTATATATATGTTATTATATGTATGATAAAATAGTAAATTTCAGTCATTTTTATTCTAGTTTCACCCTTCGTAAGAGCACTGTGCTACTATTTAGTTTTTGTTTTCTTGAAAGTTGAAAGTAGCATAGAACTGCTCCGATTGTTTGGCTCTTTTATGCAATCCCCATGAGGATGCATGGTTGCAAGGGCAGATCTAGGATTTAGAATTGAGGGGTTCAAACAATCTATATAATATAATTACATTTGATGAGAGAGATCAAATAGCACTAAAACAATAAGCTTTTTTAAAATATAATAAACTATAATGCAAAGTGGACGATCATATTTCATGATCAGGGTTCCATGGAACCCTACGATTTCTGTGCTGCATGCCGTGTGCTCCCATCATTCTGAGCTAGGGCGTCCACGTACGCAGTTCAAAGCGGACGGCAGCTGAATGCTCCGGCCCGGCCGGCCGGCCGGCAGCTAGTAGCTGACGTTGCCGCTACATGTAATGCTACTACTAGTATTTTTATCTGTTCCATCAATACTGTAACCTGCATGGCACAGGCAGAGCTTACACATGTACGCAGTGTAGACACACAGTTTTCTGATTTCATATTTCCCAACACGAACTACTGCAGATTCTCCATGTCATTTCTAACTCCGATGTGGATAAGTGCTGCTGGAGACGAGTACGTAACCTAGGTGGCATGCAGGTCATGGTTTTGCGTATGCATGGCCCTGATCTATCCACGTGGTGGATGGTGTGCGTGCGTGGTTGATCTAGCTGCTGAAACGTGCGGATAATGCAGCTAGACATCGATACCTCCGAGTGCATGCATCACCTGATGACCGGCCATGTCTGGAAGGCAGCTGCTGCTGGTCACTAGCCAGCCATATCTGTAAGGCAGCAGCTGCTGGTCACTAGCCAGCCAGTTTTGTTTTCTCACCCCTTTCTTCGTCATCTTAATTTGAAAGCTCTCTATTTGCAAGATATCATCGATATGTCTGACTATATGCATCACCTGGTTACCCGTATTTGTACGCCAGCCAGTTTTGTTTTTCACCCCGTCTTCATCGTCTTAATTTGGATTATGGGCGGACCCAGGGCCCGGCGACCCTGGCCCCCTGCCCGGGCTCATCTCCGGCACCTCGGTGACCTCGGGGTGGACGTCCTGGAGGAAGCTCATGTCCGGGTCGGCGTCACGGTGGAACAGCGGGGCAGTTGCCGGGTGGAAGCTTAGCGCCATGGATATTGGGGCGTGGTTGGCAGCTCTCGCTTTGCTAAATCCTAATGCTGCTCCTCTGCGCGCTGCTGGTTTCTCGCTGCAGAGCTCAACCGCTTGGGCACAAGAGAGAGTTAAGAGGCGGCGGAGGAGTAGGAGGCTCAGATTGCTAATTAAGGTCTTAACACAGGCAAGCGCAGTTATTAGTGGTGGTCTTAACAATTGCTTCGCAGTAACTTCCCCTAAAAATGGGTAGGCGGCGCCCCACTCCTTCCTAGTTAACCCCACTCCACTCCTTCCTACCATGTATCATTGATTTCTAAACCATAATAGAGTTTTATTGCCTTTATTGTTTATTTATATAATTTATTTCCAGTTTGTTAGCTTTTCCTGTTTCGACTTTGAGTCATGCTACCATCCATACCGAATCCCACCTGCTTAGTTTACAACTAACATTTCGAACTGTAGATTGCTTTTGTAGTATTCTAAACTTGTGTTTTATTGTTACTCCCGTGGTCTTTTAAATGACATTGAAATGAAGAGGTAGTATTCTCTAAGCTGCTGCCGTGAATTATAGGGGCACGGGGACATAACGTAGTAGCGCTAGTAAATGCGCGACGACGAAGCGGCGGCGCCGCCGGCGGCGGAGCTCCCAATCTCCAAAGGCCCAGAGTCTGTTCTTCGCCCAGGCTCGTTAAATTCTCTGGATCCGCCACTGCCAAAATTTGGAAGCTCTTATTTCAAACGTATCATCGCCCACTACTACAGAAAGTCTAATACTAGACGGCCAATCACAGACGATTTTATCAAACCGTCTGTGATTGACACTAACACAGACGGTTTTAATTTGGACACCGTGCGTGTTAGTGGCGTCGGATAAACGAGTATCACTGCAGCGGTTTTTATTAAAACCGTCTATGTTGTGTAGACTATCACGCAGCGGTTGTTGTTAAGAACCGTCGTTAATGTTCCTGACGGTTTTTAACAAGATCCGCTCTGTGATGTCCCTTTGTCTGTCATATTTTGTTCATGATCGAGGTTAATATATAAGTACACATTGCTTCTAATAACTTAACTACGTAACTATCGAGACAAGAGATCACAAATTAAAGGCAAATTTATTAGTTTCAATTAGATGCAAATTTACTACAAAAGTCGCATTGTAAAGAGTTTCCAGATTGTAATCTTTTGGGCTTCAGACGCTTCTTCTTTGACTTTGGGACTTGGAGGATCGCCACCGACTTCTCGAACGCCGTTAAGATTGTCCTTGTCCTCAAGCACTTCCTCCTCCGGCTGGGCAAATAATCGTGAGCATAGCCCATAATGTCGTAGAGGTATGCATGGGCGATTCTCGAATCGCCGTTTCGCTGATCGGCAAGGCTATCCATCGCTCTCCAATGCGTGTAGAGCTTCTTCCGCTGCGCACATTGTGGAGAAGAACCGGGGTAAGGGCTATTTCCCTTTCTTGAGAGGCGCGAGACGCCTCCGTCGACGGTGGATGATCGGTCGAGCCGACGGATGCAAGAAAGTCGGGAAGGAGAGCGAGCGCAGTGAGAAGTCGCTCCAGATGCAAATTGCTGGCCGCTGTGTAAGGTTCGGCGAACAATTCTTGATGAACAGATGAGAGGAAGGAGATGATCACAAGAATAGTAGAAGCCATATTGTACGTACGTAGAAGAGACCTGGATTAGGCGCGCATATTTAACCTTTAGCACAGACGGTTCGTATACCCAAACATTAATGATATAGACGCTTCGTATAACGATCGAGAGACGTTAATTAGACGATCGAAACACGAAGCGTTCTGGCAATCGAAACACGAAGCGTTCTAGCAATGGAAACACGCGCGAAGCGTTCTGGCATGAAGCTTATGACAGACGGTTTTTTATGAAAAACCGTCTGTGATAATATTTATCACAGACGGTTTTAATAAAAATCGTCTGTGATAAGCTGGTTATCACAGACGGTGTTTTATAAAAAACCGTCTGTGATAAAAAATAGATGGTTAAAAACCGTCTGTGATAATGACTAAGGCATTTATTGCGCTGCTTAGACCGCATATGTCTTCATTTCGATCCAGATCTAGCCACTGCTGCGCACTTTTTCACTCGGGAGGAAGCTAGGCGATTTCAGGCCAATTAATTTGGTGGGAAGAGGCAGAGATTGAGCTTTGAATTAAGATTCAGACTTTCTTGGTTGCTGTAGATATGGTTAGTAATGAAATTTATTTTTTCTTTAATTGCATTACAATTTAGTTCTAAGTAATCCATGAGTGGTTATTGAAGATGGTTAATTTGCAAAATTGTTGGTTATATAATAGCTGTTGTGTTTGTAATATGAATTGAGCTAGCAAATTAAGGGCCTGTTTGGTTGGGAGCCTCACTTTGCCCAACTTTTTGTGGCATAGTGTGGCATGCCAAACTTTTTGTGGCTAACAATTTGTTCGCCACAAATGTGGCAAACTTTGGCACAAAATGAGTCTATGACAAGTGGTCAGGCGACTAAGAAAGTATGGCACGCCATGATTTTGGCTACGAGCCAAACACTAGCTTCATTTGGTCAAACTTGCCTAAGGTAAGTGTGGCATCCTTAGGCTTCAAACCAAACAGGCCCTAAGTCTCAATATAATAAATGTGGCGGTATATATGTAGTTATAATTAGTTAATCTAGATTTTAATACTAAGTTGTTATATATGTACGTAACGTAGGACCGAAGCTGGATGTATGCCGTGAGCCGTGTGAGTGAAGAGTACATTAATGGCGTTTCTGCTTTTATAAGAGCCGCCGAGGAGGATATGTTGAATAAGAGGGTGGAATATATGTGCTGTCCATGCACTGACTGCGAGAATTTGAAGATATTTAAGAACCGAGGACAAATTGAAGCGCACTTGAGTCGGAGGGGTTTCAAAAAGGATTATACGTGTTGGATCAGTCATGGCGAAGTGAATGATCAAATGCCGCCGGATGACATCGCGGTGAAGTGAATGATATGCCCCGGATGACATCGTCGGTGAAGTGAATGACATGCCGCACGGTGATGTCGATTGTGGCTCGGATTCGGATAGGTTGCACGATGATAACTGGATCGGATGCTTCACGATGTAGAAGAGAACTATGATAAGAGAGAGTATGTTAAATTCCGTGGCTTGATGGAGGACTCGAGAGAAACCTTTGTACACGGGCTGCAAGTACACGAGGTTGTCGGCCGTGCTTGAACTGTTGAAATTGAAGGCAAGCAATGGTTGGTCCGACAAGAGTTTCACGCGCTGCTAGGTCTTTTAGCGGACATGCTTCCGAGGGAAATGAGTTGCCTAAAACTACGTATAAAGCCAAGAAGGTTCTTTGTCCGTTGGGAATGGAAGTAGAAAGAATACATGCATGCCCGAATGACTGTATCCTCTACCGTAAAGAGTATGCAAACATGCATGTATGTCCGGTGTGCAACGCATCCTGCTAAGGTGGCATGGTATTTTCCTATAATTCCCTGTTTGAAAAGGTTTTTTGCAAATCCAAAGGAGGTAAAACTGCTGCGTTGGCACTCGGAGGAGCGCAAGAAGGATGGAATGCTAAGACACCTTGCTGATTCCGCGCAGTGGAGAAACATCGATAGGAGTTTTGCAGAGTTCGGTGCAGAACCAAGGAATATAAGGTTTGGACTGAGTACAGATGGAATGAATCCTTTTAGTAGCATGAGCAGCCGACATAGCACATGGCCCATGACTCTCTGCATCTATAACCTTCCTCCTTGGTTGTGTATGAAGCGAAAGTACATTTTCTTTGTCGATACTTATCCAAGGGCCAAAACAACACAGGAATGATATCGATGTGTTCCTAGCACCGTTGGTGGAAGATCTAAAAGCATCTTGTGGAACGAAGGGTACAGGTATGGGATGCGTACAACCGAGAGAACTTCACTCTGCGCTCCTTATTATTCTGCACCATAAATGATTATCCTGCTCTTGGTAACCTATCGAGCCATAGTACAAAAGGTGCCAAAGCTTGTACTCACTGTTTAGATGGTACCGAGAGTGTGTGGCTGAGACACTCACGCAAAACCGTCTACATGCGTCACCGCCGGTTCCTTCGGAGGGCTCACCCATACCGCAAGATGAAGAAACAATTTGACGGAGAGAAGGAAGACGGTTCAGCTCCAAGGCATTTAAGGGGACACGAGATTTATGATATAGTTAAGGATTTAGATGTTGTCTTCGGAAAGGGACGTAAATTGAGGGCTCATAAAAAGAACACCTGGAAGAAGAGATGAATATTTTGGAACTTACCTTATTGGGAGTATCTAGATGTTCGGCATTGCATCGACGTCATGCACGTAGAAAAGAATGTGTGCGACAGCTTGATTGGTCTCTTACTGAACATCCGTGATAAAACAAGGGACGGTGTCAACGCACGGCTTGACTTGGTTGACATGGACATCAGGCCTGAGTTAGCACCGACAAGCACTGATAATGGACGAACGTACCTTCCCCCTGCGTGTTACACTCTGTCCAAGGCTGAGAAAACAGAACTGTGCGAGTGCTTGCATGGTGTCAAAGTTCCGTCTGGTTACTCCGGCAACGTGAAGAAACTTGTTTCGATGCAAGATTTGAAGTTAAATGGCATGAAGTCTCATGATTGTCATGTCTTGATGACACAGATGCTCCCTATTGCAATTAGAAATATTTTACCGATCAAAGTCCGAGAGACAATCATGAGGCTATGTTATTTCTTTAACACAATTGCTCGTAAGGTCATCGATCCCGAAGGACTAGATGCTCTGCAGACGAGGTGGTGATGACTCTATGTCACCTTGAAATGTATTTCCCTCCTTCATTTTTTTATATCATGGTCCATCTCATTGTTCACGTTGTGTGGGAGATAAAATGTGCGGCCCGTATTCCTACGTAGCATGTACCCATTTGAGAGGTTCATGGGAATTCTCAAGTCCTACGACGAATCGTTCTCACGGAGGGCACATCGTCGAAGGTTATGCAAGCGAATAGGTCATTGAGTTTTGTGTCGATTATATGGCTCAGATTCAACCGATAGGTGTCCCTCAATCTCATCATGAGGAGAGGCTGAAGGGTCTCGGAACTATCGGAAGGAAAGCAATCACTCCAGATATGGACACGTATACTGAAGCCCATTTCACGGTGTTGCAACACATGACTGAAGTGGTGCCTTATGTGAACCAGCACAAGGATGTGTTTCGGCAACAGAATCCAGAGCGGCCGGATGTTTAGATCATGAGACAACACAACCGTTGGTTCAACCAATGGTTGAAGGAGCAAATCGCTAGGAGCTCGCCGAGTGAGACGCTGACATGGTTGGTAAAAGGGCCGACATTTATAGTTGTGACATGGCAAGGATATGACATAAATGGGTACACATTCTATACGCAGTCTCAGGATGTCAAGAGCACTAACCAGAACAGTGGTGTCCGCATAGATGCATTCAGTACCGATGGATTGAGAAACTCGTACTATGGCTTCATAGAAGAGATTTGGGAGCTCGACTATGTGGTTTTCAAGATCCCCTTATTTTGCTGCCATTGGGTGCATCTCCCACAGGTGAAGGTTGACAAGTACGGTGTCACGACCGTGGACCTCCAACGTGTCGGGTACAAAGATGAACCATTCGTACTCGCCAATCAAGTTGTTCAAGTTTTCTATGTAACCGACCCGGCAAATAAGAAACGTCATATAGTTCTTCATGGAAAAAGGAGAATTGTCGGAGTGGAGAATGTAGTAGACGAGGAGGAATACAATCAATTTGACGAGTTATCTCCTTTTGGAAATGGCATAAGGGTCGACGATGAACAACATGACGAAACTAGTTACGTACGCATTGATCATGATGAAAGGCTAATTTTTAAAGGAAATAATTAAGCAAGTACAATAAGAATGTATATGTGAAAATATGTGACAATTTTGAGATGTATATGTGAAAATATGTGATGTAGTCAATTTTGAGATGTATATGTGAAAATGTGTGACAAAATGTATATGTGAAAATGTATATGTGTATTGGCTTTTATGTATATGTGATGTATACGTGTGATGTACATGTGATGGTTGATATGAATGCAGTGGTTGGTGTTGTATATGAATGCATTTGTGTGGTGGTGGATATGAATGCAGTTGTGGTTATTGGTGTTGTCTTAATAACTACGATCAAAGGTTTATCACAACGGTTCTGAACTTAGAATCTGCTCGTGATATCAATATCATAGACGATTCTAAGTTTAAAACCGTCGTGATAGTATAACTATCACTGACGGTTATAAACTTAGAACCGTTCTAAGTTCGTAACTCGTGATAACCTCCTATATATACCCTCCGGCTAGGGTTTTCCTGTGCGCTGTGCGCTTATTCGATCTAGATCTAATTAAATCCCGAGCCCGTCGTCGCCTCCACCTCCCGAACCTCCTCGCCGCCTCCCCCCCTCGGCCGCCTCCCCGAGCCTCCCCGAGCCCCTCGCCGAGCCCGCCGCCGCCGCCTCCCGAGCCCTCGCCGAGCCGTCGCCGCCGCCTCCCGAGCCCCTCGCGAGCCCTCGCCGAGCCCATCGCCGCCGCCTCCCGAGCCCCTCGCGAGCCCTCGCCGCCGGCCACCGAGCCCCTCGCCACCTCTCGATTCGAAATGCGCATTGTGAGCACTTTCGTGATGGACTAGGGTTTTGAGTATTGTGATGTGATGGACTATGGTTTGAGCATTGTGAGCATTGGACTAATTAGTTTGCTATTTGGTACATATTACATTGGTACATTGTGAGCATTGCTATTTGGTACATTGCGCAGAGCTTAATTAGTTTGCTATTTGGTACATATTACATTGGTACATTGTTTTGCAGTAGTTTCAGTTTGCTATTTGGTACATTGTTTACTGCAGAGCTTAATTAGTTTGCTATTTGGTACATACTACATTGGTATATTGTTTATCGCAGTAGCTTAATTAGTTTGCTATTTGGTACATATTATATTGGTACATTGTTTATCGCAGAGCTTAATCAGTTTGCTATTTGGTACATTGTTTATCGCAGTAGCTTAATTAGTTTGCTATTTGGTACATACTACATTGGTACATTGTTTATGCAGTAGCTTAATTAGTTTGCTATTTGGTACATATTACATTGGTATATTGTTTATCGCAGTAGCTTAGTTTAATTTGCTATTTGGTACATACTACATTGGTACATTGTTTATTGTAGTAGCTTAATTAGTTTGCTATTTGGTACATATTACATTGGTACATTGTTTACTGCAGTAGCTTAGTTTAATTTGCTATTTGGTACATACTACATTGGTACATTGTTTACTCGCAGTTGCTTAGTTTACATTGGTACATATTACATTGCTTGTTGTGTTAGTATATAGTATATAGTATAGGCACATAACCCCTCTCTCTGTCCACATCACCCTCCCTCTCCCCTTCCTCTACTCCTCTCCTCTCTTCCTAACATTGAGCATCATGTTCCACTCTTCTTGCTTCCTCATCTTATCATGTTTCACTTTTCTTGCTTCCTCATTTAGTAGCGGCACGGCCAAGATTAATCTTGTGCAACCCAACAATTTGAGAGCACAAATTAACCAATCAAGGACCACTCTAGTGTATATGCCACATAGACCTTCAAGGGGCATGAAGTAAGTGACACACTCGAGTGTTCCCGTTCAATGAACCAGATACACTAGTTTGTGTCATGTTTCACTTTTCTTGCTTCCTCATTTAATAGCGGGACGACCAAGATTAATCTTGTGCAACCGTACAATTTGACAGCACAAATTAACCAATCAAGGACCACTCTAGTGTATATGCCACATAGACCTTCAAGGGGCATGAAGTAAGTGACACACTCGAGTGTTCCCGTTCAATGAACCGGATACACTAGTTTGTATCATTTGCTTCATAGAACTTTGTTTAGAGACCTTGTAGTAATAGTATATGCCAACTACTGCCGAGATGTGATGTCCACTCCCACAATCCTTCTTTTTCCTTCTTAAATTCAAGGCAATTTTATTACAAAAGTGCAAAAAAAAGACATTCCCACATTCTTCGTGAGCAGCCGACATAGCCGACTTCTTCGATGAGCGGCTATCCATCTGCTTCTTCCCACTTCTTTTCTTCATCTCTGGTCTCTGGATCACGTATGCCAGTAGCGATGATTCTGCACCGAATAATCTGGGAATGTCTTTTTTTTGCACTTTTGTAATAAAATTACCTTGAATTTTGCGGGAAAAACAAGGATTGTCGGAGTGGAGAATGTTGTGGATGAGGTTCCCAGATAAAGAAATCTTGCGCTTGTTGCAAAAGATACATGGACCATTTGGGTGGAAAGATGAACTGTTTCGTCAGGCGCATGACTGCCAATTCGAAGCATAGCATAGCATCCGAGGCACATCCGAGGTCCGCTTTGTGTCTTGAGGAATGCCAAGAGCTGGTCTTCAGATGGAGCATAGCATCGAGGCACATCAGAGGCTCTGCTGCTGTGTCTTGAGGAATGCCACATCCAAGACCGCTCTTGGCATTCCTCAAGACACAGAGCGCACCTCTGATGTGCCTCTGATGCTATGCTATGCTTCAAATTGGCAGTCATGTGCCTGACGAAACAGTTCATCTTTCCACCCAAATGCTCCATGTATCTAGCCAAAAAACAGCAAATGAAGCAAGTGACATACTCTAGTGTTCCCGTTTAATGAACCGGATACACTAGTTTAGGGACTTTGCTATTTGGTTTATAGTATTAGCAACTAAAGTAGGTGCTAAGATAGGCACATCACCCCTCTCTATGTCCATATCACCCCTCCCTTCTCCCCTCCTCTACTCCTCTCCTCTTTTCCAATTCAATATGATCACTTTCTCATCTTATCTTAATAGACCCACAAAATGAGCAACATGTCACCCGCGCATTCTTCAACATCATCGCCGAGGCATCCGCTCCAACATCAAGACGCCAAGGAAGAGGGCTATCAAGAAGCTGCGGGCCGACATTGCACCATCACATGCAGAACGATCCGGGGTCCCTATCCTTCCTCAAAAGCGGTAAACGATTCGAAGCTGGTCGAATAGTTGCACGAGAACGAATTGAGATCACATACAATTCATGGAAGAACGTGCTCGACACTCTAAACGTGAGTCGTGGACGAAATTTTGGCATCGCTCGAGTTCCCGTAAGAACACCTATACGTTGTGCAATGACAAACCTATCTAGCGGCATGCAAAGCATGGAAGAACTTCAAGAGCACGCTTGTCGAAATATGTGGTGACGGACGAAACGCCTTTTCATAAATACCCATTCCGGAACCACAATGGGAAGAGTTCAAGGCGATGAAGACGTCCAAGATTTCAAAAGTACAAGTCTGGCGCACAAGGCCCTCCAGCAAAAACACACACCCCCACGGACTTGGCACACTGGGTATGCGGGTAAAATCCCTTGATGGAGGAAGGAGGATGACTGGCGGCTGCACAAGACATCGCCCGCCATTTTCCAATATCCGGATGACCGCGCTCGAAATTGGATTAGAGCAAGGTCATCTACAACGACATCGGGACGCGTCTCCTTTCAAAACCTGCGCACCAGCAAGTGTCCTAGCGCACCGTAAGATATCGATAGAACTACGTAGCTTGTAATTACTCCACAACATCGCATTTAATTGAAATGACATTTTGTGCTCTTGCAGAAGAGTGAGTTTTGAATCTACAGGATGATTCCAGGAACAAGGAGAATGATATGCTCTCCGTGGTCTCGGGAAACAAGGAGCACCGGTCGTCACGAGAGGCCTTGGGCTTTACGTTCCTTGGAAACATGGTTTCCAAGATGACTCCGGAATGTATCGGCGTAGGAAGAGAAACAAAGCCGAGCGTGACGCACAGCTACGAGAAGAGATCAAGGAATCTCTTAGAGAGGAGCTATTAGCTCGGATGGCTGATGTAATCGAGAGATGAGGTGCGAAAGCAGACAGAAAGTCGGCGGCCGCCATCGCGCTCATGTGCTAGCTAGCCCGCACAACCATCCAAGTAGCTGCGTCCAATCCGACGCAAACCTGTGCCAAATTTCCGTGGGACGACATCCGATAATAATTATTATCTCTCGAATGCTTGCTCTATTGATAGGCCTATTCGAGTAGCTAATTTTGTTTCGTTATATAGGAGCCACGGGCGCAGGCTCCAAGTGAGATATGGCTCCATTTCCTTGTACGTTGCCAGGGCGGGCATATTAAATGCAGTATCGAGGCCATGGTGCACGGTTAAACTTTAGCGCCAAGCTTCACAAAAGTTAATGTGGATGGTGTGTATGTCAATTTTGAGGTGGTCCCGCCACGAAGCCCCCAACGACGAGATCGTGACTCTAGGACAGGCCATTGGAACATTCATTCAGTGGCCCAAAAGCGACATCTCCCTGGAGGCTTCTTCACCGGTGGCAGGACCAGAAGTGCAGTGCGAACCACAGCAACATGCACTGGTGCCATCTCCACACGGCGGTCTGCGGCGAGCTACTGCACCGGTGCTATCTCCACGGTGCTATTCTCGCCAAAGCAACTTGCACTGCTCGTACCATTACGATCGACTACCATGAAGTCGACCTGCAGTTGAGGCAGTGGCCATGGTAAATCAAAGACAAAGGATGATGACGATATCTCGTACCTGCCATTGGCCCGCAAATTCGTGCTAGGCGAGCCGATGATACTCCCGCAAGAGCACCTCACAAAGCTAGGACTTGGTTGCCAAAGATTCCACACTTGGTATATGAAACAGTCCAATAGACCAGAGGCAGAACGGCGCTCAGGTATCATGGTCAAATTCAAGCCGGAACATTTCTTGCACGGTTCGTGAATATGTCTTCCGGTTACCTTTGACGATATATTTGCTGTTTTCACGCTCAACGCCTCGACGCCTCACTCGCTCGATCTTTGGACGACGTAAGTCCTGCACAATCACGATCTCTGCTCACGTAATACCGATATATGTCACAATTTGTTGCTTTTACGTATATATATAGATTCATACCGACCGAAGCTAGATCATCGAAATCACCATTTGGTTTCCTGGACCCACGCTTGGTCGCCATTGATACCATCAACGAGAATGCATCCTTCATCGAGGACTATATTATAAAAGCACTACTGGCTCACCGCGATAAGGAATTTGTTCTTATGCCATATAATGAGAACTTCCATTGGATTTTAATTGTAATTATACCAAAATGGAACAAGGCTATATACCTTGATTCGCTAAGTAAGAACAAATCCAACTACACAGCTATCGCCGAAATACTCGATAGGTAAGTACATTGTACATTGTACTCTTTCCTTCCTTCCGAATGACTAATCTAACTTTTTCGAATAACGAAGGTCGTTCATCACATACATTCAACAAACAAGTGGCTCGACGACAGCTGCCATGCCCTTGAAACATGATCGCAATTTTCGGGTATTGGCTAGCTACACATTAATTAATCATATACAACACTTAGTAGTAATGCCACTTGATTTAACACATTCTATTTTTGCGGTGTCACAAGAAGAAGGGCAACACGTGTGGATATTACGTGTGCCACCATATGAGACTACTCCTCGATTCCAAAGCAAGATCTCCACTCCTAAGGTTTGTCAATCTTTCCACATTTATTTCATACATGTCAAGTTTTATATGTGCGCGTTGATATTCCTATCGACAGCTGCGCCCATCTCTACATCTGCATTGAAACAAAGTGGATTTTGCAAAAATTCGAGGAGAGTTCATTTGGTTTTTGTGGAGTAAAGTCGTAAGATCAGATAGAGAGTTCCACAGCCCAGAATGATTTTTTTATTGTAATTCTAAGTGCAAATGTAGTGTAGATCTTTTACAATTGTGTATTTGTTAATGGATATTTTATTTCAATTCAATGAATTGATTTGCGAAATGGATGCTTTATATTTGTGAAATGAAGTGCGTTGTCAATTGGATGTTTTATGTCTGTGAAATGAATTGAGATGTGAAATGTATCTAAAATGAAATGAGATGTGTGAATTATATATATTTTATGTCTGTGATTATCGCTTGTTTCAGAGGGCATGGCTAGCATTTCCGAGGCTAGCCAATAAACGTAAATATATTTAGGGTTGAAGGGAATATCACGAGCGGTTTTGAGTAAAACCGTTTGTGATAGCTGATAATCATAAAGCTGCTCGTGATGATCAGTATCACGCAGCGGTTTTAACTAAAACCGCTCTGTGATGATCGCTATCACGACGGTTTTTACTCAAAACCGCTCGTGATAATAAGTATCACGAGCGGTTTTTAACTCAAAACCGCTCGTGATTATCATCTATCACGCAGCGGGTTTTACTCAAAATCGCTCGTGATAGGCGATAATCCCGCAGGCGGTCCAAAATCGTGTGTGATGACCTTCGATTATCACTGACCCATAAATACAAACGGTTCACAAAACCGTCTGTGATGACGTTTTCGAACCGTCTGTGATGACCTTTTCTGTAGTAGAGGTCTCTATATAATGCTAATTTAGTATTTGTCCATATATAACCAGCTGTTGCAGTCCAAGATTGGTATAGTTCTGGTGAGCCATAGTTCTATAGATGTTACGAATTGTTTCGTATCATTTGAATCTGACCATATCTTTCAACTTCTATGGTATTTTAGTGATTATGTGGGAGTATGTTTAGGGCTTTCAATACATTTTGACCATCAGCCCTCCCCTCACATGCATCCATGCATGCATACGTACGTGGCAAATCTAGAAAAAAAATAGAGATAGAGCGGCATGGATAAGGACTAATATACAATAACAGTGTAAATACATACTTTTACCTTAGTAGTATACTAAAAGCAATAAAAAACTATACATACTTTTACCTTAGTAGTATACTAAAAGCAATAAAAAAACTACAATATAGAATAGGATTGAGCAAACAAAGCCATACATACATACATACATACATACATACATACATACATACATACATACATACATACATACATACATACATACATACATACATACATACATACATACATACATACATACATACATACATACATGTGTCATCCCATTGTCACATTTCGTGGCTAGATTAGTATATGTTGCCCTGTCCTATATACCTAGCCATCATTACCACTGTGGCGGGTGATAGCTGACTGTGGCAGTCCAAAAATCCCATGAAGATTTCTTTCTCACAAAACCCCTTTTTCTTTTAATTGTTTATGCTCTTGAGTTTTCTCGTGTTTTCCTTTGGTTTGTTTCCCCCCTAGAACCTTTCTTGAAAGTTCCCAAGAGTCGGAGTCCTTAAACCCCTCTTCTCAGCTCGAGCACCACCTTGAATCTGTTCAGCCCAAGTGCTCGACCAACAACCCGAGCACTCAACTAGCATTCTCAACCTAAATACCAGACTGGCCACCTGAATACCAGCTGCCAACCACTCGTTCAGAGCCCCCAACCATGCCTTGTTTGCTCCAGTGAACTAAGCGTCGCTTGCCTATCATGCACCAGTCTCGAGCTTGCTACCTCCTTGGTGTCTTCGTGCATGAGTGCCACATTGCCTGAGCTGAGTCGCTACTAACACGTGTGCAGTATGTGTAGCGTGTAAGTGTGGGAGATATCAAGCTCAAGAAGCCATGCATCCTTGTCTCTCCTCGCCTTTCCTCTTGTCGCGATCATAGCCCAAAGCTCTTTGTCATCGCCTACCCCATTCACTGGTGACCTCGTCTATGTTCTCATTGCCAAGAAGTCACTAGAGTCATCATCGCCTTTCATTGTGTCTTCATTTCCATTCTTTAAGTTTCTTGTGGGTCTTTGTGCACCTTCTCACCTTCTCATTCATCTTCTCCAACCAAATTCTAGCCACAAAAAGTCTTTTGGCTATCAGTTTTCTTCCCTCTCGGGAGCCCTTCTAATTTGTGTTCCCTCTTTTTTTTGTTGTGTTTTATTTGTGAGTTTTGTAGTTGTTGTAGTAGGCTTATTTCACTTTTTTGTGTGTGCACAAAATTACAACCAGATTGCCAGAGCCACCTGAGTTGGAGGAGAAGGTCTCGGAGATTTTCACCAAAGTGAACAATGATGACTACAGGTTGCAAGGCAAGTGACGATTCCTTGATCATGTTGAGTCCCTATAGTCTGGTATAATATCTATGTGATTAATTTTTGTATCCTTATTTTTCAAGTACTATTTACTATCAATTGCTTTTGAATAATCATGGTTTAGTTATGTTCTATCTTACTATGTGGTCTTATGGCCATCCTTGATATTGCTCCGATGTGGTTTTCCTCTTAAGACTTGAGAGTTAGGATGTCATACTTTATATTAGCATAGTAGTGGAATAAACAAAACCTATAGTGATTGTCAGTGCTTTTGCCCGTCATCACGAGTTGATGTGATGGAGTAGGTGTTGAGGTGGTTCACCATGTCAATAGTAGTTCCTGGGTTTCTGTTGGGGCACTCGTTGAGAGTAGCGTTACTCTGGTCTTTGGGCAGGGTGTAGTGTAGTTGGTAGCACAACTATGTGTTTGTGGTGATTCATGCCATGATTGTCAATGATTTATGCCTGACCAGTGGTAGGTGATAAGTAAACTTTGTGTCATGAGACAAAACATATTTATCACCCATCCACAGGACCGATCACTCATACTTAATTCGATTGTTATAATTGTTTCACTAGTGTGCCGTGGGTAGGTTTGGTGTTGGTATTTTTCACAATCAACCTATGCAACAGTATGGCCTCTGTGAACGCGCAAACGAGTTACCCGTACCTAGGCCTGATCTGTACTAGGTATTACCAGTTTTGTGAATCAGTTGTGATTTCTGTTATCCTGGCTTTGGACAAGTCAAGGTATCCCGTGAGTTAAGTTGGGCACTCTCTATAGAGATCTAAACCATTCGATTGTACTGTGCTTCCGGTTAATAGAGCTATGTTGAGAGGTGATTCCCAACTTAAGGCATAAGAGGAACCGTTTGTTGTTTCGTGAAAGTGGGTTGGTGGTATAAGTTGTGGTAGCTTGGTATAATTGTTGAGAACATCTTAATTCCCTTTCAAACTGCCTTTTTATAAGCTTGTTTTTGGTTTGCCAAATGTTTGCAAATAAAATCTTATGGGATATTGATTGGAATAGGTCCGATGTAAGTCTGTTTGGTAGACATTCCTTGAATCCTTTGCATTGCATTATAAAATTCCACTATTGTGGCTTGTTGAGTACGATTGTGCTCATTTTTGCATATTTTGTACCAAACAAAGAGTACTATGAGGATGAAACTATTGCAATTGAAGAGCACTTCGATGGTGACAACTACTTGTTCTAGGCCATGTCTACACTACACCTGAGTATAGCTTGTGGTGTTGTGGTCGGAGTTCCCTGAATGGTGTCGTACTCGGAGCCTCCGACTGGTGTTGTAGTCTAAACTTTCTGTTTTTGTTTGTAAGTTAAGTTAAATTTGGCTTGAAGGCCCATGTAAACTATGCTTGACTATTATGCCATATTTTTAACAAAAACCTTATTGTGTATTGTACTCGTGAGTAAGGCTATACATTCCATCTGTGAGCGCTCCCCACACATCGCCGCCTTGCAATTCTAGTAACCTCTATTATTGCCATAGCTATCCATGGATGGTGGTGCCCCTGTCACCACACGCTCATAACTAGCTGTTACTTTTTTTTCCTTGGGAGTGACTATTGCACATGAAACTATTTTTTTATACTGTAATTTTAAGTGACTGAAAGTGCAATTTCAGGAGGGGAAATTAGTACACTACAACTTTAGATGACTGAGAGTGCAACTTCATGTGATTGAGAGATAACTTTTTTCAGTCGACTGTTTAATAGTAAAACCTTTTTCCTTTTATTTTGCTTTTATTATATATATAGGCACAATCCATATTACTCCACATAACCACCTTTTGTTTTTTTGACAAATCTATATAACGACCCTTGCCGGTGTGTAAAAAAAAACCGAAACACTTGAGCATGGAAGCAAAACACACGGGGGGAAGAAACTCTACATGCTCTAGGTGACAAGTGACTACTTGACCTAATCAAGTGCATATAAATTCTCATCGTTAAATTCTCATCGTTTGACAACACAAGAGATTTAGAGGTGCTCAAAATGACTTTTTTTGAGTGGCTTATCGCTAAAAAGCATTGTAGCTGGCTGAAATTACATTGTAGCTGATGATGGCTTATTTGGCATAATTAAATTAAAAAAATAAAATAGGAAAAAGCATGTTAGCCCATCACGGACAGTACAAACAAGTACGGGAAAAAGAACAGACAAAAAAGCTAAAAAAAGGCAAAAAAACCAAAAAAGATGATATTGTTGAATAGTGAAAATAAGTTAGAAACTAGAAGCCTAAACCGATTTGAGCGGAGATTATGCTTTGGGTACTATCATGGGTCAACGCATCTAGTACTTAAATGTGGATTGAATACTTAGGTGAAGCTGGTGTACCTACCTAGACTAGACGCGCATATACGAAGCCGAACATGCACGAGTAATACCACTGCATTAATAGAGTATAGAAATCCGCTTTGTTGGACGGTGAGGCTGAATTCAAGACGGGTTTGGTTTGTCGAAGGTAGGGGGGCACGATGCAACAAGTATCCTATCGATCAGCTGGGGTCAGTTGATATATTCCTAGTGATTTCTGACTTTTGGAAGCTAGAAGATAAACCTATTTAGAGCATAGCCAAACAAATGACCACGGGTATATGTTTTTCTTTTTATTGTTGTCATTCAGAAAAGTTTTATAAGAAGAACAGCTAGACCATGAGCTTTTCCTCGCATCTCGGCCGTTCGATCAGACTTTTTGGGGTCCAATTGACGACCAAGTTCTTAACATCCAATATGTCTTATTGGGTGTTTACTTCGGATTAAGTGGTATTTGGACGAGTGTTAGAATTTCAAGTTAAATCATAAAATAATAAGTTCATTTTACACCTGAACTTCGCAAAAAGTCCACTTAAAGCCTTCAACTACACCCTCAACTACAGAACTAGATATTTAACCCCAAAATTTCAAAACTAGTCAATTTACATCCTAAGTTGATTTTGCTAACGAGGAACCAGCTAAGGTGGTTTTTGTCATATTGGCAAACATGCCATCCGCTTTTGCTAATGAGGATCCAAATGAGAGGAGGGAGGATGACAAGAAAAGAAAGAGAATGTGGAGAGAAGAAAGATTGTTGATGTGTAGGACCGATATGGCAACAGAGGATGGTGAATGGTATCTCCAAAATTTTCCACCAAGCATTCGCTTCTTCGCTCCTGTAGCTACAGAGCAATAAAAATCAAAATTGGCAACCAAGACCAAAGAAACAAATTCAAAAATTCACCAGTCTAACTGCCACAGGAAGGCCAGTCTGACTAGCAAGACTATATCAGTCTGACCAGTGGCTGGTTGAACCAGGCCTAGGGGCAGTCTGAGCATTCCCCTGTTCCCATAACAGTAAATCAACCCAAGCTAAGACCACCTCTGGCCTCCGCATCCGCTTGCCACCGCATGGGCGAAGACTTGCTCTAGCCTTCGCTCAGGCCTCTGCATCCGCTCGCCTCTGCGCTGGCGAAGACTGGCCCTGGCCTCCGTGTCCGCTCGCCTCCACGCTCGTGAAGACTAGCTCTGGCCTCCACATCAGCTCGCCTCCACATGGGCGAAGACCTACTCCAGCCTCTGCTTTGGCCGCCGCATTCTGCTCGCCTAGGCATGGGCGAAGATCGGCTCTAGCCTCCGTATGCCCGCCATTGCATCCGCATTGACGTATGCCTCCGCACCCACGGCGGTCTCCAATGTCAGCCCCACACTGCCCTCACCATGGTAGAGACTACCTCTGCATTGCAGAACTCATTAACGGTCGGTGTGGAGCTCAGCGCTCATCTCAGAACCATGGCGGAGGCTTGCTATACTTTTTGTTTTACGTGCCATGCGCGTTTGACTGATTCATAGAGCAAAAAAATCGTACAATGGCCTCGCGTCCTGACATACTCTACGAAGTATAAAGTACCTGGAACTTAGCAATCCAGAACAACTCTACAGAGTATAAAAAATCGTACGGTGGCCTCGTGCCCTGGCATACTCTACGGACTGTAAAGCATCTGGAACTTAGCCGTCCAAGGTAACTCTACAGAGTATGAAAAAAATCGCACGGTGGCCTCGCGCCACGGCTTACTCTGCGGAATATAAAGCACCTAGAACTTAGCCATCCAGGGCAACTCTACAGAGTGTAAAAAGATCGCACGATGGCCTTATGCTCCAGCATACCCTGCGAAGTATAAAACACCTGAAACTTAGCCGTCCAGGGCAACTATACGGAGTATAAAAAATCGCACGGTGGCCTCGCGTCCCGGCATACGCTACAGAGTATAAAGCACCTGGAACTTAGCCATCCAGGGCAACTCTACGGAGTATAAAAAAAATCGCACGGTGGCCTTGCGCCCCAGCGTACTCTGTGAAGTATAAAGCACCTGGAACTTAGCTGTCCAAGGCAACTCTACAGAGTATAAAAAAATCACACGGTGGCCTCATGCCCCGATGTACTCTGCGGAGTATAAAGAGCTGGGAACCACAAGTCTCAGACCACTCTATGCTTTAGTGGCGTACCTGATGGATATCACACCTTTGCGTGCGTCACACCAAGGAGTGCCCCGCTTTAGCATCATACCTGATGAATATCATGACTTCGCGTGTGTCACACCAAGGAGTGCCCCGCTTTAGTGGCGTACATGATGGATATTGCGCCTTCACATGTGCCATACTAGGGAGTGCCCCGCTCGTGCTCATCTTTCGTGGGTGCCATTTTTGAAGGTAGGGGAATGATAACTCCTCCCTACCTCCACGTGTGTAGCACCCATATAGGCCTACACCACTCGTGTCCGCTCTTCACAGGTGTTGTTTGACCATTTTGTGGTCATTGACATTTCGTCTGACCACCTCTTAGTCGTAACATCGTCCAGCCGCCTCACGGTCGTATTTGCTTCATCTGACCACATCATCGTCGAGACTTCATCTGTCTGCCTCACGATCGTAGATGCTCCATCTGACCACTTCGTGGTTGTCACTTCGCCCGGCCACCTCGCAGTCATAGACACTTCATCCGACCTCCCCATGGTCCTGACATTATCCGACCACGTCCTAGTCGTGACTTTGTTCGACTATCTAGTAGTTGTGACTCCGTCGACTCGGTTGACTCTGTCGGCAATCGTCCGACCATGTCCTAGTCGTGACTTTGTTCGATCGCATTCTGGTCAAGACCCCATCCGACCGTGTAATGGTCATGACTTTGTTCGAACACCTCAGAGTCGTGGCTCTATCTGGCCATGTCCTGGTCGCGACTTCATCCGACCACATTCTTGTCACGACATCGTCCGACCATGTATTGGCCATGACATCGTCCGACCACGTCTTGGCCGTGACGTCATTCGTCCATGTCCTGGTCACGACGTCGTTCGACCATGTCCTGGCCACAAGCTTGTCTGACTGCCTCGTGGTCATCACCTCGTCCTATCGTGCCTTGGTCATGACTTCATCGTTTGACCATGTCCTGGTCGCGATGTCATCTGACTACATCCTGGCCATGACATCGTCTAACCGTGTCCTAGCCGTGACTTCGTTTGACTGCCATGTGGTCGTGACCTCGTTCGGCCGCGTCCTGGTCGCGACTTCATTTGACCGCCTCATGGTCGTGAATTCATCTGACCGCGTCCTGGTCGCGACTTTGTCCGACCCCCTTGTGGTCATGACCCCATTCGACCACGTACTGGTTGTGACTTTGTCCGACTACCCCGTGATCATGACTCCGTCTAACCACGTCGTGGTAGTGGCTCCGTCTGACTACCTCATGGTCGTGACTTGGCCCTGCCACTTCATATTCGTGACTTTGTCTGACCTCCTCGTCGTCGTGATTTTGTCCGACTATCTCATGGTTGTGACATTGTCTGGCCGCCTTGCGGTCATAGACGCTTCGTCCGACCACATCATGGTCGAGAATTTGACTGACCACATCGCGGCTGACATTTTGTCCAACTGCCTCACGGTCATAAATGTTTCGTCTGACTGACTCGCGGTCAAGACTTCATCATCTGCCTTGGAGGCATCACCTCAGTGGGGCAGCATGACTTCACCGTCGACCTCATAGGCATCGCCTCGACGGGATGGCACGCCTTCGCTAGGAGACTTTGCTGCCCTCCTCGGAGGCATCATCTCGGTGGGGTGACATGACTTCATTGCCTGCCTTGTAGGCATCACCTCGGTGGGACGGCCTGGCTTCGGCGCAAGACATTGCTGCCCGCCTTGGAGGCATCGCCTTGGTGGGGCGGCACGATTCGCCACCCGTCTTGTAGGCATCGCCTCGGCAAGATGGCCTGACTTTGGCGCAGGACTTCGCCGCCCACCTTAGAGGCATCGCCTTAGTGAGACGACACAACTTTGCCAAACACCTCATACGCATCACCTCGGCGGGACTACCTAGCTTCGGCGTGGGACTTTGCCGAGCTCATCGTAGGCGTCACCTCAGAGGGACGACCCCACCCTGGCTCCGCTTCCATGATTTGTCGGTAGACTTTGTAGTTGCATTATGATTAGTAAAAGAAGAACCCTCTTTCAGGGGCTGTAAGCTACAGTTGCATTGGCTCACCAGTCGGCACCCTCGCGCTTGCTGTCGGGGGATAGAGGGCTGGGATAGTTGGTCATGTTAGCTTGCCCATCAGGACCTCTGCGCTTGCTGTCGAGGGAGTTTTGTTGTAGGGGTGGCCCAACTCCCCGTGACTGGGCCTTGCAATTGGTCCAATATATAATAGACCCAATAGTATAAAGGAATGTACCAATGTACCCCTACCATTTGTATTTATTAAGGGGTAGGATTGAAATTTTTCATCCTACCCCACTCATGTATATAAACCCCCAAGATGGGCATGAGGAGGGTAGATCCACTCATTTTTACCATTAGCTATCTATCTAGCTTTCTTGGTGCTATGTCTCCCATGGAGAAAGATACCATGTACCCACTGTTGTAGCCATGCTACAACAGTGGCCAAGCCTCAGGAATGTGTGGGGTAGTCACGGAGAGGATTTCTAGGGGTGTACAACTCTCTAGTTTCGAGCGGTAGATCGAATCTTGGGGGTTAGGGTCCAGGGGACAGTAAATGCTCGATCTTAAAGGTAAGGTTCCTGACCTCGAAACACAGCCCACACTCGCAGTCCCCTCCTACATCTTGAGCTTCCAGCCCTATTTGCCATGCTTCTTTTGGTGTAGTGCGATTCCTCGCAATACAAAAAAAAGGATGTTTGAGTGTTTGTAGTATCAGTGTTCGTACAAAATTCACATTAAAAGTTACTAAAAAGAATGTGGCAATATTAGGACTAAACTTTAAAATGCACATAATTTACATTGCCGAACATTAATTTGTTGTGAGTTATATTGCAGGAAATGCAGCCTTATAAAGAATTAATGAGAACACAGGTGCAGGTGCTATAAATCGACAGGTCTATAGGCCTGTTCTTTTTGGCTGAGGCTTATGGCTTTTCGCTGCGGCTTTTGGCTTTTATGCTATTCATGCGAGAGATTACAAAGTAACAGAAACTCACATGTGGTTTTTATCGATATAAATGAACTCGGTACAATATTTACTATAATTAACTAGTAGACCTCATCTTGAAAAGATACTCCATTTAAAAGCTAGTTACTACAGAAAACCAAAAGCTGAAGCCAAAAGCTGAAAAAGAACAGGGCTTATAGGGCGACCAATGAAGTGAGTCTATTTGGGTAGTTCCTCATGGAGTGGTTCACTGTTTTGTATAATCTGCACTTTCATAGCCTTTGCCATTGGTCACATTGACTATCATCCATATCATTGTGGATGCCGCAGGACTGATGTCTTCCATGCCCGGGTTGCTTTAGTGTCATTCGACACCCACTTTACTTCCCTAGCCAAAGATCTCTGTAATGTATGTCCACCTCGTAGGAGTTGAATTCAGCACTTCAAGTCTTGCACAAATGGTGAATGTTGTAGTACTCTGAAATGTAACGCACGAAGGACCAAGGCTTGTGAAGGACCATTGGCTTGTTGCACATGCAGGTCATGACTTTGCCAATGGTGCATGCATGCTTGCGATCGTCTTTGACATGGCCCATAACATGCTTCTCCCTCAAACGGATCTCTAACTTCTTACTCATCCTGTCCATGGTCTGAGCGACGTGTGAATGAGCCTTCACTATTTTTCTACTCCACTTACACCTGCATGAGTTTTGAGAGTTGACACCCTTCATCAAGGTGCTACTTCACAATCAAGGCTCTATTAACGAAGTAGCCAATGGTGCGGTTCCAACTCTCGTCCATAATTGCAGTGATTGGGAGGGAGGCATATCCTTTAGCACACCGTTGTACACCTCGAACATGTTGGTCGTCATAATCTCGTATCTCACACCATCGGTATCGTGAAGTAGGGGCAACCATGTCATAGTCATGCAAGTTGTTCCATTAGGTGAACTCGCCCATTGCTGCAGGAGCGGCCTGAGTTACAGTCGGTTCCACTCCCTGCGACTTCCTCACATGCCTGGAGGTATCCTTGTCAAGCTCTCGCCATATTGTGTTGAAATCACACCTTTGGTTCCGCATGCATTGCTTTTTGAACTTCTTCATAAAGTCCTTATTGCGGAAATAGGTATGGAAGTTTGCTGCCGGATGCCTTATGCACCAGCGGGTCCTCACATCATTCCACTGAAAGGGTGGTTGAGCCCTTTGCTGCATGCTGGTGAGGGCCAATAGTAGCCCAGCGTTGCAGTCCGTGATAAGACAGATGTTTGGGCTGATATTGGACAACTGCGTACTTCACATTGGCCAGGAACCATATGCAGCTACCAATATTCTCATTCTCCATAATTGCATAGGCCACTAGGAGTGGTTAGTCGTTTGTTGGCCACTGCCATCAACACCGTGCCCTTATACTTGCTAGAGAGGAACGTGCCATGCATCATGAGCACTGGACGATAGTATTTGAACCGTTCAATCACCCATCAAAATGCCCAAAACACTCGGTCAAGGATGAAACAATTTTGGCCCTTCGTAGGGTGCGCCCTCTCTATCTTATTTACATATGTCTCGGGATTGACTTCGGCATAGCATTCTTGGCATGAAGTCGTAGGTCTCCTCGTACGTGTCGTACATCCCACGTATGACCTTACTCCTCTCGCACCACACCTTACCGTAGCTCACCAGGAAACCAACCAGGTTCACGGCATCGGCCAGCAACAGCTTCGATGAAACTATGATGTGCACAACTACGAGGTGACTTATCAGGCTGGCGATAAGTGACGGGGTCACATTGCGGTGCCCATGCAGCGGCTCTGCAACTTGATAGGTGTGGTCCTTTATCACCGTTATTCAGAAGTCTATTGCATCGCCTTTGAATCTCTGCACACAGATCTTCCTAGGACAAGAGCCATCCATACACTTCACCGCATATGTATCAGAGGTCGACCTATGCACCAAATACGTGCGACTAGTGCAGACAGCATATCTTACAATGACTTGCTGTGCGGCACCCTTGTTGGGAAAGCGTTGCCCTTTGAGGAGAGTGTTTTCATTAAAGGATCATTCTGACCCATTTTCGGATGGCAGAACTAGGGAGGCCAACACAACAGCATCCAATCATGATAAGACATACTCAATATCCGTGCACACAATACTGCTGGTTGCACTATCGCCACCAGCACCTACACCTTCCTCGTCTTCACTACTAGCTGTGTCAGCATCCTCCTCTTCACTGGAATAGTTTCCATCCGATATGCCATCCAAATATTCATGGTAGTCAATACATACTGCCTACCATCTCCCTACACCTTTTGTTAGATTAAAGTTATGAGCCAACTTCAACAGCCGTCCATTATCCCGACCGATACCATCTTCCGTCGCACCAACACCATGACTAGCACCAATAGGTTCCATTTCGCTGCCACCATCCCTACCAATACTACGCTCCACACCACCACCACCAACCAACTGTGACACTTCCATGCCGCCACTCCTGTTGTCCTCACCCTTGCTCGACGCCTTCGCCTTCTCCACAAACTGCACATACACCATTGGTCTTCTATATATTGTCATAGCAGGATTGCTTATAATCTCCATATACTGCCACTAGGCGACGTTGCCAACCACCTTCTTTAGCTCCCAGAAACACACCCCTGAATCTTCAACCACCGTGGCTGTCACTGCCTCGATGCCGAGCTTCTTCCTACCAACCTTCTTGTCAAATGCGTTTCGCATGCACCTCTTGAGCTTAGGGAGACCCATCTTCTTAAGCCCTGAAGCTTGGATTACAATCCTTTCACAATGTTCAAGGCCCGCCCTGTATGACCCATCCCGTATGACTTCCCTCATAGAACATGAACAACTGTTCTATAACCAACAATAGGTACCTACCACCAATGCAAACGAAATGCACTTATTTCAGACGATATTAAATACAACTAAACATAGTACAAAATAATCATCTATATGTACATAGCTAAGCTACCAATTATACCTACGGTCATATGCTAAAAATACAGGTGCACATATATTTTCTACTTCATTGGCAATGACACTAGCGCTATGTATGTATGTATGTATGTATGTATGTATGTATGTATGTATGTATGTATGTATGTATGTATGTATGTATGTATCAAAACATGGTAATTACAAAATATCGTCTATACAAAGTAAATAAATATGTCATCGAAACATGGTTACAGAGTGCATTCTATACAATTAAACCATCGTTAAGCTAACAAAATGTTAATGACATATTTAGCACATTTCTCACAGGGGAATAAAATACACCTCTTCGTGAAGATCTTCACCAGAACCACACTAATTTCACTTAAAAAAACTAATTCAAACTTGCTTCTGCCCCGACAAAGAAGATACTCAACTGTGCGGCTTTGGATGAGATAGCGGAGAGGGATGCGAGCCATTTTTATATGCACGGGGAGGCATTACCGACCGACAGGCCTACGTGGGTGCGGGGCAGCGTCAAGCCCAGTCGAAAGCCATGGTAATCACTGCAGAGCGCGTTGCGTCGTATCCGCCTGGTCGGCCACGTACCTACCTATCGAGACAGGGATGCTACCAAGCCAGGAGCGTTCGGCAGCCCTACATGATGCGCCCTGCCTCTGGTCCTGCAATGCCTGATTGTCTCCCACCGCGCTCGGTCGCCCTGCCGTAGGTGTCCTAGCCTACTGAGTTAGGGAGCACGGCTTTCCCAGAGAAGACTATTTCTGCAAAAATAGATATCCAGATAAATTTTTTGAAAAAAAAAATCACTACAGTACATTGCAAACAGTTCACGGTAGGTGGGAGACGTACGGATTTTCGGTAGTGCAGTATACTTTGTCGTTATGCAGCTACAACGAGCAGCATCAAGGACAATTCTTCGTAGGAGATAGCGCCAATTGATTGATGGTGCTGTGACTCGCAGTATCAAACCCAAGCAAGAAACCTCCAGTGTGAATGTGGCTACGTGATGAACCTCCAGTAACGTGCCTCACTCGATTCTATTGGGTTTGTATCGTGATCTGTGAGCAGCACAAAGTACGTTCTTAATTCCATGGCTATGTGGTTTTCTTGTTAGAAATTAAGCTGTTGAGATAAGGTAGAAGGACGGTTAATTAGTCGGGTCTCACATCGTAGAAGAAACGACGATATGTAACTTCTACAGTCATGTTATTATCTTGGGAAAATGTTTCACATGCTACAAAAGACTTGTGTAGCACATACGCATAGCAACAAAAATGATCGTAAGCCTTTAGTAACTTGCCACGCATAACTCTATCCACAAAGCTACAGTGCTACACCACCTGCACGCAGCACTCCTGCGAATGGGAGTACTACGCTGGCCTGGCCTGCTTACCCCCGTACATCGTCATTAAGGTGAAGGCTATTCAGTTCGCCACTGTTTAGTCACCGTCGTTCCCAGCACATTTGACATTCGAGTACAGCTAGGCTTCAATCAAGGAGAAAAACCGTACAACATTCATAATGTTGGCAGGCAGGTCTATACGTTTGACGTCGTGTTCTTTTCGGTTTAAATTTCTAACTTCTAATTTATTTTTTATTATTAATACATTTTATCTTTTCTGAATTTTTGGTTTTTTTACCAGATCTTTTTTCCGATTCGTTTACATTATCCGTGATGAGCTAACATTTTTTTTTCTATTTTTTACGCTAAATAAGCCACCTTCAACTACAGTGCAATTTTAGTCAATTATAATGCAATTAATATTTTTTCTTATTTTTCTTTAATTAAATACCTTAGAAAAAGTTGGTAACCGTTATAATGTTATTTCAGTAAAAAAGATACAACTAAAAACTAAAAGGCATAACACTTTTGAAAAACCCCAAAATTTCAAACAAAAATTTTTCCTAATTTTTGCCGATTTTTGGGTGAATTTCCGGTGACTTTCCCTTTTTGAAACCCCTTTTTCCCGTTTTCCCTTTTTGGCCAGGTGCCTCTCTTTTCCCGTTGGCGCCTCCCACCTTTCCGCCTACTCCCGCTCCCCGGCGCCTTCCCCGCTCCCTCCTCCCCATTGGCGCCACTCCCCTCCCCGTTTCCCTCCGTTCCTCAGCGCCGCTCCGCTCCCTCTCTCCCCCTGGCGCCTTCGCTCTTCCCCGCTTCCTCCCACGCGCACGCGCTGGCGCTCGCGCCCGCTCCCGCACCGCCTCTGCACTCCCTCCGCGCCCGCGCCGTCCCGACACCCCGGTTTTGGACCGCCTCCACCGTGCTAACGCCACCCGGTCCGAAGCCAACAGCTCCTGTGCGCCACGCGTCGCCCTGCTCCTGCCCTGGACTCACTCGCCAGTCACCGCTCCTTCTCCCTCCCACGCGCGGACGCCATCGCCCATGCCCGGACTCACCTACTCCCCCTCTCCTGTCCATCACCATTACTCGCCTGGCAGAGCCGGCGTCACCTCCATCCCGCGGAGAAGACACCCTGCCTGCTCCTGTTGACCCCCGGCTCCGCCCGTTGCCTTCTCCCCCTACGGCTCCGTCTCCCTCCGCTCGGGGTATAAAACCCCTACCCCCACTCCCGCACGCTCTCTTGTTTCCCCTACCACCCTCAATCACTCCCCACCACTCCAGAGAGCCTCCCCGTGCCGCCGATTGGAGCCCCGCCGCCCGGAGCGCCACCATTCCCCTCCCCTGCGCCGGCGACCCCGTAAACCCATTCTTCCTCCCTCTCCCTCCATTTCTCAATTGCTTCCGCCCAGAGCATCTGCACCCTCCCCTAAACCCGTTGCCGTCCTCCCCTGGCCAGGTGAAGCCCTGTGGAGCGCCGCCGTCGAGACTCCCTTCCGGCCGCCGCACCCTCCCCGTGGCCAGCTCACTCCAAGGACTCCGAGCTTCGACCACCGCCGCCAATGTGAGCCTTTTGGCCCCCTGTCCGTGTAACCACAGCCGATTGGGCTACCTCACCACCGGTGACCTCCCTCGCCACCAAATAACCGAAACACTCCCTTCTCCCTCCTGCCTTCCCCTTTGATCCCCTTCCCTTCCAAAGCCCCAAAATGGGTCCCCCGCTCGAAGACAAGCCCACCGGTGCCCTCGGTTGCCGCCGACGAGCCCCCTAGTGCCCAGGCCGCCGTCGCCACCGTATCCCTGCTGTGGGAATACTGTAGCGGCTGGAGGAGGAAGAAGACCCCCTCCCCCGCGACGTGGCTCCTCCTCCGCCGTCCATCTCTCCCGTTGCCTTCTAACCGCAGCCGCTTGATCCAATCATCCCCGCCACCGTCGGATCTCCATAAACTCCCTGCCTCTCCTCCGTCCGATCCGCCCGTACCGCTTCGCCCGACTCCCTTAGGTCCCAGCCGTCCGATCCTCCTTCCCCGCCTTGATCTGGGCCGCCCGCGCTCGCCGTTCCACTGCCGTCCGCCTCGCCACGCGGCGGCCATCCAGGCTGAACGGGCGCACGCGCTGCTGGGCCGTCTCCCTCGGCCCGCTCTGTTCCCGTGCGCGCGCGGGCCGTTCCCCGGGCCGAGCCGCACTGTAGCAAGGAGGCCGGACCGTTACTGTTCAAAGCCATTTTCCAGTGATTTATCAATTTCTAAAATCCAGAAAAATCTAAATAAATTCTAGAAAATCACAGAAAATCCTAAAAATTTCCAAATTTCACCACCTTGCTCAGAAAAATGTTCGGAACCCATTTTTGACCTCCATTCCTCCAGATTCATCCCAGAAAAATTTCAAAAATTCCAATTTGAGGATTTATGCATTTTACTCCTTTTTAAATAGTTTATTTTTCCTCGCTTGAATAGTTTCAAGGCGGACTTATTTATTTTATGTGTTTGCGTTAGTGTCGGAGATTTCAGAGGTTCAAGTGCAGGCTCAGGATCCAGGTGTTTCTTCGTTCGAGCTAGCTGAGATCATCCAGATTGACAGCAAGTCCCAAATCCTTTGATCATGTTGCAACCCATGTTATTTAATTATGTTATTATGCTATTTGCATTAAGTTAGTTCTGAAATGTTAGTTCAAAGTAAAAATAAAATGTTTAGAATGACATGATACGTAGTTAAACCTACCACCGACAAATGCCATGTTAACTTGTAGTCATGCCTTTGTAACCCTAGAAATAATTATCTGTTAATCTAGATAATTGTAGGTTATTATTATCATGCAAAGTCTTTACACTAATAAGGTTGTGGTTGCGGGCCAATAGAATTTTGGAAAACCCGACTCTAAGGTAGGGTGGTATGGGACACCGTATCTTAGAGCGGAGAGTGCCGGCGTGCACAAGATAGGGTAAAGGTTGGGGAAGAGCCGCGAGACGGTCTCCGCCCATATTTTACCCTAAGATTGAAGTTAGGGTAAGGGTGTTGTGGGAAACCGCGAGACGGTCTACACCCACCGCTTACCCTAGGTTGGGTCGCGGGCCTGGCGAGGTTGCGGACCATGTGAAAATATAAGGACTAAACCCTTACGCTGAGTAAATGTCATAGTGATCGCTCAACCACAGGAGTTGACTTGTCAACACGGGTCTAGTAGCTGCTCAACTCGATTGAAACTCTACAGGTGTGGAGGAGGAGGAGGTTGGGAAGTGAGGTTAGGTAGGCCGTGCTGCGAATGCCTAACAACGGTAGAGTTCACTCGAAGCGGACGTTTGTTTTCTTGTGCCAGACCCGAGTGAATTCTACCAGGTAGAGCCTATATAAAGAATTGAGCAGTGAAACGACCTGGCTTTTCTTAACTCTTTAGCGGGAGTTAAGGGATCGTGTGGGTAAAGCTGAGCAAACTCTGCAGAGTCAAATAAATAGTATTCGAATACGCCGTGCTCTCGGTTATTGGAGCTGTGTCACTTGGGTGATTCCAGCAGCGAAACTTAAGTAGTTTTGTACATGCTTTAACTTGATTAGTTGGTTAATTAACTCTTCATGAAAAACCCCTGAGATCTTAAGGAGTAGTTCTGGGTCTGTTTTATCAAAATATTTGCAAATAAAACTGCATCCACTCAGAGTAATAAACCAAGTATACTCCGTTCCATTGTAAATCCGTGCATGTAGTAAGATAGAGTCCCTTTGGGGCTTACTGAGCCGGTTGTTTGGCTCACGGCTTGCTTAATCCCCTCTTTAGAGGATCAAGACGTTGGTGAAGGTCTCCCCATCGAGGACGCCCCTGAGGATCTCTTCGTCGACGAGGACCCGTGGCTTTAGGTCTTAGCCGCGCTCAAGCGGATCTTGGAGCTTTTGTAATGTCAATATACTTTGGGTTTGCACGCCCCGCTGTTGAAAACTGGATGTTATTCCGTATATGAAATATATGCTGGATTTTTGTTGTAAGCATGCAATGGTATACTCTTGCGCGACACTCCATAACTGTTTATGCGTGAATAGTTGCGGAATGCCGTGTCCGTACGCGCCCCTAGAAACGGGGGCATTACAACTTTAGAACAATGTCTAAGTACTAGAAAACAAAGTTACAGCAAAGAAAAACCGAAAGCTACCGTACTCTAGAACATAGCCTAAGTTGCTGGATGGAAGCACATATTAATGGCAAAGAAAAAGGCATGCCGCACAATTAGTCTCAATTACTACTAAGACATGGCTTGATTAGCATCCAAAAAACTTTGCTGTTTCTGTAGCGACGAGGGCACTTTACCAGGTGTATCTCCATCGCTACTTCCAGTCTATCACAACTGTGATCGCACAGAAAAAGGGGAGGAAAAGCTACCTTTGCATAAGCACTCACCAGCACATGCGTGGATCTTCTGCGCTGCTAACAAAGTTGGGAACAAAGCTTGCTTAACTCATTTCACTAGAAGCCATTCCAGGATTTCTGAAGAAATCGCGGTAGATTTCAATCGCTCACCTTGATGAAGCAATGATACAAACCACGGGTCTAATTCTAATAGCTCTTCATGTTTCCTATTTTTCTTCACTTTGTTCATTTGATTAGGCATAGATGACGAATTGCAACATCTCTACTACTTAAAAAGAAGAGTTGGTGGTGGTTCACCACCACTCCTCTAGTGGTTCATCTGCCCGTTCACCTTTCCTCACTTTATTTTTGCGGCGACAGATGGGCCTACCGCTTCTCTGGATCCGACCGCCAAACCCTACCTCCACCCTCGCCTCCCTCCACACCGATGCCTCGCCCCTCCCTTCCCACCCATGCCACCTTCCCCTCTCCTCTGCCTGCTCCTCCTTTGCCTCGCCCTCTCCTTTCCCACCCACGCTGCCTTCCCCTCTCCCCCCGCCTGCTCCTTCGCCGCCTCGCCCCCTCCCTTCCCACCCACGCCGTCTTCCCCTCTCCCTCACCTGCTCCTCCGCAGTCGCCACTCCGTTGCCTCGCCGCCTTCCTTCCCACCCACACTACCTTTCCTTCCCCCCGCCTGCTCCTCCTCCTCCTCTGTTGCCATTTCGCCCTCGCCTCACCCCCTTCCTTCCCACCCACGCTGCCTTCCCCTCTCCCCGCCTGCTCCTCCTCCTCCATCGCCACTCCACCGCCTTGCCCCTTCCTTCCTACCCCCGCTACCGCCTTGCCTCCCCTCTGCTGCCTCGGACCCCTCCCCTACAATCTGCGTCGCCTTCCTCCTCTTTCTCGCCCCGTTCTACGCTGCCTCTTCCCCACGCTCCTATTGCTGGAGGCGACGATGATGCCCAGATCCAACATCCCCGGCCACGATGATTGTTAGCCTTTTGCTCACATCCTTCTCCTCCCGCATCTCGTCTTGGATAGCATGTAAATCCCACCACTGCTCCTTCGCACGCCCAACAGATCCGGCTGTGCCAGTCAGCACACCTCCTCCTCTGCCCCTTCGGTGACTAATAGAGAGGGAGAGCTCGCCGGTCACAGGGCATTCTCCTTTGCTGGTCAGATCTTAGTGCGGAGCTTCATGCGAAATACAGAGGTGTGCAAACTCGTCAAGTAAGTGTTACTAACACCCTTTGCTGAATTATTTCTATAGATGCAAAGGATCTTTCAGCCTCTGATCCAGATGCTGTTGGTTTATGAGATATCTGGGATATCTTTTGATTTTTCCTGCCATTGGATATTGAATTGTTTCTTCGATATGTTATGGTTCTTCTGGATTTAAGCAGTGTTTTAATCGATTGTTGTGACTTCTTATTTCTGAGGATGATACTTAGATATAATTAGAAATTTAGAACAATGCTCTATTGACTTCTATCTGGAGAATATCTTATTTTTAGATGGTATGTGTTAGACCATGTGGCTAGGTCTAGATTTTTTGGTGATGAATAATTGACAATTGTTAATTTATGATGAATATTTGATAATACTGCTTATCGGTGTTTTGCGAGACGTGTGGTGTGCGTGGATTAACGTTGGTCAAGTTTGGACAAACTTGTGCCGGAAGGATATTCTTTGGTCTTTGCATGTGCAGGTTGAGCTTGGAGACGATCATGATCGGTGACAAGGTGGACCGGACTAGGATGGAGAGATCCGAGGTTGGACGGTCAAGGAGGTCACGAGATGGTCGGGCTCATGCTTGGGCGCATGGAGATCAAAGGTGGATGATACGTAGAGAAGCTACGGAGGTGCGGTCTGGAGGCTTCGACACGTGATGCGATGAGTTGAAAAGTCGGAAGGTTGAAAACCCGTGTTAGAAAGGGTTTCGGGTCCCTTAAAAAGTAGTGGGCCAAAAGTAAAAAGACTTAGGCCTAGTTGAATAAGTTGTATTAGGGTTGAGGGCTGAGACTCGTATTCAGTTGGGAGGCGGTTCCGTTTTAGAATCGGTGACGAACGTGACCGAGTAGACTAGATGAAAAGAACAGATTTTTCTTATAATAAATAGACGGGGCTGGCCGAGTTTGCTGGTCGGTTTTTGGGGAACTGGATGCATTGGCTGTTGACGTGATGTTTCAATGCCGAAGCCAGAAGGGAGTTGATCGCTGCATCTGCTAGTATTACGTGAAGGCAAAAGTAAGGAGAAGTAGTGCATTGACTAGCTTAGATTTCATCACCACGTGAAGAACCAAGAAAAGTGTCTTGGCTGTCCCATGGTGTATCACATCAAAGGTACGTGCAAAAATAGAGGTAAGAGCAGCTATTTTAATTCATTAGTTCTCATTGATTAGATAGTTAGTCCAGGAGAGAGATTTGTAAATTTGCTACTCATTTGGATTTGCTTGCACCTGAACATCAACTACTTGATTTAGCTATTCTACCGAATTAAGGATTCGGTCCGTGATTTTTTTAATTTATTCTCTACAGATAGGTTTGAACAACCGTTGGTTTAGGATGTGCAAAATTACTACTTGAGTTATTAATCCGACAAGCACTTTATTGTTCTTAATCGGTGCCACAGATTGTCTTACTCTGCTGCTAGTATTTCGTATCTTTAAAGATCGGGTTGAACGATCAGAAAATAGTAAAGTTTTAAAAAAAAAAAGTTTTCGCTGCGAACTGCAATCATTCACCCCTCCCCTCTGATTGCCAACGATCCTACAAGTGGTATCAGAGCAAGGTTGCAATGGCATCAGATCGGGATCGGTTTTCAGGTAAGCCACCGTTTTTTGATGGATCAGATTATCTTTATTGGAAGACGCGCATGGAGGTTTTTCTTCAAGCACAAGGTAATTCTATTTGGCAAAAAGTTGAAAATATATATGAGGTGCCTCCTGTTGTTACAACTGAAAATTCTTCTGATGTTGAAGCTAATGCTAAGGCTAGAAATATATTGTTGCAAGGTTTAAGTAGAAACGAGTTTGTCAGAATTGCTCATCTTAAATCTGCAAATAAAATTTGGACCACTCTAGCTGATTATCATGAAGGATCTAAATCATAAAGGTGTGCGTCGAATCAATTTAAAAAGGAGTATTCTAAATTTGAGATGAAACCTGGAGAATCAGTAGATGCTCTTTTTGATCGCTTCAATAAAATTGTTAGTGATTTGCAATCTGTTGATGTCACATATTCTGATTCTGACAATGCTCGTCAAATTTTAAATGCTTTGGATATGTCTATTTGGAATGTGTTAGTCACTACCATTAATCATTCTGTTAACATGGAAACACTCACTTTGAATGATCTTTATTCCAAGATGAAAACACATGAGATTGATGTTTTGGCCAGAATAAACAAAACTAATTCTTTGGGTTTAGTGACTAACCAAGCTGACGGTTCTTCTAGTTCTTCTATTGTTTCTTTGTCTGCATTGTGCTCTATTTCAGATGAACAATTGGAGGAATTTCAGAAGAGCGACTTGTACTTCTCTCCAACAGGTGACCAAGGCAATTAACAATATCGACATATGAGAGGAGGTCCAATCAGATGCTATGAATGTGGTGAGCTTAACCACATCAAGATGAATTGTCCTAAACTAAGAAGCAAGGAGGTTAAAGATGAAAAGACACCAACTGGTCGCTCTCAATTCAAGATTGATCCAAGCAAGAAGCGCAATTATCGCAGGGCAGTCAACAAAGTACTTTCAGCACTTGAGGAGATTGATTTGAGTGATGTTGATTCTGCAAGCGACGATGAGGACAATGGCAAGAAAGCAAAGGAGGTGGACTTCACAGGGATGTGCTTTATGGCAAACAGTGAGGAGCTCGACAGTGATGATCTTTATAGTGATCCTGATGAGGTAAAACCTTCTTATGCTGATTTATCTCGTGCTGTGCTTAGATTGACAGATGAGCTTAAGAAGTATAAAAAGAAAATTAAAAATCATGATTTCATTGTTGAGGGCTTAAATTCTGAAATTAATAGACTTAGAGCTTCTATTCCTGATGATGAATCTTGTGAGTCTTGTCAAGTTTTACACACTGAGTTGGAATCTGCTAGAACAATTAATGCATCAAACTTGCTTCAACTTAGTGATGTAACTGCTAAACTTGATGAGTTGAGATTGGCACATGACTCTTGTGATGAAAAGTTAAAATTTGCACATGATGAAATTGAAAAGCTCAAGTTTAACTCTCCTACATGTTTAGAGCCAAGTATTTCAAATGCTCAATCTAAAACTTGCTTTAAATGTGATTTGCTAGAAGCTAGACTTAATTCATCACAAGAAACAATTCAACAGATGCTTTACAATGAGATATCTTCTTGCTCTAATTGTCCTAAGCTTAACACTGAAATAGAAGCTTTGACTAGACAACTCAATGATTTTGCTGAAAAAGAAAAATTGGCTCAGTCTAGTACTTCTAAAAATCTTGTGAATGAACCAGCTAAATGCACAACTTGTCCTACTCTAGCTAAAGAGAATGAGTACTTAAAAGACACTTTAGAGAGATTTTCTTTTGGCAAGAAAAATTTGAATATGATTCTAGACAAATCAAAAATAAGTGTGAAAAATCGTGGTCTAGGATTTAATTTTGTTGAGCATGCCAAGAATAATCATCCTAAAGTTGTTAAGCCTCTTGAACCTGGAAAAATTGAAGTGAAATTTGAACCAAAACAAACTGTATTTAAATCTGCTGGCTTTGTGCAAAGTTCATCAAATAATAATGTAGGTGCTAGCTCATCATCTCAAAAGAATTCTGGTAATGTAAAATTTCAATGCACCTATTGTGGAAGAGATGGTCATTTACATGAATTTTGCTTTAGGCGAGCTAAGAAAGAGAAGAAGGAAAGATTGAATGCTTTAAAACAAAAACGTGCATTGTCTTTTGCTCCTAGATCAAACGCGAAAGCTATGTTTTTAGAGAACTTTCATGATGGCTTTAAATCTACTTCACATGCTAGATTGGGATCAAATTCAAATAATTCACGTTCTTTTTGGCATTTTGATCACCCACATGCACATGATTTTGGTTCTAGATTTGTTGCTCCTGTTCGTCGTGTGTCTCAGTACTGGATTCCTAGATCTTATTTCACTAACCCCAGTACTGTGACACCGATGTTTCCTGTGGTATAGGTACAACTGATGAGGAAGGGGAACACGTGGCTAGTGGATTCAGGTTGTTCCAGGCATATGACCGGTGATTCAAGATGGTTCTCCTCCTCACTAAGGCATCCAGTGATGAGTTGATTACTTTTGGGATGCTTCATGTGTATTGTGATGGCTAAAGGTACAGTCTTGCGTTAACGATAAATTCATTCTCAAGGATGTTGCTTTGGTAAGTAAATTGAAATATAATTTGCTTTCAGTTTCACGATTGATAGACGATAACCTTGAGGTGAGCTTTAGGAAACATGCTTGTAGGGTTTTAGATGCTTCGGGATCTTGTATTCAATATATCTCGATTAGGAAAAGTCTTTAGAGCTGATTTTGATCATACTTTTTCACCCAATGTTAGATGTTTGGTAGCCTCTGAATCTAGAGATATTTTCTTTTGGCACCGTAAATTGGGACACATTGGTTTTGATCACCTTACACGGATTAGTGGGATGGATCTCATTAGGGGGTTACCTAAGCTAAAAGGTGGAAAAGATTTGGTTTGTTCCTCTTGTAGACATGGTAAGATGGTAGCTGCTCCACACCCACCTCTTACTATGATCATCACAGATGGCCCTGGTCAGTTGTTACACATGGACACTGTAGGTCCTTCCAGAGTTCAATCTGTTGGAGGTAAATGGTATATACTTGTAATTGTTGATGATTACCCGGATACTCTTGGGTTTATTTTTGGTGTCTAAGGATGAGGCTTTTGGGTGCTTTAAGGATTTATTTCTTAGACTCAACAATGAATTGCCAGGTGCTATGAAAGCTATAAGGAGTGATAATGGTACTGAATTTAAGAATTCATCATTTGCTTCTTTTTGCTCTGAAAAAGGTTTAGAACATCAATTTTCTTCCCCTCGTGTCCCACAGCAAAATGGGGTTGTAGAGAGGAAAAATAGAACCTTAGTTGAGATGGCTAGGACTATGCTTGATGAATATGCTACTCCTAGGAAGTATTGGGCTGAGGCTATTTCCATTGCATGTCATGTTTCTAACAGAGTATTTTTGAGAGCCTCATTGCACAAGACTTCCTATGAGTTGAGGTTTGGGCGTAGGCCTAGTGTTTCTCACTTCAGAGTATTTGGATGTAAATGCTTTATTCTTAAACATGGTAATCTTGATAAATTTGAATCTAGATCTTCAGATGGCATTTTTCTTGGTTATCCTGCTCACTCTCGTGGTTATCGTGTACTCAACTTAGAGACTAACAAAATTGTTGAGACCTGCGAGGTTACATTTGATGAGGCTAGTCCTGGTACTAGACCCGACATTTCAGGTACACAGGTTCAGGGAGAGTCAGAAAGCATATTTATTGATGAAGAAGAAGATCTTGACTTTGGTGATGTTTTTCCTCCTATGCCTCCACCTGCACCAGCTGAGGATCTTGTAACTTCTACTTCGACTTCAGCTGGAGACACCGCTATCTCTAGTGAGCTGCCATCAACTGATGGACCACATGCAGAAGAGGTTGATAATGTTGGCGCTACTTCAGAACCCATTGCACCATTGCATATTCAGCGGCGCCATCCCCCAGAACTGATGATTGGTGACATTCAAGAAAGGGTAACACGTTCCAGGTTTACTTCTCCTGACTCACATGCTCATTCTGCTTTTGTTGCCTCTTTTGAGCCCAATGATGTAAGTCACGCTTTATCTGATGAGTCTTGGATCAATGCCATGCATGAAGAATTAGAAAATTTTGAGCGTAATAAAGTATGGACCTTAGTTGAGCCTCCTCATGGACATAATGTGATTGGAACTAAATGGGTTTTTAAAAATAAACAAAGTGAGGATGGTGTTGTGGTTAGAAATAAGGCTAGGTTGGTTGCTCAGGGGTTTACTCAGGTGGAAGGTCTTGATTTTGGTGAAACTTTTGCTCCTGTTGCTAGATTAGAAGCTATTAGAATTCTCTTAGCTTTTGCTGCATCTAAAGGTTTTAAGTTGTATCAAATGGACGTTAAGAGTGCTTTTCTTAATGGCTTTATTGAGGAGGAAGTTTATGTTAAGCAACCACCAGGTTTTGAAAATCCTAAATTCCCTAATCATGTCTATAAATTGTCTAAAGCATTGTATGGTTTGAAACAAGCACCTAGAGCATGGTATGAAAGACTCAAGTCATTCTTGTTAAAGAATAATTTTCAAATGGGCAAGGTAGACAAAACCCTTTTCACACTAACGCATGGCAATGATCTATTACTTGTTCAGATTTATGTGGATGATATCATCTTTGGTGGCTCCTCTCATGCTTTGGTTTCCAAGTTTTCAGATACTATGAGCAGGGAGTTTGAGATGAGTATGATGGGGGAGTTAACCTACTTCTTGGGTCTACAAGTAAAACAGACTAAGCAGGGCACATTTATTCATCAAACCAAGTACACAAAGGATCTGCTTAGGCGTTTTGACATGGGAACTTGTAAACCTATTTCTACACCAATGGGATCTACAACTGTTCTTGACCCTGATGAAGAAGGTGAGGCGGTGGACCAGAAAGAATATAGAAGCATGATTGGGTCCTTACTTTACCTTACTGCTTCGAGGCCAGACATACATTTTGCTGTGTGTCTGTGCGCTCGATTTCAAGCTTCACCACGTGCATCGCATCGTCAGGCTGTTAAAAGAATTTTCAGGTACCTCCAATCAACTTTAGAATTCGGACTCTTGTACTCTTCTTCATCCTGTCTTACCCTGCGTGCATATTCAGATAGTGATTTTGCGGGTTGTCGGATTGATAGGAAGAGTACTTCTGGTACATGTCACTTTCTAGGCACATCATTAGTTTCTTGGTCTTCTAGAAAACAATCATCTGTTGCACAATCCACTGCTGAAGCTGAATATGTAGCTGCTGCTGCTAGTTGTTCTCAAAGTTTATGGATTTCTGCTACACTCAGGGATTATGGGTTACAATTGAGTAGTGTTCCACTCTATTGTGATAACACTAGTGCTATTAATATTGCTAAAAACCCAGTGCAACATTCTAGAACTAAACATATTGATATACGATTTCACTTTCTAAGAGACCATGTGGAAAAGGGTGATGTTGTTCTACACTTTGTTGAGTCTGATTTTCAGATTGCCGATATTCTCACTAAACCGCTTGATACTTCCCGTTTTGTTCGTTTGCGGAGTGAGTTGGGGGTATGTCATCCAATGGGATTTTTCTGAGGGGGAGCTTATGTTTAAAAATTTAGGAAGCTTTGTTTATTATACTTGTCAAATAAATCAATCAGTCCAAGCCATTGAAATTAAATGAGTTGTTTCAATAGAGCTCTCTTTATCATATTTATTCATATGTTGTGTAGCTTTGATCACGACTGTTTATAATTAAATTGCTACATTTGAATTAAAAGTATGACATGGCGCAATACTTTGACTAGATTAATTATAGTTATTACTTTGCGATGTCCATCGAAAAGGATTAGCTTGATTGTGAGTCTTATGTTAACTCTTGGTTATGAGGTTTGCATGTTTCATGTTCCAATTCTTATGATCACTCAATTTGGCATGTTATTAAAAAAATATATAAAGAAAAAATTGAAAAGATGTATGCTTCAAGCATGCCATGGTGAACAAAAAAGGCACAAAAGTGCGCAAAATGAAAAGAAGTATGCTTCAAGCATGCCACCATCAAAAAAAAAAGAGAAGAGAAGAAGAAAAGTATGTCATTATGAAAAGAAGTATGCTACAAGCATGCCACATGCCTAAAAATTGAGTGTGGTGCAATAAGTTGTTACATGAGACTGCTAGCCCGTCTAGAGTTAAACTTTCCTTCACTTTTAGGTTTTGACTTTTCGTTATGATATCTCATTGTGCTCTCTATAATTGGTTTGGTCATTGTTGAGATGCCTGTCATTGATATAAATTGTTTAATCATGCTCAAGACTGGTTTTGATATTGTTCTATGATATATGACTTTATATGATTTAGATAGCTCTACTCAAAAATATGGCTTGGTTCTTTTATTTAATCAATGCACAATGACTTGTATAATCTACAAAGCTTCTTGAGTTTTACTCTCATTGCTCCTTCTTAGAATTGTTCCTTTTTAAATTTTCTTGATGATTACATTGCCAAAGGGGGAGAGATTTGGTGTATTTCGTGAGATATTGGAGAAATTTGCTAACTTTACCTCTCTTGTGTTGAGGGGGAGAGTTTTTGAAGAGATTTGGATGTGTGGTTAAAATACTTTTTGGCTTCAGTTCTTCACTTATATTTATTTGAAGCTAATTCATCATGATATCTTAAGATGTTGTCAATGTATTCATCAAGGGGGAGATTGTTAGACCATGTGGCTAGGTCTAGATTTTTTGGTGATGAATAATTGACAATTGTTAATTTATGATGAATATTTGATAATACTGCTTATCGGTGTTTTGCGAGACGTGTGGTGTGCGTGGATTAACGTTGGTCAAGTTTGGACAAACTTGTGCCGGAAGGATATTCTTTGGTCTTTGCATGTGCAGGTTGAGCTTGGAGACGATCATGATCGGTGACAAGGTGGACCGGGACTAGGATGGAGAGATCCGAGGTTCGGACGGTCAAGGAGGTCACGAGATGGTCGGGCTCATGCTTGGGGCGCATGGAGATCAAAGGTGGATGATACGTAGAGAAGCTACGGGAGGTGCGGTCCTGGAGGCTTCGACACGTGATGCGATGAGTTGAAAAGTCGGAAGGTTGAAAACCCGTGTTAGAAAGGGTTTCGGGTCCCTTAAAAAGTAGTGGGCCAAAAGTAAAAAGACTTAGGCCTAGTTGAATAAGTTGTATTAGGGTTGAGGGCTGAGACTCGTATTCCGTTGGGAGGCGGTTCCGTTTTAGAATCGGTGACGAGAACGTGACCGAGTAGACTAGATGAAAAGAACAGATTTTTTCTTATAATAAATAGACGGGGGGGCTGGCCGAGTTTGCTGGTCGGTTTTTGGGGAACTGGATGCATTGGCTGTTGACGTGATGTTTCAATGCCGAAGCCAGAAGGGAGTTGATCGCTGCATCTGCTAGTATTACGTGAAGGCAAAAGTAAGGAGAAGTAGTGCATTGACTAGCTTAGATTTCATCACCACGTGAAGAACCAAGAAAAGTGTCTTGGCTGTCCCATGGTGTATCACATCAAAGGTACGTGCAAAAATAGAGGTAAGAGCAGCTATTTTAATTCATTAGTTCTCATTGATTAGATAGTTAGTCCAGGAGAGAGATTTCGTAAATTTGCTACTCGCTGGATTTCTGTTTGCACCTGAACATCAACTACTTGATTTAGCTATTCTCTACCGAATTAAGGATTCGGGTCCTGGTGATTTTTTTTTAATTTATTCTCTACAGATAGGTTTGAACAACCGTTGGTTTAGGATGTGCAAAATTACTACTTGAGTTATTAATCCGACAAGCACTTTATTGTTCTTAACTGGTGCCACCAGATTGTCTTACTACTGCTGCTAGTATTTCGTATCTTTAAAGATCGGGTTGAACGATCAGAAAATAGTAAAGTTTTAAAAAAAAAAAAGTTTTCGCTGCGAACTGCAATCATTCACCCCTCCCCTCTGATTGCCAACGATCCTACAGTATGGCAGTGGCATGCTTGTTTGTTGATACCTTACTCATCTCCATGATAACTTAGTTTACTTTTGCTCTCGGTTCTTGTTGACTCAAATGGTTTCAACAACAACAATTAATGGTCTATGCTAATCCGTGTGCACTGTATAGTGTCAA